>CM067311.1:17997172-18537172 GCA_034231615.1 Meghimatium bilineatum | reverse complement strand
ACTTTATCAAATGCAATGCTCTCAACCATCGTCAATTCAGTCAGCTTTTAGAAGATATGGATAGTCAGTTCACCGATGTTCCATTTTACACAGCAGCCCGTTGGTTGTCGTGTCACAAAGTGCTGAAAAGATTTTATTTGCTGAGACCAGAAATTACTTTATTTTTGGAGATTAAAGGTAAAAACACTGATGAAATAAAAGATGAAAGTTGGGTCCAGGATCTAGCATTTGCTGTGGACATTACTGCACAATTAAGTGATCTTAATTTGAAATTACAAGGCAAAAACAAACTCATAACTCAGTTGTACGACGATATAAAATGTTTCATTACAAAAATAAGCTTATGGAATACACAGTTGTCACGTGAAAATTCGATTCATTTTCCTAACTGCAAAGAACTAAAAAACCAGGCCAATGCTGAATCTGTACTTACCTTTGCTAAATATGAGAGTCACCTAGATTTATTGTCAAAAGAGTTCCAGGAAAGATTTAGTGATTTCTCATCTTCTGAATACCATTTTGCATTATTCTCTGCACCATTCAACTTTGATGTTAAAGCAGAGGAAAACTTGCAGATGGCGCTATTTGAAATGCAGTCTGATTCTACACTCAAAGCAAAGTATCTAGAAGTCGGGATACCTGGCTTCTATTCATACCTTCCTGAAAAGTTTACAAACTTAAGAAAGTTTTCAACTAGAATTATGGCAATGTTCGGTTCCACCTATGTGTGTGAACAGTTATTTGTCTTCATGAAATTAACAAAAACTTCTTAGAGAATAAGGCTGACCGATGAACACTTGTCATCCCTGATGAAGGTCAGAACTGCATTTACATTTCAGCCAGATATACAAAAAATTGTCATGAAAAAGGGGCATCAAACCTCAGGACAAAACACTGATTAAAGAGTACAAATAATTGAATGTTCTTAAATAAATGTTGGATTTCACACCTCAGGACAAAACACTGATTAAACAGTAAAAATGATTGAATGTTCTTAAATAAATGTTGCATTACAATTGTTATATTTGGCGTTGTGGGGCGTTAGAAAAAACCGTTGTAGTAGGCGTGCAAATTAATTAAATATAATTAAAAAATATTACAGTGTTTCTCAGATTTGTTAGTGTGGCCCGCCGGTATACTCAAAGTATCTTATGCGGCCCATGGTGCTTTTTGAGATTGATACGCCTGGTATAGAACTTTCTCGGGAGGCTAGGATTCCAAGTTCAATCACCGGTATAGGCACTTGTTCATCCTAGAGGCTTGATATAACCAAAATTGGCCCCGGTCGTATACTGAAAGAGTTGTGACTCCGCAAATGGAGGCTTTGATCACTTAAGAAACAAATTGTTTATCCTGATCATTCAGAAAGAAATGGCAGACTACTGAGCGTATTTATATTGTCTAGAAAATCCCTACTGCCAAAAATGATGGGTCTTGAATAGGGTATGCTACCAACAATCATGGTTGGAAAGCCTGGACCAGATTTAGAATGAATATGTAGATTTAGCTCTACATCCCGCCCTCTCAACGAGATGACACAAGAAGAAAAAATAACTACTTAACATTAACCAAATTATAAAATAGAAAAGCATTAAATTTACCTGCATGAATGGCAACCATCCATGAAGGAGATACTGAATTCTTAAACGAAATCAGAGAGATGATACAGACAACCCCCTGGAGAGTGATCTTCATGAATGGATCCCAACTATTAGCTCCGTTTCCCACGAGGACATGATATTTTCACTTTTACCACACTTCATGAGTTTTGAAAGATTATTACGCGAGTTCATAGCGCGCTGGAAGTGCAAGTGCGCATATTTTGTGCCGGTTTCATGGCAAGAAAAACCTGGACTTTTTAATACTTGTCACAAACGGCGAGACTACCCATAGTTATTCTCGCTGTTTCTATTACCAATTCAAATCTGAAATGGAAAATGTGCAATTTAATAGCGTATTAAGAATGAGGTTATTTAATTTAATATAATACATTTTTGATATCACTAAAATGCGAGCTAAGATCATCTTATACAAAAAACGAACGGGATTCAAGCTTTGTTAGTTGCTGTGCCCTATTAATAATGTTGCAAAGATGCACACATATCTTGAAAGTTCAAGTGCCTGAGAATGAAAATATCATAATTATATTCAACGTCATTCAACAATTCAAAGCCGCATACGACAGTTCCTATAAAAACACTCTATGGAGTGCGTGGATTATTTGAGATGTTCCGTAACTTAGTGGAAAAACAAACATGAAGAACTGAAAAAAGAGACATTATAAAGTGGTGTATTAGAATAAAAGATTCGCATCCTCTCCTTGTGTCGACGGGATTTTAAACAATGTATTGTACTTTGAGTTAGACAGACTCCATACAGATTTTTTTAAATAATAAAGACTTTATATTGAGAAGATCCTATGAAGGAATGAAATGTTCAATAGATACTTTTCTTTTTCCCCTCTGTTATTCAAAAATTAATGGAGAATAGTTATCCACCGAAGACAATAGATGGGGAAGTGTGCACCATCTTTAGCAGACATGTTTTTGCCTGAATGAATTTGTAGGTATGTCTTTCGTTCTCTGTTAACCCCAACTGTTGTGTTAACGTTCGTTCTCTAACCCAAGCTGTTGTGTTAACATTCGTTCTCTAGCATCAACTATTTTGTTAACGTTTGTTCTTTAACCCCAGGTAAATTTTTTTTAAAACAGAGGTCACAACATTTGCTTGCTGATGACTAATAAATACCAACTCTGAGGCTGATCTACAAATTATTATAAACACATTCTCTGAAGACTGTACCAAGTTTGAGCTGCCTACTAATACCGAGACAAACAGAAGTTATGTTACAACCATCATCCGACACAATTTATCTCGAGCTCGTAATGGAGTAGGACTGAAAGATTTGAATAGATTCGCATACACATAATTGTATTCACATATCCAAGAAAAACAATAACAGACACAGATTAAAAGCTAGAACATGTTCTCCTGTTGGTCACTACATTGAATTTTTACAAAGTGTATTTCCAGGTTTTTCTTCTCGTGTCCGCAAACGTTCGCTGTTGTTGAAATGTTTTACATTATTTTCACTTTAATACAGCTATAAAGCTTGACTCTTGATTCTTGATTAGAACCTGGCTTCACATCACGTGTGGCACTTCCATAAGTGCTCTGCCCTCCGTTCCAACATCCATCCCAGTGTATGTAGACTCAGACTCCCGGTCAGGTGTTGATTGTGTGATCTTTGGGACTTTCCAAAAAGTTACTTTTCCTCCCCTCACTTCTAGATACTCCCATTTCTGACATTATTTGTATGTGTACGTTCTCAGCCTCATTGACATCATCTTAATCTTGAAATGAATTTATGACTGCCTTGATCAAGTGTGCTTTATCTCTTCTCAACAATGTGCCGTCTATCGCCGCTTTGCCTACCGACTTATCAGTCGGTTCTCTCGTTTCCTCTGACCCCAGCATGACCAGGGCAGTATATCCATGTAATTCTCTGAACAGTTAAGTTGTTCAGTGCCCCACCATTCTTTTCTCAGTATGTACTTTTCTATCTTGCGCAGCATTCTTTTGAGAGTTTGTAAGTATTAACCGAGTTAAAAAAATTCCAGTTTCAACAGAAAATTGTAACTAGTTTCAATAATCCTAGTTAGTACAAATTTCAGATTCTTCTTCTTCAGCGTTCATTCTCAAACTCCCGCCAGATCTCTCTTGTAGCAGAACAATGGCCGTACTAGATTTCCAGCAGGATGTAGTCCAGAGAATGGAAATGCGTTGTGTCGCCGTTTTATTTGCGCCAATGGCCCGACACATCCGTCTTCGGCGGAAAAAATTTCAGATAGAGTTCAATTAATATCAACAGAAACTTGTCACTAATTTAAATAAGTGTAGTTGGGACAGGAGTAATGAAAGAAAGATGTAGTTTAGAAAAATGTAGTTGAGAGAACTTGAATTGAAGACATACCACAGCTTTGTAAGAGTTTAAGAAGAACTGTCATTGCTTGGTAGATGTGTAAGAAGAACTGTCATGACTTGGTAGATGTGTAAGGAGAACTGTCATTACACCAACGTCTAGATGAGTCAAAGGGAAAACGAATCAAGCGTGGCAAATCATGGATGGACACACTGCGAAGAGTATATGAATTTGAAGAAATAGGAAAGGGTAGTGCATGGGTGGAGGTAGACATTGAGTAGAAATAAATGACTAAAGTAATAATACAACTAGATAAAGCGTTACGAAAATGGACGGGTATCGGGACCCAGGTTACAGTGCATGAACTCGCCCAGCTACACTCGAAACCACAAGACATAATTATATACACAGATGGCTCAGTCAACAGAAATACAAATAAAAGCGGTTGGTGTTTTGTTGCCTACAGGAACGGCGTGAAGTTGGTTGAGAAACCTTCAGTATTCTCCACTGTCACATCGAGCATGAGGATGGAGATAGAGGGAGTTACGGCAGCCCTTAATTGGTTGATAGCAGATACATAAACACACTCTGTACTCCTCACAGACTCTCAAAGCATGCTACGCAAGATAGAAAAGTGCATGCTGAGAAAAGAATGGTGGGACTTATTGAATAATTCAATTGTCCAGAGCATTACATGGACATACTGCCTTGGTCATGCTAGGGTCAGAGGAAATGAGAGAGTCGACTTATTGGCAGGCAATGTGGCGATAGACGGAACAATGATGATAAGAGATAAAACAGACTTGATCAAGGCAGCAATAAATTAATTTCAAGATGAAGATGATATTAATGAGTCTGAGAACGTACACATTCAGAGTATGTCAGACATAATAGTATCTAGGGGGAGGGAAGAAAAAGTAATTTTTTGGAAAGTCCCGAAGATCACACACTCAACACATGACCGGGACTCTGAGTCTACATACACTGGGATTGCTGCTGGAACGGAGTGCGAAGCACTATGAGAGTGCCCCACGTGCTGTGATGCGAGTTTCTAATCAAGAATCAAGGAGAACTGTCATGGATTGGTAGATGTGTACGGAGAAATGTTATGCCTTGTTAGATGTGTAAGAGGAACTGTCATGACTTGGTAAGTGTGTAAGTAAAATTGGCATGGCTTGGTAGATATGTTAGGGGAACTTTCATGGCTTTGTAAATGTGTAATGTGAACTGCATGGAGTGATAAGGAGGACTATCATGGCTTGGTAGATGTGTAAGGATATCTCTCATGGCTTGGCAGATATGTGTAAAAAGAACTGTCATGGCTTGGTAGGTGTGTAAGGAGAACTGTCATGACTTGGAAGATTTGTACGAAGAACTGTCATGACTTGGTAGGTGTGTAAGGAGTGTTGTCATGGCATCGTATATGTATAAGGAGAACTATCATGGCTTGGTAGGTGTGTAAGGAGAACTGTCATGGCTTGGTAGGTGTGTAAGGAGAACTGTCATGACTTGGTAGATGTGTAAGGAGTGTTGTCATGGCATCGTATATGTATAAGGAGAACTATCATGGCTTGGTAGGTGTGTAAGGAGAACTATCATGGCTTGGTAGGTGTGTAAGGAGAACCGTCACGGTTTGGTAAGTGTGTAATCTAGAAAAGGTAATAGCAGCAGCTCGTACACAACAAAACCGAGATCCACGTATGAAACTTGACAACAGGATGATTAAGTTGTTTTGTTAATCACTGGAAACACACATAATCTATCTATTATCATTTCTCTGCTTATGGTGTGAAGCCTCGCTGGATTGAATATCGCTATTTTTTCAGGGTATTGCTCGTCTGGTCGCTTGATGCGCTGTAATATGGTTCTTTGTCAAAATGTTGATAACTCCTTCCATCCAACTTCTACATGGTATTCCTCTATATCTTGTTGTTTCCATTTTCATATTGTATTCTCTCGTTGCTGGCCTCATTCAAGGGTTCATTCTCATTATGTGGCCGAACCATTTCCATCTATGTTTTTCAATATATTTGACCACTGATATTGTTCCAACAATTCTTGTTATCTTCTCATTTCTCACATGATATCTTCTTGTTCCGTTTGCTGCTTTTCTTAGACATCTCATTTCACACGTAGTAAGTTTTCTTTTTTGTTCTTTAGTCAGAGGCCATGTGTGACATTGAAAACATAATGTTCGGATGAATATTGAAAACATAATGTTGGGATGAATATTGAATTTATAATTTACCCTTTGGTTTACATCAGGATAGATGTGTGTTTCAAAATTGGTTTAAGTTCATAGTTAACGTAGTTTGCTTATTTAATTCGCGTCTCGAGATCTCTGTCGATTCTTCCATCAGCTGTAAAAATGCTCCCGAGATATTTAAATTCCTGCACTTGTTTCAGTTGTTGATCCCTTATTTTTATATTGATTGTAGTAACACATTATAACATACACATATAGACATTTCAACCAAATGGCCTTTATCAAGAACACAAAGTAACACGTGACGAGTTAAGAACTCCACTGCCAAAGATCACATAACAGAGATAAATAGGATATATGTCTATAACCATCGACGTGAGATATGACAGACCATTGGCAGAAATAAAACTTCGAAACATTGCATTTCCTTTCTCTCGAATACATCCTGCTTGAAATATAATAGGAACGTCATGCTACCAGAGAGATCCTGCGGAGATTTAAGAAAAAAAACGCAAATAAATGCCTGAAACCCGGAAGAGTATAAATAGTATAACGAAGTATAAAAGAGTATAAAAGAATATAAAACAAGATATGTAAAATGTAGCAGGATGGCGGTGAGACAAAATAAACAAACTGACAAAACACAATTTAATGGCAAGTCACTTTGATATCACGAATATCACGGATGGTCTGTGCTGTTCTTCAATATCCGCCATTCCTACATATATATTCCTTTATATTCCTTTATATTCCTTTATCATATTCCTTTATCATATTCCTTTAATATATTCCTTTGTCATTTTCTGTTCGTATTGTTTCATCCCTATCCTTCTAGTTTGCATACTTCCAGTTATAATTGTTATATAAAATAAAAGTACTAATTGTGACTTTTTTTAGTTTTAGTTCTGAATTCATTGGAGCTTCAGTTCTTAGATAAATGGGATGTTTGTTCTTAACTGCTATGAGTTTTAGTTCTTAATTCACTAGAGTTTTAGTTGTTAATTCATTGTAGTTTTAGTTCTTTTCCTGAGTTCCTCAGTCAAGTATTAAACACCTCCCGCTCATTAACTAACCACGTCATGCTCATAGAAAAACAAGAACCAAAACAAAACACAATCAAACACGAAGATATATTTTCTTGTAAAACAGGATGAAATGCCTACAGAAACATCAACAAATTATGAGAGCCACAGTTACAGATCAACATTATAATCTTCTCACTAGAACTGATTAAGTCCACGCCAGGAGTTTCGGCTTCTCATCTACAAGGTGTTTCTGCATTCACTTACAGAGATTTCCAACACCACAAAACGTTATTATTCCCATCTCATATCTATGATACTCATTAGTGTTTATCTGGCGCCTTCATCTCCTGCCGCACTGTTTTTGTTGCAGCTCAAACGAAGATGCATGCCCCTAACATCTTGCAAATTTTGCTGTCATTTTTTATAATAATATTCTTCTCCTATTTTGACTGCTTCCTGCGTGCGTTAGTATAATTCGCTGGTCTTTGCTGCTTGGAATCTTTCTTTTCCGTTCGCAGTCCACTGATTGCCATTCTTTATTATATGTATAGTGAACATTCGTTCGCCTCCGGAATTGTCCAAATATATGCTAGTCTTGATTCTTTCATTCACGAATCTCTCTCGATTTGCTTCGGGCAGCAATCAAGTAGCATTTCAATAATAATATTCATGTTCCCTAAATTTTCCTGAAAGGGAACCGATCATACAAATATTCATCTTCTACTTCCTGCATAAAGTTGGTATAGTAAATCGGTAACATTCTGCATATTTATAAATTTTTACTTCAAATTCAAATTATAAATTTGCACTTCAACCTCAAATTATAAATTTGCACTTCAAACTCAAATTATAAATTTACACGTCAAACTCAAATTATAATTTTTTAACTTCAAACTAAATTTATGAATTTGTTATAACGGTAATTGTGCTGAAAACAACATGCTACCACGAATCTGTGATACTCTCTTGATTAAAGGACAGCCAATATACATACGTAGATCACATCCTTCTAAAAATAAAGTCTGTTATCTAGAATTGTAACGTGACCGTACGCGGGCCCTTATTGTGATTTCGGTTGGTCAATATTTATATACTGGGATCGCCTTAATCACACATTCCGGTACCCATTTAAGGCTCGTTGGACCCGGGAGACGTTGCGATCTGAAAAACATGTCCGCCTCAACCGGGGAATAACACTCATATTAGAAGTCCGTGCGTGACCACCAGTATAGTCTGATGTTAACCCTTCTGTCAGTCAGCTTGTCGATGCATGAGGTGAGGAATATGGGACTAAATCTTCTTGGCGTTCCTGCTAGTTTTACTTTCTTAAGAAAGGAGTTAATGGTTGCTGTGAGCCATTTTGATGACAACTGTTCCTCATTCCATCTTCTATTAATAAACCATAGGAGTGTTTCTTTTGCCTTTAGTCCCAGCTTACATATAATTTTATTTTTAATTTGATCTTGTGCTGGCGCTTTTTTCTGACCAGTTTTAGTATTTTCGTGTTCAATTATTGTATGTTGAATAGATGATTCAGAAAATGTGTTTACTGTGAGAAAAAATCCAGAAATGTTTGCTTACATGACGTTATTATGACGTGGAAAATCCAGTAGTTAGTCCTTGCTTGCTTCTAGATGTCTGAGTAAATTAAAATCCTGCCCAAGATCTTACATATTAACTATTTTTTTATTAAATCTAGCGACATGCGGAAAGTCTAAAGTTCTATTCAGTGACCACCAGACCAGCACCATATAACAGCAATACCCCAAGTAGAAGACATGACTATATTGTTCAATGTTGTCTTGTGGAAGCGTCCACATCACTTCAGCTTTAGAATTAAGTTATTGACGTTTAATTAGTAGGGGTGGGGTGTATTCTCAAATCATTGCAAACTGTTGACAATTGGAATCTTCTGGCTATAAAGTAAATCCCTCGAGAAATTTTAATTGCACACAAATAAATGTCTAATGAAAACAAATAATAGATGTAATGATAGCAACGAGCTAGGAAAATATAAGTTAGCGTTTCGTTATATCTTCATCATACAGTAACTGGCAATATTTCTAACGAAGGTATTATATCGAAACGGTGATATATATTGTCCTTATTCTTTTTTATCATTACTTCCGTTATTTTATTATCAATCGTAATTTTATACAATATCTTTGTGCTTCTTTATACAATTATTTGTGTTCGTATTTGTGTTACTATGGCACACGTCTGATCGTCGGAACTTCTCAGACTTTCTGACAATTGTATAGTTCTATTGCTCGTAATTGCTAATGATCGAAACAGACAGTGCTCAAACTATAAATGCGACTTGTCGTGCATTTGTCCGACACAGAACGAGTACATCAAAGCATCGATATTATCTAAAAGAGTCTGTGATTTCGATGACTTTACACAACGGCCATATTTGTTATCTATTACTGTTTTAGATAATGAAAGCAAGACGCGGGAGAACGTGAATTCAGTTTTGAGAGGGCGCTCAGGAGCCACTTGATAACTAGTTAAAATCTAGGACAACTGTTTGTACGCACGATGTAAAAGAAACGGAAACAGTTATCACGTATACGATGTTAGAATGAAAGCGTAGCCTAAAAGGTTTATTAAGGATTTGCAAGATAGCGATCCACACATCTTGCTTACGGGAAGAGCTTCAGCTGTCCATGTATGTAGATAACCACAATCTTCAACATTTCAAACGTAACTTGCCCCCCACTTTTGCTTTCCAAAATAAATATTTTATTTCTCCAGGGGAATAAGAATTACAAGTTCTTACTCCAAACCAGATTTTCTAAGTACATCAAACTGCTTCTAATTTTTTATATACAACACCACTCAATGCTCAGAGAGAGTCTTCATTTGATCGTCAGAATGTTGAAGATATGGCTACATAACTTGGTCACAGACCTTCACAGGCGCATAAGAAGTCACATGAATGTCTAGTACTTAATCTGTTTTATCAGCTTCCGATAAGCACTTGTTTCTATGTATAATTTGACAATTTTTTTAAAAAATTGGGTGGGGGGGGAGAATGGGGGTGTAGATTCTTTGCCAGAGAAAGTTTATGAAATGTTTATGTGTAATCATATTTTATGGCTTGTTTTGCTTATCAGAAAGCTCTCGGATATTATTATGAAGTAAATGACGCATTTACTTTGAGCTTTGAAATGTATTAGATATCGCCAGTGTCGTTAGTTGTTAGCATTTGAAGATGCTGAGCATGTGAAAGTAATAGCGAAGTATTCTAAAACTGTTGGTGATCTTGTTTTCAAAATGTTTGTGAAATTTCTCTTTGACTGTATATTACCCGACATGATAGTCATACTGTTCAGTGAAGCCGTACCAGGCAGGATAGCCCGATTGTTTAATGGAACAGTACCCGGCAGGATAGTCCGATTGTTCAGTGGAACAGTACCCGGCAGGAATAGCCCGGTTGTTCAGTGAGACAATGCCTAGCAGGAATAGCTCGGGCACATAAGAGAAGAGATAAAGCGGACTAGATCAACACAGTAATAAATTCATTTCAAGATGAAGATAATGTCAATAAGACTGAGAACATACACATATAGAGAATGTCAGAAATGGGAGTATCTAGAGAGGGGAGAAGGAAAAGCAATTTTTTCGTGTGGAAAGTCCCGAAGATCACGCAATCAACACCTGACCGAGACAATGATTCTACATACACTGGGATGGCTGCTGAAACGGAGAGCGAAGCACTTATGGGAGTGCCCCACGAGCTGTGATGCTAGCTTCTAATCATGAATGAAGCTCGGAACACAGAACAGAGTTACTGAGATTAAAGATGTCCCGTACATTGTGACCTGATTCTCACATTTATTTTGTTGTTGTTTTTAACGTGTAGCGACGAGGTTAGTAAACCGTAATACTTCTGTTTATATTGTTCTCTTTATATATATATATATATATAAATATTCAGTATCATTATCATCAATCCCATAATCCCCTTCCCCCCTCCTTCAGACTCGTGGTGGTGCCTCCTTCAAAACGTTAACACAGAAATCCCATCATGCCTATCTGCTGTCAGTGCGCGTTTGAGAGTGGAAAAACTCATATTTATCCAGCATTTAATTTTATCAACCGATGCTAAATCCCCTCTTCTTCTCCCACCCTCAGCTGCCTGTGCAACGTTCTTATATAAATCTCGCTGTCTTTTGTCAATTCATATTGAATCCTGTACATGTTATTGCTTCATGGCAATACGTTTTTTCTTATTTCTTATTCTGAGGAGCCTTGAAGCATGCACCATCATTCGTGTTTATACATAGGTATATATTACTGCTACATGAAGAAAAGAATGGTTGGACTTATTGAACAACAGAGCATTACATGGATATACTGCCCTGGTCATGCTGGGGTCAGAGGAAACGAAAGAGCCGACTTATTGGCAGGCAATGCGGCGATAGACGGCACATTGATGAGAAGAGATAAAGCAGACTTAATGAAGGCAGTAATAAATTCATTTCAAGATGCTGAGAAAGTACACATTCAGAGAATGTTAGAAATGGAAGTATCTAGAGGTGAGGGAAGGAAAACTAAATTGTTTGGAATGTACCGAAGATCACACAATCAACACCTGACCGGAACTATGAGTCTACATACACTGGGATGACTGCTGGAGCGGAGGGCGGAGCACTTATGGGAATGTCCCGCGTGCTGTGAAGCCAGTTTCTAATCACGAATCGAGATATATGACTGCGCTACCGATTTTGAAATTACTTACTTTTTACAGGTGCAGAATTACACTTGTGGCTCAGTAGCATCGTTGATAGCTCTCCTTGTAAACCTAGTTCGCCGAATAAGCTCGAACGTCGACCGTCCAAAATCCACTGGTAAAAACTAATGGATGTATATGTGAGCCTCAACTATTCAACAATAGTTCAATAGCATAAGATGTCTTGATGTCAAGACAGATGTTCTGAAGACAGAATATGTCTTGAAAACAAAAAATGTCATGAAGACAGAATATGTCCTGAAGACACAATGTCCTGAATACAGAAGATGCCTTGAATACAGAATATGTCCTGAACACAGAAACTGGCCTGAAGACAGAAAATATCTTGAAAACAAGATGTTCTGAAGACAGAGGATGTCCTCAATACATGTCAAAACGACAAAATAATGTCCTGTACGGGATATGTTTTTTCTTTAAATTAACAACATTAGAATTTCACTTTCTTCAGTTATGTGCTGCTAGTGGCGCTCTGATGATATACTCATATCATTTCTACTGTTGTTGATGGTGGTGTTCTCGTTAATTTAATCATCTCATTTCTAATGTTGTTGGTGGTGTTGATCTGGTGCATCTATTCCATCTCGTTTCTTCTGTTGTTGGTTGTTTTCTGGTTGATTTAATAATTTCGTTTCCTTTGCTGTTGGTAGTAGTATTCTAGTGGATCTACTCATCTCGTTTCTTCATGTTGTTGGTGGTGTTGTTCTACGTTGATTTAATAATCCCATTGCCTGGAAAATTAGTCCAAAGATTCAGAGTTGATCGTTGCACTCCCAATAGGATTTGCAATCAACTTATTTTGCTGCTGGTTCGATTATCTTCAAGTTTTTGTTATCCAATCGGCCCTCTCTTTCGTTTACATGTCTTCGCAATGAGATGGTCTTCACTACGAGGGCCCCTTAGTACTGAACAATTCAGTCAGCATAATGTGAATACCGTAATGGTTTCTGGATTTTAGGCTTTGTAATGTCCATTTCTGTGCAGAGCGCGTCTGTGACGGCCATGGTACCGAGTTCGATCCACGCCATACACACTTCAGCATCCAGACCGTTCAGAAAGCAATGGCGAGCTACTACTACTACTTCATCTTCTTCTGTGTTCGCTCTCATATAACCACAACGAATATATCGTGTGATGTCCGCCGGGGAGCGTGAAGAACGTTGTGCTGCAAGTTCGACAGTAGAACTGTGTTATGTGGACCTCGGTTGGCCATTTGTGGTCTGGACCTCCGAGGTAGAGCACATCCGTTTTCGTCATGCCTTTAATTCGGTTAGGCTTCCCTAGTCCGTGACAGCCTGTCTATCTGTCGCCGGGCACGCTGGCGTGTAGTGCCTCTTTGCCAAGACGCTTGTCGAGCACGTCCTTCTCGCACGATGTGTTCCACCATCTATGAACCCATCTCGTCCAATTAGACGTACTCTGCCTATGTTCATCGGGTACTGAACCGTTTCTCATACGCGAGCCTGGTTCCGTATGAGGAAGAACTCGCCAAAAGAGTTGGACCCTGGCTCTTTCGCCTTCTTACCCCAGGTGTCATTCACAGACATCGTGAACCCCTCGCCCAAGTTCGAGTCTCACACCACGCGTTTGAGAGCAATGCGATCTCGAGCTGAGCGATCCTGTCCCAAAAGCTTGACAGTAGAGTTGGGTCAGGTCTTCTTGCTTTTCCAAACGCCCATGATTGGTTCTGGGTCTCTGCCTATAAGGAGCACAGCTAACTAGAAGCTCCTCTCGAGCTAACATAGATTGTAGTTCCCCTTTCCTATGAACTTTTCACTTTATATTTGGAGTTCGCGCTGCTCTCTGGCGCTGTTCTGCCCTTTCATTGTGTCATTGTACTCAGTATGAAATCTATTTGTCTCTCGCCATGCATCTACTTTTAAGTGCCTTTTACATTGGCCGCCCCTCCATTGTTCGAACTGGACTGACTAGCGTCACTGTATGTCGACAGTGTCGCTGTATGTGGTGATGCTGGTGGTGTCGGAGATATTGTCTGTCTCTTATGCAATCAAATCTTTTTCAATCTGCTACCTCCACATTCTCGGACACGATCCCCAAATGATTTAGCCAGAATCAGCTCGAGATGCTGTATTTCTGTTTCGAGGGTGCACCGCGAGGAGGTACATTTGGGATCTTGGTTATCTGCTAACTCTGGGTCCGCCGAGAGCAATGCGTTCCCTTTGCACCGCGGCGAACTACTTAACGTATTTACATTGCCTAGAAAATCACAACAGCCAAATAATGTTGGGTTGATGGCTACGTCCTGAATAGGATATGCTATCAAAAATGTATTTCAAAATGTACCCAGAAATACCCAATGTTACGGACCAGGATTGATGTTTGGAAAATTCTCGATGAGCTGGATTTCTGAAATAGAGTAGAGTGAGCGATAGAATGGCCTCCTAACCACAAGTTCTCGGGTTCAAAACACAGCTGAGAATCCATTTGTGTTTTTCTGAGGTATAATATATTGCATTTATGTACACGTCGTGGCATCTGGTATAGTAAAGCGGGCCTAATTTTAACCAACTATAGCAAGCCTCAGAAAACATTCAGTAAAGTACTATTTTAATGATTTTCCTGTTGGGATTGTACCACTTGATTCATGAAGATAACACACACAATTGCATAGATTGTACATAGACCTGGGTATTCAGTTTAGACTCACCCACCCTCCGCCCTCACCTCTTTTACTGCATTGTGTGCCGATCCATCCTTGTATACACTTATGAACATAGAAGTACTGTGAGTGGTCATTGCTCAGAACACAGAGTATTAACCATATACTGTCCATTGTATGCTCATCATGTCTAATTTGGAGCGAAATGTCCACGCAACATCCATTGAATCGTGCTCCTCAGATGACTAGACTCGATATGTGCTTGAGGACAGGTTTTTCCTCTAATTTGGTATCATAAGCACGTTCGAATGTAACATCTATACTTCCTACGTGATGATGTCGTATTGTATTTTGCCACTGTTCTGTTCTGTTGTTTTGTTTTGTTTTTTCCTCCATTTGTTATAGTTCACTTTATCGTTTATTCCAATCCGTTCTTCCAGCATTAGTGTTGTCATAGAACATTGTGATATGGTCATTGACAATGTCCGTTCTTCCAGCACTAGTGTTGCCATTAAAGATTGTGATGCGATCATTGGTAATGTCATTTTTTACCACTATGTTCTCTTCTTGAAAAAAAGGTCTTTTGATTGAAACATTGAATTGTGTGTTTCTAGTGATTAGCAAACTTCATTACCGTGTTATTACATTTTCGTTAACTTAAAAAAACAATCTGGCAACAACGGTAATTACAATAGAAACGAAATATACACTAACAGCGAGAGAATGTGCATAACAACTTTCATAACGACACACAGACTTAGCACACAAAATAATGTGTTGACAGCACAAGAGAGGATGGTGTGAAGCTTTGTAATCCCCCACACCAGCTGTCATGAGATTATTATGAATATACAAACTCTGAGTAAATCCCATATTTGCAAAAACAGTTCAGAACAATGTGGCCGATCTTGTATATATGATGTTTCCGTCATGCTGGACAGGCAAAGCAGTGAACATTTGTTAGAGCATATCTCTCAGTAAGCACCCGTTCCCACAATCCCTGTGAGTCTTTCTCAGCAATCAACCGCTCCAACGGAATGTGGAATACATGCAGTCTCTCAGCGAACGACTTACAATCAAAGGGAACTAACTATAAAAATTCAGTATTTGAAAGAATTTGTGAAGTTTAAGAGTTCAGTCATTTATTTTATGTCTATTTAAGTGTGCCGCCTAACCTAGATGTTAGATTTGGTCACACAAAGTAAAGGTAAAGGGTTCGACTCCCAGTGCGAACATGTTCTCTTTCTGCCGAAATATATATTTTAAAACTTACCCTGTACATGACATGGTGACATTAAGGCATGCAGACAGCGCAACCTCTGAATCGCAACCTCTGAAACCCAGTATCGATAGTTATTTTTTTTTAGTCTTTGCTGCGGGTTTCCATCCTATCAGAATTTGAATTTTACATTTCCATGTGATGTAGCGATTTGCTCTTGTTAGTTGCTCTTGTTTGTACATAGTGTTAGATTTCCCTTCTTCGGTAACAGTATGTAGATTGATCTTGTCTATTCCTTGGGCCAAACTTCACTTTTCCAGATCTTGCAGCAGAGTGATTTTGTGAATCAGAGTGAAATGTATTTTGGCATATTACTTGAGGGTAGAGTCGAAAGGATGCGCGCAAGAGAGACAAACATCACGAGGTGGACAGAGTACAGTCTAGTAGACTGAACCACCAAGCATGAGACAGGGGATGTTGGAAGTCCGTTGCACCCAACCTTTGTTGTGGAGACAGCATTTGTTGATGTTTATGGTTGGTTGGCAGTTGGTTGATTAATTGGTTTGTTGGTTCTTTGGGGTTTAGTTAATTAATTAATTGATTCGTTTGATTGGTTGGTTGGTTACTTGGTTGGTTGGTGGTTAGTTAATTGATAGTACCATTGATTGTTAGGTTCGTTGGTTCGTTGTTTGGTCAATTGTTTGGTTGGTTATTAGTTTATTGATTGCTTGATTGGTTGGAAGTTAGTTGGTTGACTGGTTTGTTGGGGGATTGAGCGTTAGTTGGCTGCTTGATTGGTTGGGTATTATTTGGTTGAAAGTTAGTTGGTTGATTGATTGGGGTTAGTTTGTTCATTGGTTAGTTGGTTTGTTGGCTGTTTGGTTAGTTGGTTGATTGATTCAATAACACATTCTCATGTATCTGCGGGCAATGTGCATGAGTGTCATAAATCTTGTCTCGGTGTAAGACACATCGTCAGTTAACTTATAGTGACACATACATACAAATTAAACGCATAGCTTGTATTATTGATAGTTCAAACTCTCACATTACTACATGTCATCTACAAATAAAACTGACATATTTTACACACTCTTGATTTTACAATTTAAGACAAATATTTTTTTAACAATGTGTATGTCAAATCGAGTCCGTGGTCGTGCTGCTTTGAATCTGTTATGAATGATGGTGCATCCTGAAATACAAAACCGTGGATAATGCATATGGATAGCACCAGTGGGTGGTGTTGACACCATCTTAGATCGGTTAGGCATATTACAAACAATCGTGAAACATATCAATTTAACTGAGAACACTTACAACAGATAATCATAGCGTGGTTATCGTTCTTTCACAGGAGTAATAATCAGTATGAAAAAAATTGCACGTTGCAAACGATATTGTGTCACAAATTCACAGTTAATGTCAATTTATATTCTAAGCTATCAAATGTTTTATGGATGACTGTTCGAAACTCTTTACAAGTGAACTTTCAGAGTGTAATCGTTTTTATTATCATACATATGTGTCATTTGAAGTATTCATTTCAAAACGTAGTCTTTCTTATCTCCAGTATTCCAAAAATCCCCGCGGTCTTCAGCAAGTTGTCCCGTTTCATCTAGCGATATTTCATTCATGAATATCTCTTGTCCAGCAACAAGGAACATCTTAGTTGTCCTCTGCTTCTAGTCTCTTTACATGGCCGAAAAAATCGAACTTTCTTCTTAATATACAATCGTAATATTCTTGTCATATGAATGTCATTTTCGACTGTGTGGCAACAGGAACTTGGACTTCTAGTTCAGAGTGCATAGAATAAGGCCACTGTCTTCTTTCCAGACATGTCGTAGAAGGCGACTAAGGAAAGATGGGGATAATCTGACAAGCTGTGAAAAAAATTGTAATGTCACATCTTGTTTCAATGTTTTACTATTGTCTCCTATCAAATAATCCCCATGAACGTCTAAGAATTGCAGTCCAGTGAAACATTTGTCCTTTTGTGGCAGACTTCTAGGTGACTAGGGATGTTAGGTGTTCCATCACTGCGGGTGGATTCATAAATCGGACAGTAGTTGGCACAGAAGTGTGTGCATTGACCCCGGCGAGACGTGTCAATCCTTGGATACTGGCACAGAAGTGTGTGCATTGATCCCGGCGAGACGTGTCAATCCTTGGATACTGGCACAGAAGTGTGTGCATTGAACCCGGAGAGACGTGGCAATCCATGGATACTGGCACACTGAAATGCCTCCCTTCGGGGATTAAACATGCATCCATAACCCACCCACCCTCCCAACCTTTTCAAAACATTGCCTTTAAAATGGAGGGGGGGAGAGGGTCTTTTACTTGGAGACTTTACCCTCTACTTACTTCGTAGTACTTTGATACGGAGGGTTTAGCAAATAGATAGATAGACAGACAGACAGGACAGACAGGCAGACAAGACAGACAAGACAGACAGGACAGGACAGACATGCTCTTGCTGTCGACCTGTCATGTTCATGATAAGATTTTTAGTATGCACTCCAACAGAAAACAAAACCCCAGTCTTTACATGGAGTCTACCCTGAACCTCATGAGACTCTAGTAATCTGGAGAAAGCTGTGATTATACGCGCGCTAGTTCAATAATTAGCCAGCCATTTACTCTTATATATGCCCTCATGAACCTATATACAAATTCTAAATACATAACAGCATCGAAACAGACAATAGAAAGAAGTAGCCATTGTTAATTGGATAAAGAGTAGAATTCCTACTGTTCCATATTTCCCACGCTATGAACACATTTTAACGATGTAGTCAAGGTTGCAGGAACGCATGAGAAGTTAACAACACCTTCCTAAGTTCGTGGCAGACGACAATAAAATCACTGGGGAAACCAAGACAGCCACCAGCCTGGCTTCCGGTAGATATTAATCTATAATTAGACAACCGACATGCAATCGCTGCTAGAGACACGATCAAGACAAATAAATAGAATCTGAAGAAATTGCATTTGGGATCAAGCTGTTCCAAAGTAGCTGAAATCTTGTAGGTGCAGTCACATGCTTTGAATGTCTAATTTAAGAAGGGAGTTAAATTAGTTGCATTACTTCTGCTTTCACCGTGAGTCAACCTAGTACCGGCGAGCACCATGATACTATTTCATTGATGTTCAGTGCTCTGGTTCTGCAAGTGAACAAGAAATTTGACGTATTGTTCCAGAGCACTTTCGCTCTTAAGTCATAGTTTAGTTCAAACTTTGTTGTACGAACAAACACAAATAATGAATGATTTCCACTTATTATTATTATTATTCTGCGTTGGTTCTCTTATAACCACATCGAAATAATCGTGTGATTTTTACCTGGGAGCGTTGTACTGTAAGTTCCACAGTTGAACAGTGTTATTTGCGCTCGGTTGGCTCATTTTGTGTGTGGACATCCGAGGCCCAGCACATCTGTTTTCGTCATGCCTTTAATTTGGGTAGTAGGCTTCCCTAGCCAGTGACAGCCTGCCTATCTGTCGACGGGCGCGCGGGTGTATAATGACTCTTCGCCGAGACGATTGTCGTTCACTTCTATCTCGCACGATGTGTTCAACGGATGAACTTGCCTCATGTAATTAGACGTTCTGTGCCCATCGGATACTTCGGGTGCCCATATGTTTGTTGTTACTGAGGATATTTCAATACATGTACGGGATGTTTGTTGTAATAGTCCTTGTCTCGATTGGTCCGTTCTGGTGACTTTGAATGCACGGTTTGAATGGTTTGACAAAATCGCATCTTTTTTTTTTTGGAGATGAGGTTAGTCAAGTACGGAAAAACGCGTGTGCAATAGTGTCTAGGCGATTTGGTGCCGTTGAAAGGACTGGTTCAATTCCAGTTAGTCTCAAGAATTTTTAAATTGTCATCTGGCTTCCTACTTAAATTTACTTCCATTATTTTTAAAGAACTCTTCTAACCCTGACGCCGCAAGGCAAACAAGGGACACAGCGTATAGATAGATATATAGACAAACTGTGGTGAACCCATCACCCACTCAGTATTATTAGTGACTGTTGAATACAGGATTGATGATAGTGATTATACAATTAATCAGACCAAAAACTGGTTTTATAAACAAACAAAACAAAATGTGCACACACAAACACATATATAATACAATAACTTGAGACTTTATTCTTCTGTCTGCTTTATTTCCTATGCAGATTCAGAAAAGTTCATTTGCTCGCTTAAAATGAAATGAATAAGTAATGAGACATCCTGATTAAAAAAGACACGTTCATACCTGTCGACCACTTCAGGAAACAATACCCTGGAACCAATAAACTATTTATAAAAGCAACATTAGTATATGAAAAATATGAAGTATGATGTTTATTTTTTTTAAATGATTTGTATAGTAAAAACAAAACCGGGGTGCAAAGGGAACGCATTGCTCTAGGCGGACCCAGGGTTAGCAGATAACCAAGATCCCAAATGTACCTCCACGTGGTGCACCCTGGAAACAGAAATACAGCAGCTCGTGCTGATTCTGGCCAAATCATTTGGGGATCGTGTCCGAGAATGTGGAGGTAGCAGATGGAAAGAGATTTGACTGCACAAGAGACAGACAATATCTCAGACACCACCAGCATCACCACATATAGCAACACTGTCGACATACAGTGAAGCTAGTCAGTCCAGTCCGAACATTGGAGGGGCGGCCAATGTAAAATGCACGTAAAGGTAAATGCATGGCGAGAGACAAATATGTTTCACACAGAGTACAATGAAACAATGAAAGGGCAGAACAGCGCTAGAGGGCAGCGCGAACTGCAAATAGAAAGTGAAAAGCCCCTAGGAAAGGGAACTACAAGCTCCGTCAGCTCGAGACGGGCTTCTAGTTACCAGAGTTCCTAACAGGCAGAGACCCAGACCCATCCATCGGCGTTTGGTAAAGCAAAAGACCTAACCCAACTCTAATGTCGAGCCTTCCTAAACCGGAAATATGCTTGCAAAGAGAAAGGGTTCTGTACCCGATGGGTGTAGGCAAGAAAGGGACAACGATGGCAGTCCTGGCCCAACTCTACTGTCAAGGTTTCCTATACCGGAAGTAACTTGCAGAGAGAAAGGGTTCTGTACTCGATTCGCTCAGGCACAAAAGGGACAACGATTTAGCCCTGGCCCAACTCTACTGTCAGGTTTTCCTACACCGGAAATACACTTGAAGAGAGAAAGGGTTCAGTACCTGATGGGCTCAGGCGCTACTGGGACAAGGACGCTCAGCTCGAGAACGCCTTGCTCTCAAACGCGTGGTGTGAGACTCGAACTTGGACAAGGGGTACACGATGTCGGTGAATGACACCTCGGCTAAGAGGGCGAAAGAGCCAGGGTCCAACTCCTCTGTTGAGTTCTTCCCCTTAAGGAACCAGGCTCATGGATGAGAAACGGTTCAGTACCCAATGGGCACAGGCACAGCACGTCCAATTACACGAGGCAAGTTCATAGACAGTGGAACACCTCGTTCGAGTGAGACTAGAGCTAGAAAATCGTCTGGGCGAAGAGTCTTCACTACGCGTGCCTGGAGACAGATATAGAGGCTGTCACAGGCTAAGGGTAGCCCACCCGAATTGTCAAGGCATGCCGAAATCGGATGTGCTAGGCCTACAAGGCGCATAACGGTGGCACAACGTAATCACGCTCCCGGCGGAAATCGCACGGATATCCGTGATGGTTACAATGGAGCGAACGAAAAACAAACAAACAAAACAAAACCAAATCATACAATAAACTTACAATAGTATTGTGTTCTTTGTTGTCATTATAATTTAAAAGCAACTGTTTTACATGTATTTTACATCTGTATGTGTGGATTTAATATCAATGTCACAGACAAGTAAAACAGTTCAAAGTTTTTTCAGTGTTGAATCATATAGGAAATAGAGTGTTAGGCTCATACTTTTCTGTGACCAATGACAACCTAAGGATGATGTTGGCAGCATCATATCGGATGTTAAATGATATCACCGGAGGTTGTGGATCACCAAATCACAATTTCCATAATTTTTTGTTGTAAAAAAAAATATCCGTGGTTGACCTCAGCAATCATAAGAGGTCTTTCTTTTATTTTAATGCTCTTTTTTTAAATGTCGGACACCTTTAGTTTACCAGATTTGTTCAAGTACTCACCAGCAAGTGCCTATGAAGGATGGTGTATGTTCAAGTAATCACCAGCAAGTGCCTAAGATGGATGGTGTATCATTATTGCTTGTGGTGGCTATCAGCTCCAGTGTTGAACCATTTTTCATGACATTTCACAAACTTTCATCTCCCGTCTCTCTTCCCAATAATGTTACATGTATCATGTTACACACCTATGACAGTTACACAATCATGCTAGCTATACACCTATGACAGTTACACAACAATGCTAGCTATACACCTATGATAGTTACACATCATGCTAGCTATACACCTATGATAGTTACACATCATGCTAGCTATACACCTATGACAGTTACACAACAATGCTAGCTACAGACCTATGACAGTTACACAATCATGGTGGTTATACACCTATGACAGTTAACACAACAATGCTAGTTACAGACCTATGATAGTTACACAACCACGCTAGTTGTCCATCATACTCATCATTTTTTCTTTAAAAGCTTGCAACTTTTAATGGTAACTTTCAATTATCAATTACACAAGGCCTGATATTAGTCAGGTATAGAACAGTTGCCCGGCTCTGTGGTGAAGTGGTACAGAACACGTCTGTGACGGCCAAGGTACCGAGTTCGATGCCCGATGGCAAACTACTGGACGTATTTATATTGCCTAGAAAATCACCACAGCCAGCAAATGCTGGGTTGATAGCTAAGTCCTGTAAAGGATATGCTACCAATTTATTTTATTTTTTATAGAACAGTTTGTTTTAGGTCCTTGTAGGCCCTCTACAACTTGGTGCATAGAGATGTTCCTCAGAACCACATTTGTCATTCCTGAGTGTTTTCTTGACTGTGCCCTAAGACATTGTCATTGTGACTGCTTGCCATTTGATGTACAAATTTCCCTGTGTTGAATAGACTGTTTTTTAGTCATGGGATACTTAGGCCAGCAGAAAATCATCTTTAGTAAATACTGTACTAAGAAAACTCACCTTTATGTTTCTCAAACCTGGTCTTGACCAAAGATGTTATGTTTCTCAAACCAGGTGTTTCTCAAACCAGGTGTTTCTCAAACCAGATCAAAGATATTTTAAAATTTACAGGTGCAATCATACAGAAATCATTTTTGATTGGATCTAGCATCTTGAAATCATGCATATACATTATACATTGGAATCCCTTTATAGTGCATATATTTATACAAGGAATTCTTCTGCAGCATATGTTTATACAGTGCATTCCATTATAGTGCATATGTTTAGAAAACATTTTTCCTATTTAAGATACTTTTTAAAAGTTCCACATTATTTTTATTCTTTATACTGTATATCCACTGAAGACGGATGTGTCGGGCCATTGGCACAAATAAAACGGCAACACAAAGCATTTCCATTCTCTGGACTACATCCTGCTAGAAATCTGGTAGGACCATGGTCCTGCTACAAGGGAGATCCATAAAGCATATTTTTATCATTTCGAGATATGCTCATATGATAAACCCCACAAATTGTGTTTATTTTTTTTGCCCCTCATATAAGCATGTTAGAAAAAAAACGTCAGCATTAGCAATAATTACTAGAAAATTTAAGACTTAGCTGCCTTTTTTTTTTTTAAATGTAATTTGGAAAATGTGTACTAGTTGACATCTATGTCATGTATGAATTTCTCATTTCTGGATCTGCTCATGTATGAACGTCTCATATTTTTGGATCTGCTCATGTATGAATTTCTCATTTTTGGATCTGCTCATGTATGAACTTCTCATTTTTTTGGATCTGCTCATGTAGTAACTTCTAATTTTTGGATCTGCTCGTGTATTAATTTCTCATTTCTGGATCTGCTCATGTATGAAATTTTCATTTTCTTAAAGGTTTTCATGTATTTAGGAAAAACTATAATAATGGACAATTTAGTGAAGGAACCTCTGGACTGTGGGCCATAAATGGTCCGCAGGATATATTGGTGTGCCCTGCCGAAAGCAGCATTTCAATTAATCTATGGCTTTGTTCCGTGTAATGTGACGTATTCTCCACAGAACGTTGTCTTCCCAATGAACTTCATGAAACCTTCTCCGTTTTGGGCCGTGCAGCTTTCATTTTCCAATGATGTATTCATGTTATCTTTAATATCATCAGTCCATTGTCTTCTTGGTCTGCCCTTTCTCCTCCGGCCAGGTGATTTGCTCCTCCTCTTGTTTCACAACATCATAAATTTAAATTCAGAGAATCATAATAATAACATACATGCAGATCTCAACAAAGTGAAGCAGATCCAGTGATCACATTAAGAGTTACTGAAATGTTTGAGTAAATATTGCAGGCTCACTTCTAAGTTCATACATTTGCATGGACATAATAATAATAATAATAATAATGTAAATAATAATAATAATAATAATAATAATAATGTAAATTTACAAATGGCCTGCGAACAATATTATAAATTTACAAATAATACTTGGCATAAAACAGGTTCCCGGCTGCTGTTTTGTGGTTTACCAGCAGAATGGGTCTGCAAACTGGCCGTTTTAACGGCTTGCCAGAGATGAATCGAAATATGAATTCTTATGGTGTCTCTGAAACACATGTTTTATTGAATGTTACAATAGCAATTATACATCAACTTATGTTCACTAAATTTCAAATAGTTTACAGTATTCTCAGGCTACTTTTTATGAAATTGCAATATAATTAAGTTCTTAAATGTTTCAGTTATTTCCATAATAATCTTCAATTATATTTTATTTTATCAACATATTTTTAAAATAAGATAAAAGGTGTTAAATGTTATCAGTGCATTGTTACGCCCATTCATACCTATCAACTTCCAGAAGGATAAACCTGAATTTCATTTCAAAATAATCATAAACTTCTGTATTTCTCAAAGTAATCCTAGAACTATTCTTCAAAATAATCCTAAAATTCTGTATTTCTCAAAATAATCCTAAAATTTTGTATTTCTCAAAATAATCCTATAAACTTCTGTATTTCTCAAAATAATCCTAAAATTCTGTATTTTCATCCAAAATTCTGTATCCCACTGGATCTGTCTTATAGCAGGATAATCGTCCTACTAGATGTCTCTTATAGCAGGACAATGGTCCTACGAGATCTGTATTATAGCAGGACAATGGTCCTACTAAATTTCCAGCAAGATGTCATCCAGAGAACGGAAATGCATTGCATCGCCATTTTATTTGTACCAAAGACGCGAGGCATCTTTACAGGAATAGTGTGCCAAGAATTTCCTTATGGATGTGTTGGAGCAGGAGAGGCAGAGGCTGACCAGAACATCATTGGACAAGAGATATTCATAAATGCATGCACATGTTGCTGGAAGAAGCGGGACAGCGTGCCAGAGACCACAGGGATTTCGAGAAGATTCATAAGGAAGACTACATTCAGGAAAAAGATTACATCACATGACACACACTTTCTGCTCAAATAGTAGATCCAACAGTTGTCCTCACATTAAATTTGATCCTGTCTGCTTAAATAGAAGATCATGCAATTTTGTCATTCATAAAAAAGTTGATGTGACCCTTGCAGCTTAGAAGATGTAATCATGGGCCAACTTCTTTCAATCATGGGGGAACTTCTTGTAATCATGGGCCAACTTCTTGTTATCATGGGCCAACTTCTTGTAATCATGGGCCAACTTCTTGCAAGTTGATATTTAACATACAAAAACTTAAGACTAGTAACATGGGAATACCCATTAAAATAAACTATTGCCAAGGAATGAAATAAATTTGTAGCATCTGCTTACAGAAATATGGAATAAGTGGAATGCTTATTTTCCAGAAAAATAATGCAGTAAGTAACTATCGTATATTTACGTGTATAAGTCGAGGATATTTTTGCAATTGATGTTGGGGTTCAGCTTATATGAGCACATTGACAATGTAAAAAATTATTACCTGTGGAATCACAAAAAATGGTAACACAGAATAGTCAAATAGGCCTATGGTAGCAGAAAAAAAATAATATACCAGTACGAAGTCATTCAAATGCTTTGAAGTCATAAACACTTAATTCTGAAACAGATCATAAATTTCACCCTCTGTCGTAGGAATCATTAGTCTACAATAGTAAAAACTGCTTTACTTCAGCAGAAATACCAGAGATTACTAAAAATTGCTCGTCCGAGAAAGTTTGTTATCCCAAATGGCAGAAAACATGATAAACTCGCCCTATCTGCCATGCAATCAAAAACAATGAAATGTGTCTTCTCTGTTTAGTCGCCTTTACAAAATAACTGTTTCACACCTTTTCTTTTCACTGCGTGATTTAAAGGCAAATGTAAATCCAAGATAAAAGTTTCCCTGTTTCGTTCATTGATTTAAGCTTGAAATCACTATAAAGTCTGATGCTAACGCTAGCATTGTAGACAATTGTTGCGGAGACAATGAATGGATGAATGAATCCAATATTGCGAACACTACAGTGTCTGGTAATGCATCCAGGCAAATGTTGCACTGTAATGTCACATTTCATTTTTGTATTTTATGTGAGTACAGGTAGGAAGAAATGAAAAATGCAAATGGAAGAAATGATTATGCCTCTTACCATTGCCAAAGTTTTCCTATTTAGCATTACCAGGTATTTCGTTTTTCCCCTAATTCTTATAAAAATGGGATTCCACAGTATTATTATCAGTATTTTGTTCTCTATTTCGGCCTATACACAAGTTTTCTACTTTTGTCACATTTTGGACATTAATGTCATGTCCTCGGCTTATACACAGAAATATATGCCACTATATATATATATAAAACTTAAAAGTAAGCAAAGATTCTGTGTTTTTCTTGATTTTTCATCAATATATATATATATATATATATATATATATATATATATATATATATATATATATATATATATATATATATATATATATATATATATATATATATATATATATATATATATATATATATATATATATATATATATATATATATATATATATATATATATATATATAGGGTAATATATATATTATATATATATATATAGGCCTATATATAATTCTCCAATTTACAATTACAACCTTCAATTTATAATTACAATAAATAACATCTTTCAATTTATCATAAAGTAATAAATAAAATTCTTCGATTTATTGTGAACCAAGATATATAACCTTCAATTTATCATACATCACGATCTGACATGTATATTGTAGGAGTCACTAAAGGGAGTTTTGGGGTTTGGTTGGCAGTCCTATTTATTAGAAGGACAAACTGAAGCACATGTTGTACTGAAGTAGAATGTGTTGGATTGAAAGGCACTAATATCAGTTTTTTTCATAGAATCAAGCCTGCATTTCACACTTTTTAAGAAATCTGCGTCAATCCAAGATTTTGAGTGATTTGTGACATCACTCAACTGCAGTATTCCTAGTTATAAAAGGACTGCTATAATTGTGCTTTGATCAATAAATTTGTTATTACCATTGCAAGGAGTTTTCCCAGATGCAAAGATATACACAGGGACATACTTTGATAATAACCTACTATGCTGCTGTAAGAATTTTCTGGTAAAAACCAGATTGAGCTCATGGGTAAATAATAAACACCAGGTTGGTGTTTAGTTTTTAAGGCCAGGGAAATAATCAATACAAACATTAAAAACAATTTTATTCTTCCATTTTTTATATTATATTTTGCACCACATCCTGTAAATTTGCTGACCCGGCTCCTAGGAAAGAACTCAAATATTTTAACCAAGCTGTAAACCATGGCACAAGACATTCCATTCTACAGAAAACATCCAGCTAATCTGCAGGATTTTTAAACAAGGAGAAGAAAGATGGAGCTTATACTGAAACTAACTGAAATAGTTTGAGAAAATAACTAATAAGGAAAGAAACTAACAAGCAACAAGGGAACAAGATTTTCAGAAAATCCAGAGAAGAGTAGACATCATACTATAGGAAATGGGTAATTATTGTTTTATGGTTTTACAGTAATCTCAGTTATCGATGCCAATAGATCCCTATTCATTTACATCGCTAAGTTATAAAAATCTGTTATAAAGTAAGAAAAAAATAACATTGATATTTACAATTATTTTTAAAATATTTCTGTACCCATTAAAAAAAGGAATTCCACAGTTATGTATGTGATAAATGAAAACTTGCTTCAGAATGTGTAAAAGTAAATTTGAAATGATTTTGCTATGAAACAAAACAGAAAGCACAGTGCATCATGTAATAAAATTGGCTGGTTAAATTATACTGAAAGCTGTGCTGGCCGCTGTAGATAATGTGTTAATAATATATGTAAATATTAACATCAGTAAAACTTTTCATAAACAGCAATCACACAGCTGAAAAAATTCACAGTAAAACTTTTCATAAACAGCAATCTCACAGCTGAAAAAATTAACATCAGTAAAACTTTTCATAAACAGCAATCTCACAGCTGAAAAAATTAACATCAGTAAAACTTTTCATAAACAGAAAAAATTCACAGTAACTTTTTATAAACAGCAATCTCACAGCTGAAAAAATTAACATCAGTAAAACTTTTCATAAACAGCAATCTCACAGCTGAAAAAATTGACACTAGTAAATCTTCTCATAAACAGAAAAAATTCCTACAAGCATTTCTAAATCCCTCTCTTAATATTCATAAAGGAAACTGTTACAGTTTGAATGTAACAACAACAAAAGAAATATTGTGTTGTTTTTATTTAAATATTTTATTAAATTTTCATTTAAAATTTCTTCTTCGTTTCTCTAGTACCATCAGACATCACGCAGGGCTTACAGTTAATAAGATATTATGCAGGGCTTGCAGTATATTTCCCAGTGTATCTCACAATGTATCTGTTTCGGGGCAAGTTTCTTACTTTCAGGAAAGGGATTCAATGCTGTTCATCTTAACTTCTTTTGTTGATGTCTCTGAGTTCAACCTCTTGTTTTCTTTCTCCTGTTGTTTCCCACTGGAACACTTGTTTTCTGAATTATTGTGTGTTTCTCCTCATGATGTGTTCAACAAGTGCTCAGTAGCTTTTACATCAGATTTTGTCAGTAAAATAAACCTCCTACAAAATATTTCACTTCTTATTCTTAAGCATTCGTTCTCAAACTCCGGCAGATTATCAGGATCCTGAAGATGGAATGCATTGTGTCTTAGTTTACAGCTTAGCTGTGAAATCTGCATATTTTGACCTGACATCCAACTTCGCAGCAGTTTCTGGGCCACCGTGATAATATATGGGATCTGACAGCCAACTTCACCCCAAGACCTCCTCAGTCACCTCTTATCACATGCATGATAACGTAACAGTGTCACTATTCTTTGCTCCCTGTTTGGGCCTCAGTAATATACAGGTAATATTTCATTTAAATATTACATATTTCAGACTGTCTTAATTTCACCTGATTGTTATCAGGTCAGGCACATCTTTCGTATCTACGGTCACAGTGAAATTTGACCTAGTTTTGAGGTATTTCCTAACATAAGAATGATGATCCCGGCAGAATGACAATCTTGTACTATAGCTTTTGGTAAAGGGGGGGATAAAAGGATTAGAATTAGTTTATAGATATTTTTAGGAGGGGAGAGAAGGGTTAGAATCAGTGTTTAGAATGAATAATTAATTCTCTAAGAATTCTTGTGTAAGGGTGAATCAACATGATTTATAGTACAGCGGTACACAATCGCTTGACGGTCGGCAAGGTGTGACATCACTGCACGTGTCACGGTGATTGGTTTTCTCATGGAACTCTGTGACATCATCTGCTTAAACATGAAAACAGTGTGCTATTTATAGCACAGTGACCATAGATAAGAACAATTTACCTCAGGTCATAAAGGGGAGCAAAAAATAGCAACAATGTAACCTGCAATGCATGTTGCACAAGGTGATTAATAGTTGAAGGGGTGGGGGGGGGGGATTCATGGCTGTCTTCCTAGAGCAGAGTGACCAAAAGGCATGCTGATGTAGGATAAGTCAGGCCGAAAGGAGCAGAGATCATAGTCAAGTTGTAAGCCATACAACAAATCATGCCATTCTCTAGAATACTCCTACTAGCCAGCAGGAACTTGGAAAACAATGTTGAAGATTATTTAATTTGTTATCAACAAAGATATTGAAATTATATTAAAACTTCGGTTCTTCCCAGATCCCAAACCTACTTTTTATACAGAATGTGAATATGGAATATAACATAAAAAGGGAGACAAAAACTATATTCTTTTTTTTTATTATTTCCCTTGGCTCTATTTATCAGACAATTGGTATTTATTAATTTGGTTCTGGTTTGGAACCCATGTCTCCCTGCTTATTTTAGAATTAATTAATCTAAATATTATATCAATAATTAATTTAAATATTCATTTTTTAGGGTTAGGGTTAGTTATGTTTGACATAACTGAACCTAAACCTAACATTAAATAAATGTATATTTCAATTAATAAATGATAAACATAAACTAATAGACACAATCAAGGGAAATAATCAAATAGGCAGACACGAGTTCCAAACCAGAACTGCGAATATCTTTTCGTCCTGGAACACTCGTCACATATGTAACAAGAGTACTGCAGTTTTATCAGTTGAAGGCAGGCTAAGAGTAGCCATTCTGTAACTAGGAAGGAACCGACATAGTGACGTCACAAACTACTAAAAATTTGGGATCAGTGCAGATTTCTTTAAAAGTGTGAAATCCCCGGGATCTGGGAAAAAACCAAAACTTTATTGAATTTATTCTCAATAAAGATACTGAAATTCCACTATGATTTCTTAATGGAATTTGTTGTATTAAAGATGCTGAAATTCTATTAAGAAATCATTGAATTTGTTATCTACATAGATACTGAAATTCCACTATGATTTCTTAGTGGATTTTGTTGCCAACAGTTATAGTGAAGTTTCATTAAGAATACTTAAATATAATGTTCTTCAGAGAAACAAGTGTCAGATCAACTCATTAAAACTAAGACATGACAAATAAATTGTACATAATATCATTAACAGACAGAAATAATATGCGCTAGCTCAGTTTGTCACAACTTTCTGATGAGAGTGTATATGAAAATCACCTGTCACAATCTGCATGTCCCACATTCATAATTAAACATTACCATGATGTCAACTCTGTTGCGTCTTGTGACTGTGAGTCATGGATGGCTGACAGTCTTACACTGAACCTGGATAGATAAAACTTGAGATGAATCATCATCATCATTAAGTGCCATCTCCGCAACGAAGGTTAGCTGCAACACATCTACAACATCTCCTGTCTCTTGTCTTGGTGGTGCACTCTGCTAGACTGTAACCTGTCCATCATGTGATGTTACTCTCCCACTTGCATCTCTGCCTACCTCTTGCTCACTTGCCTTTGACTTTACCCTCAAGTAAGGTCTCCAATAAGGTGTCATGAATAAGGAGAGATGAATAAGGACTGGCTATTCTCTTCTTTCATACTGGCCTCTTTCAATTTGTGTGCCTGGTTTAATGCTTTTCAAAATATTTCATATTGGAATAGATCTGAATATGCCAGGTTGGATAATCATGAATTAGAGCTTTCCCGAAGCACAAATTAATGCTGCAATGCGTGAAGGAGGGAGCATTTAGGTAGCACAGCCTAATATATATATATATATATATATATATATATATATATATATATATATATATATATATATATATATATACATATATATACCAAATGAACAACAAACTAGTTTTGTTACAGGAACATTCTGACACAAGAAATGTATGACATAAGTTTGTCCAAGAACTTTCTGACAATTAGAACATGTCATGTTATTGGTTATGACATCACAGCCGTCCAAGAAAACCCATAGATATTCAGTTATCTCTCAATAAATATTCAAGTCTATGCATATCAATGGCTCCCATGATTCACTGGTAAAATACACTCCTCAATTTCTACTTCTCAGATGTCTAATCCTACACATGCCATATTCTCCAAACAAGAGATATAGTGCATAGTGGTTACAATATTTGCTTCGTGCTCCAGAGATTATATTCAATCCCAGGCCGTGTTGTCTTGCTTACAGGTGCATTTTTTCTGAAATCCCTTGGGATTACTCTTGAGGAGTTATAAACTATGAGCACAGATGAAGACAGCACTTGGTAAACTTGGCAGCACATACCACTTCACTGAGAGCGATGGAATACATATTAATATAAGGAAACCAGAGTGAAGTCAATCATCTACGTCTTGTGAGTCTTGTCTCCAAATAGTAGCTTAGATGCTTCATCTGTCACAGTGCCCACATTAAGCAGTCACTCGCTAAGTAACTAGAAAGTGTACTCCATACATGCCAAGCACAATGTTACAACAACTGGTTGGCATCAAGAATATATGACAGATGTCAAATCTCCTAATGTGAAAATAAATGACATTGAAGTTTGTTATACTAATCTTCTGACATTAGCAAGCAGTTTATCCATTGACTTTATAACATCTAGAATATACAATAAGACATGCACGTTAAAGTGGAAGACAACCTGATGCAATACATAATATTCAAAGATATCAACAGACCACACTATTTTGCCTTAGAACAGGCCACTGCAGATTGTTGGGTCACCCCCTTTACTGACAAATGATCACATACACATATATTTATTTATATGGATCCAGAATCCAAACATCAGAACACATAGCCAACTTCGAGACTGTCCAACACATAAATGTCAGAGACAGCAGCTCTGGCCAGATGATACAGATTTGAGACAAACATCGGAACACATAGCCTACTTGAAGACTGTCCAACACATAAATGTCAGAGACAGCAGCTCTAGCCAGATGATACAGATTTGAGACAAATGTTATGGGGCTTTGCTCTAGAAAAGACAGTGGACTTTGCCCTAGTGATAGCATGACAATCTAGCATGACCACAGATTGCTTTGGTGATAGGCTTGACAATCTAGAATGGCCACATATTACCTTAGTGATAGACTTGATAATCTAGCATGTCCACGGATGCTGAATTTAGAAGAGAGGAGTAGAAGCAAAATACATGACATGCAAATTTGTCATAAACATATCTGACATTTAAAATGTATGCTAAACAGTTTATCCAATGAATATCTGACATCTAGGATACATGACAACAGTTTATCCAATGAATATCTGACATCTAGGATACATGACAACAGTTTATCCAATGAATATCTGACATCTAGGATACAACATACACATTTATCATAACAATATCTGACATTAAGAAATGATTGCCAAAGCTTATCCAATGACTTTGACATCTAGGATACATGACACAAATCTGTCATAGCATTATCTGATATTAGAAGAGTTTAGCACAGAGATTTGTCAGAAATAGTTAAATAAAGAACACCACTTGGAAGCATCTGAGTTTTCTAGTCATGTGATGGTTGCTTATTTCTCAAGCTGTCCAGATTTTGTCATGGGAAGCAATTTATAGTTGTAACCTGTCCTGTACCCCTGCAGACATAAACAAATTGTATTGATATTATAATGGTGGTTTTATCTAATAATATAATTTATGTATTATTATATCATGTAAACAGGATATATCCAGTATATTAGATCCTGTATATTACAATCCAGAAAATAAAAACCATAAGCAACAGTACGATCAAAGATGAAACCAAAAAAATAAAAATACATGGAGAGATACAGCAACAAGTAGATTAATACCTACATCTTGGACACATAGTCACAATTAGAGGTAGATATGAAATAGAAATTAAAAAGATAATAGGCTAAAAGTATTTTCAATGATATTAAGAAAATATTAACATCTAAACAAGTTACAAACAATCGAGAAAATGAGAATTAGGAAATGATACATCTATTCTATATTAACCGCTACCATGTTCCTGTTAAATGTGTTCAACAAAAATGTTAATGGCGCTTGTCATCCATTGTCGAGTGTATTCCTCCAATGACATCTCATATTAAACAGACGTACCACAGCCCTATTGGTTAATGCACATACTTGGGGGCATGCACAATTGAAGCCGGCACATTTCCACGTCCATCATGTCCATTTTAAACAGTTCTTTGTAGCGGTTACAAGTAGTAATCCAATTAATCTGACCACATCTGCACACTGGTATGATGCACGAAGGAGTATAGGCATTTGTTTCATCGTATTTTGAATATAATGTTAATGGATTGTGGTTCAAATGATAAATTATTGGGAGTTCTTTAGTTTTCACAGTAGAATATACAGAATGCCATGTTCATTTCGGACATATAGAGGTTTGACATCGATTGTTTATGAAGTGGTCTAGGTCTAGCATGCAAGAACGATTTCACTGCAAATCTACATGTTTTATTCAGTTCCCCCCACCAATATTTTGATAATTTCATAATGAAAGAACACAAATACTACAGAGTTATGTGTGCTGTACACAGTGTTGCCACCGTAGAATTTAGAAAATCCACAATACAAGGTAAGCAATTTTTTCTAATAATTTTGCTGTTGTTATGTTTGTTATAATTTGTTAGTTTTTTGTGAATAAACATCTTTACCACTTTCACATATGTCTGGTATCACACAGACAATGGAAATTACACCAATATATGCAGTATTCTTTCATTATAGGTGCAAATATTATTTAAATATCTCTAACAACCAAAAAGTTATCACGTTTTTAAAACAACCACCAACAATAACGAAAATACTCAAAAAAAGAATCCGGTGGCAGGGAAAAATTTTGTATTTTTTAATTTGGCTTGCTAAAGGTTAATTCTGTTTATTAATTCATAAATATACATGGAAATTCATTCCTCCTAAATTACCTGTTAGATCGCAGAGATTTTTGGCACACAACTTTGGAATATATCTATATATCTGAATATATATATATATATATATTTTTTTGGCTCAAAGAATCTAGTTTTTGAAAATGTCCTCTATATGTTATAGATCTATTAACCTCATTCAATTGTAGGCCTACATAATATAACATTTTCTACAGTTAGCAGCCATCTTATTCTAAACATAGTTTTTAGCAATGAAATGCGCTTGCAATACAATTCTCAATTTCCACATGCACAAAATTGATCCAATAGAGACTGGAACATGACAATCTTCCAAACTAAGAAATTGTTATTTAATTCACAATTAACTTGAAATTTCAAAGTAAACTGACTGACTACGTCATTTCTGTTGTTATTAATATTTCTATGATGATGATGATGTTCGTCCGTCGTGATCGACGATGACCAAAAACTCAACCATAATAATAATAACAATAAATAATAAAATAATAAAGTTAATAGTGCGTTTTTAAATGACTAGCAAGTCCAATGCACGCACAAAATGTTCTTTTACAGAATTGACAACAATAGAAGGTATCTGTGTGAGGTTGAGATGTTTTTTCTTTTCTACGTGTCCGCTTCTGTCTTGCAGTTTCTTGTCTGAATTCTTCTGCCGCTAGTGCTCCCGTTCTAATGCTGTAACGCCATATTTCTATACTAGCCACTGTGCCAACAATGGTGTTATGTAGTATTAGAAGTAATACCCAGCATTGCCGAGGAGGAGAATAAGAAAAAAATTAGTATTGTCCATGCTTTCCACCATGATAGGTTAGGAAAAGAAGCGTTATTTCCAGTTTAACAACTACATACAGTAGGCCTGTATTGAAGGAATATGTTTAAAATAAAAAACAAACAAAAAAGAATAGACATTAATAATTATTCAAACGTGCCAAAGACTTTCATCTGTGTAGGCTTACAGTTCTAAAAATTGAATAAACAAAAAATAAACCAACATTAGACTCTGGGATTGTACTCCTAAAACAAAAATAGTACACAACGAACTTGCACTGCTATCAACTAAGCTAACTGTGACAGAAGATGTCAGTCGTAAAATTGACTTTTATATATAAACGTTGCAGTATTCTCATTACAATAGCTACTCCGAGAATTTAAAGCTCAATTTATTTGAATTTAAGAATACAACAGAAACATAAATATAAACAGTATTATGCCCTTCCCTCAAAGACAGACATATATACGACATTAGCAAAAGGTAAGGAGAATAGAGTAAACGTTGACTGAAAGAAATATTAATTTCAACTGTTTAGTAGACTTATTAATATATGTTTACATTTATTTTACCTTTGTGCATCAGTCAGAGGTAAATAGGTTTTTTACATAATCATATCAATGGTTAGCTGTGCCATACCATAGAATAACCTTTAAGATTTCTCATATTGACTGGCGAAATGATTACCTAATTAGTTGGCGTGCAAAATTTTATAGGAATCTGTGACGCCGTTGAGATTTCTAACTGGGTGACATAAACAAAGTGTTATGGAGTTAGTCATAGAGTGATGTTCAGTACTTTTCTATTAGGAGGGCACAAACATTCAAAGAAACAAATTGTAACATGAAATGAAATATAGCATAACCTCACAAAAAAGGAGAACAATTGAAGAATATAAAAATAACCAGTCAATGCAATAAATTCAGAAATAGACCCATCCCATTACTGTGCTTTTATTTATATATTTTCATTGTCCGCATCTATGACGGCCAAGGTACCGGGCTCAAATCCTGCCACAGGTAATTGTACAGATCAGACTGAAATGGCAAACTACTGAATATATTTATATGACTACAAAATCACTACTGCCAAAATATGATGGGTTGATGGCTACGTCCTGAATAGCATATGCTAACAATTTCTTAATATCTTTATTAGGTTCCTCTAACATGTACAAAGATACTGCCTCCTTCTCGGTTCACAGAAGGTTTATAATATTGATGGTAACAACATTCATGGAAGTCATTGTTTTATGAATCAAATATTTGCATCACATTGACACATGATGTTATCAAAAAGTGTGTTCTTAAAAGTATGGTTTTGTAATATAAAAAAATAAATTCAAATATGTCATGTATCATTTTATATGAAAACAGGAAAGTACAGAATGATCTTTTCAAACCTGTTATGTGCCAAAAGGAAAGTACAGAATTATCTATTCCAACATGTCCTGTATCATTATAGGAAAGTAGTGATTTATCTATTCAAACATGTCGTGTATCATTTTACGTGAAAACAGGATTTAAAAAGTAAAGTGCTTTGCTCTTCAATTTGTTGTGTATACTTCAATAAAAGCTTTTTTTTTGCTGAAAAGTCAATATTTCCTTTGAATGAACTGTCTCCCTACTTCTACTGTGAGTTGTAGGTCTGTTTTTTCTGTTGTGCTTTTGAAAACTACTTCGCCTGTGTGTTTGCCTGTAAGGGGAGCAAAGAATAGCGACATTGTACTTGTCATGTTTTTGGGGGGCTGCTTGCCCCATCCCATGAAAAGTCTATGTGTCCAGAAGCAATGCTGAAATCGAAATGTCAGGTTGAAAGGCATAGATATCGCAACCAGGCTGTAAACCATTAAGTTTGTTAAATTCTTGTGAGCGCCATATATTTGTAAGCTTGTAAGCTTGCTGCCAGAATTATGTGAGTTGATATCTCTGTTTTTATCACCAACTTGTCATAATTTTCTCCCCAAATAGCCATATACATTGGCAATGCTTAAAATACCTGGCACAAACATAATCATGTTATAAATACTAATACACTTACTAAATTATCTAGAGCTCTCATCATTGCTTCAAACTCTACTACTCCAGCTGTTCTGTTGTTTGTTGTTCCTGCTTCTTTTCTTGTTTCATTGTTGGTCTGCACTTTCGTTTCTTTAGCTGGAATCACAATGTTATCCAGACCAAGTGCCATGGTTTTGACCTGCAATTTGAAAAATATACTCAAATACTTTATTCACATACAACATTGTATGCATTAACAGGTCTGTAGATACGACTACATAAAGAGATAGCAGTTTTGACAACTTGAGAACCTCTTTATTCTATTTTTTTAAAATTCTTTTATTAATTTCTAGTCATTGTGATGAATTTTGCATTATTCTGTTATTATAACTGTATGTAACATAATGCTAAAGAAGGAGGGGAGGGGTGTTCTATCTATTTATGTATGTTCATTCATTGCTGAATACAGTGCATAGGGCAGAAACCTGTGTTCTCAAGTTTTAGCGATATTATGATGCTGCGTATAGTTGTATGTTGTTGAGACACATTGTGTAGTTGCTGTATGTTGTTGAGACACATTGTGTAGTTGCTGTATGTTGTTGAGACACATTGTGTAGTTGCTGTATATTGTTGAGACACATTATGTAGTTGTTGTATGTTGTTGAGACACATTGTGTAGGCTTTGTATGTTGTTGAGACATATTGTGTAGTTGTTGAGACACATTGTGTAAATGTATGTTGTTGAGACACATTGTGTAGTTGTATATTGTTGAGACACATTGTGTAGTTGTTGCATGTTGTTGAGACACATTGTATAGTTGTATATTGTTGAGACACATTGTGTAGTTGCTGTATGTTGTTGAGACACATTGTGTAGTTGCTGTATGTTGTTGAGACACATTGTGTAGGCTTTGTATGTTGTTGAGACACATTGTGTAGTTGTATATTGTTGAGACACATTGTGTAGTTGTTGCATGTTGTTGAGACACATTGTATAGTTGTATATTGTTGAGACACATTGTGTAGTTGCTGTATGTTGTTGAGACACATTGTATAGTTGTATATTGTTGAGACACATTGTGTAGTTGCTGTATGTTGTTGAGACACATTGTATAGTTGTATATTGTTGAGACACATTGTGTAGTTGCTGTATGTTGTTGAGACACATTGTATAGTTGTATATTGTTGAGACACATTGTGTAGTTGCTGTATATTGTTGAGACACATTGTATAGTTGTATATTGTTGAGACACATTGTGTAGTTGCTGTATGTTGTTGAGACACATTGTATAGTTGTATATTGTTGAGACACATTGTGTAGTTGCTGTATGTTGTTGAGACACATTGTGTAATTGTTGCATGTTGTTGAGACACATTGTGTAGTTGCTGTATGTTGTTGAGACACATTGTATAGTTGTATATTGTTGAGACACATTGTGTAGTTGCTGTATGTTGTTGAGACACATTGTATAGTTGTATATTGTTGAGACACATTGTGTAGTTGCTGTATGTTGTTGAGACACATTGTATAGTTGTATATTGTTGAGACACATTGTGTAGTTGTTGCATGTTGTTGAGACACATTGTGTAGTTGCTGTATATTGTTGAGACACATTGTGTAGTTGTTGCATGTTGTTGAGACACATTGTGTAGTTGCTGTATATTGTTGAGACACATTGTGTAAATGTATGTTGTTGAGACACATTGTGTAGTTTTTGTATATTGTTGAGACACATTGTGTAGTTGTTGTATGTTGTTGAGACACATTGTGTAGTAGTTGCATGTTGTTGAGACACATTGTATAGCTGTTGTATGTTGTTGAGACACATTGTGTAGTTGTTGCATGTTGTTGAGACACATTGTATAGCTGTTGTATGTTGTTGAGACACATTGTATAGCTGTTGTATGTTGTTGAGACACATTGTGTAGTTGTTGCATGTTGTTTAGACACATTGTGTAGTTGTTGCATGTTATCTCACACACCCTCTGTTATGGCTATTAGTTCTTGCACGTTGTTGAGACACATAGCCTCTTTGATGACTATTCTGCAAAGTTTTTTGCTTGCTTGTCCACTCTTTCTTTTGTCACCTGGTACCTATTTCAGTGCTTGTAGTGACAGTATATTTCAAACAATTTTAAGTACATATGACATAGCTCCACAGTTTTCTTCTTATTGTTGTAGAACCATATTTCTATTTGGCGTCTACTCTTTGCTTATTTGACTTGAATTCTTCCCACCAAAATTTAAGAGCCTTCCAAGTCATTTATTCTTAAATGAATTTAATTTCTTCTCCGGTGAATTTGTAGTGGTTGTTTCTGTGTCATTTTTACACAATTTTTTATTTAATTTCCAAATGTATAAAACCATTTCTTCTATTTACCAAAATGGAAAAAAGTAGCATAATTCACCTAACTCTTCCCCCCCCCCTTTTCTTCTGTCACTAAGGGGATTATGATTATTATCTATATGTAAGTAGATTCACGCAAAACACATATTTTGCCATAATTCTAAAACTCTCTATCCAGAAACTCATATTTCGTCATCATTCTAAAACTTTCTATCCAGAAACACATATCTCAATGTGTTGTTGAGACATTTCATCATTTAAACTCTTTATCTGTTTCAAATCTTCTATCCAGAAACAGAATTAAAAAACCTGTGTTTTATGTTAAGTACAATTTTTGTTACATTTCACGCAGTTACCTTATATTGATTATCCAGAAACAGGCATTTCTTTCACAAATCTCCATATATGATAATATAGATATCCATAAGCAGTTATGATTGTGATTTTGGAGACATGCATGACAACGAGTTTTGCATGCTAGAGGCCTGAGACTCCATCTTCTTCTCACTTTCCTTTCTACATGTGATTCTGTGTCCTTGGGTCAATCAGGCCAAGCTTCAAGGCAGTCTGTTTTCAAAGTTGTCTCACTTAGCATTTAATGTCAGTATCTAGATAACAGCAGGTAGATTGATATCAGAATTTATGTTCTTCAAGATGAGCTACCATTAATTGAGTCTCATCAGATGAGCAGCACAAAGAAAAATTGTCATGAGCTTGTCTTCCTCCATGAGAATTTGGTTTATTTTATTGGTCAATTTATTGGTTTATTATATTGCCTTCAAGAATATAATAGAAATCAACTTAATTTGGTGGTCCACAAAGATGTATTTACTACTAGTCACAAGATCCTAGAGGTTGGATGTCGCTATAGACATCATCCACCTGACATTTTCAGTCTTTCAAAAAATGAATTGAGAATCAGGCACAACTTCCATATTTAATGAAGTTGAGTGTATAATATAATATATGCCATTGGTTGCCCAAACATTGCACACTGTCTTATATATATATTGAGTTCATTTTCAAGCTCCAACCGGAATCTCTCTTGTAGCAGAGGAATGGTTCTACTAGTAGAGAACGAAAATTCATTGTGTCATTGCTTCATTTGTGCAAATGGTATAACACATCCAACTTCGACGATGGTAACAAATATATTCTGTGTTTTTACCAATTCCACTGAAAGGTGGATACATTTAACAATATCGCTATTAGGCCAGCCATATACGATAACTGTTTCCTATTTTACACGCTATTTATCAATCTCAAGCTAACCACAGTCAAACTTGCCTGACCATGTTACTGCTCTGTCTTTACATAGTGTCGCTATTGACATACCCACAGACTCCCACTAATATATCTCTTATTCTTCTTCTGCGTTCACTCTCTGATAACCACCACAAATAAATTGTGTGATTTCCGCCGGTTATTTGCACCACAGTTGGCTCACTCTGTGACCCGGACTTCCGAGGCCCAGCACATCCATTTTTGCCATGCCTTTAATTCAGGTAGTGGGCTTCCCTAGCCTGTGACAGCCTGCCTATCTGTTGACAGGTGGTGGGTATGTATTGACTCTTCGCCAAGATGATTGTTGTTGATGTCTTTCTCACTCAAGGTGTTCTGCAGCCAGTGAACATGCCAAAATAGTTGGACCTGGGCTCTTTCGCCTTCTAATTTTAGACATTGTGAAACCCTCACTCAAGTCTGAGTCTCACCACGCATTTGGGAGCAAAGTGTGTGCTCGAGCTGAACAACCTCGTCCCATTTGCACCTGAGCCCATTTGGTACCCTTTCTCTCCACAAGCATGTTTCTTGTATAGGAAAGACGACAGTAGAGTTATGCCCAAACTGCCTTCTTGACAGAGCACCCACGATTGGATCTCTGTCTGTAAGGAGCATCATTACTAGAAGCTTTTCTCAAGCTAACAGAACTTGTAGTTTCAATTTCCTTGGAACGTATTCCCTTTCTATTTGCACATTATGCTGCCTTCTGGTGCTGTGCTGCCCTCTCATTGTACTCGGTATGTTATCTTTTTATCTCTCACCATGTATCCGCATTTTCTTGTCAATTGCATTGGTTGCTCCTCTAATTCTAGGACAGTACTGTCGTGTGTGTCAACATTGACGCTGTATGTGTTGTTAGCACAGAGTTGTCCGAGATATTGCTTGTCTATGATGTCAAATCTCATTCCACACTCATGGACACGAGCCTAAAAGTGTTGGCCATGACTACAGCAATTCCTGTCTCCAGGGTGCACCACAATGATGTACTTTTAGGATCTTAGTTATCTGCTAACCCTGGGTTCGCACAAGAGCAATATGAGTCCCTTTGCACTCTCCACTAATATATAATAATGTTAATAGAAGATATACATTTTACTCTCTCTTTTATAGTTTAATTGTTGCAAAACTTACATTAAGTAATTATTATTGCTATAAAATGCTGATTCTATACACATTTATAGACAGGCAGATCAAGAGAAACTCTACATAGAACAACCAGCTTAGACAAGAACATCACACATAAAACTTATCACATCTCAAACTAGGAAACAGTGGTTCCTACCTCATGCACCATATTTGGTGCTGATGAAACATAGACAGAAATTACATAGTGTATGATTGTTGAACTAATATTTCATCTAAACATCTCTGACTTTAGCATCTCTCTACAAACCTGAGCTTCACATGCTGCGATTAAGTTATATGTAAGGTAGAAGGCTTCCTCTATTGTTGATGCACAGGCAACAATTCCATGGTTTCGAAGAATCAAAATCTGTTTTATACAATAGAAATTTGAATCTTTTTATGCAATAGACATATGAATTTGTTTTATACAATAGACATATGAAATTCTGGTTCTTGTTTCGAATGCGTGCCCTACTATACTTCGCCAGAATAGGAATTGTTAGTGAAATAACATAATATGCACAGGTTCATTTCAAGACCGTTATGGTGCGCACTGTTTTCATGCCATCAAGGAAATCACATCATTTCAGACCCAGTAGCATGAAACACAAAATGGATTATTTTATCACAAATTTTATGCAACAAGTGTACATAGGAACAGAAGGGATACTACTAGAGTATGGGGGTGGCGATGGTTAAGGGTAGTATTAGAACTAATTCTAATCATACCCCCCCCCCCCTGAACTCTATACTTCTGTGTCTCAAGGGAGACCCACAAAAACTGTGTTTTTCCTATTTCCGACGATTATTTCCCCATTACAAACTACTAAAAAAATACGATCTAGCAATAATTTAAAACTATGAGCACTGTAAACATTGGGAAGTATGTGTTCCAAACAAGAACCAAATCTGTTTTATACAAATTAGAGTATCAAAATAGACATATATAGAGCCACACTATAGAACTGGAATGTGTAAACAATTTTGAATATATGGGAGCAAATATAAACAGTTCCGGAGATTGTTCATTTGAAATGAAACACATCGGAAAGAAGAACATAGCAGTTATAAATAACTGAAATTAAATGAAGGATGGCTTGTAAAAACAATCATAAGAAGGAAGCTACAGTTTTTTGGACACTTAAAGAGACATGATGGCATGGAAAGATTGATTCGTGAAGGCAGAGCACCAGGAAGATGGAACCCAAGACAACGATCGAGCAGTAACATCGAAGAATGTATGAAAATGTCTCTGGCCAATGCTGGTCTGCTAATCTGAGACAGAGAGGCATTCAGAGTATCCACAGAGAATCGTTCAGAGTATCCACAGAGAATCGTTCAGAGTATCCACAGAGAATCATTCAGAGTATCCACAGAGAATCGTTCAGTATCCACAGAGAATCGTTCAGAGTATCCACAATGAAGACAACGCTCTGGATATCTTGACACAGAAAGTTGCCACTGTCAAAACCTTGTTTATTGTATTTTCCACCAGTGCCATCCTGGACATGAATGTTTAATTCTCTTGTCTTTTTTTTTAAATGTGTGTATTCAATAGGGGTATAGATCTGTTAATGCAATAGTAATACAGAATGATTCCTCTGAAAATTGAGAGATATAAGATTAACAGCCATCCATCATAGGCGATAGTATGAGATTACCTCTTTCCTGACCATTCTCAGATATCAAAGGCTATTTAAAGAAGATCTGTGGAACCAATAAGTATTATATTGATATTGGTTTCTATCAATCATAATTTTATCAGTTTATACTTTATGATTTTTATGTTCACCCAATTCTTTACTGCTACATATGAGAATACTTTCAATTTCATTTTCCCGCCGAAAACGAATGTGCCGGGCCATTGGCATATATAAAACGGCGACACAATGCATTTCCATTCTCTGGACTACATCCTGCTGGAAATCTAGTAGGACCATGATCCTGCTACAAGTGAGATCCAGTGGGAGTTTAAGAATGAACGCTGAAGAAGAAGATTTTCATTTTCAAATGTCTTTTCTCTCTAAAAACAGATTAGTAGGCCCTACTTATTAGAGGTACAAAGTTCTTCTAACCTTATAAGTAAGCATTAAGTTCTTCTAACCTTATTAGTAGGTCCTAAGTTCTTCACCAGCATAGCTTTCTCCTTTTTATCAATCACAATTCCTTGGTAGTCATGGTAACTGACTGCACCACAATTGAAGTACTCCTGGCTGAGAGGTAGAAGACCACACTTCATCGCTGAGACCTAGAACATTCAAGTATTTGCAATGTTACAAAACTCAAATATCTAACAATGTTAATTTCTGTTGTTCGTTCATTCTCAAACTCCTGCAGATTATCAGGATGTCATCTGGAGAAAGAAATGAATTGTGTATAGCTTGGCTGCAATAGAATAACAGATTCTGACCTACAAGATGCTGGAACAAAGTGGCAAATGTATAGTAATAAATATATAGGTCAGTGGTCGACACTATTTACTGAAGTGGAGATCTGAGCACCTATGGACATGTCCGGTGTTGGGGGAGGATAATCAATAAACTAATACCTACTACCTGGTCAACACTAATCAAGGTTGTAAAGGTACCACATTGAATGCATCAACACATAGAGTTCTCATGCGATGCTGGTGAAAAAGGAAACATCCTATCCTGCCCAGTCCTTGTTGCCTGTCCATGATTTTCTTTGTCCTCATCTGCTTCTTCCACCTTTGACTGTTCCCTGTAGTATTGTTTTTACAAGGAATATGTCAGTATACATGTTCAAGCAAGTCTTTGTCCTTTCACTATTGAATGTAATGATTTTTGTGGACCTAAAGCTTGTCAAGTGTGAAATAAGAAGATCAAATATAACAGTGTCTGGCCAGTGGTACAAATAAACCGGTGACACAATACATTTCCATTCTTTCTTTTTCTTCTTCTGCATTTGTTCTCAAACTCCCGCAGATTAGCAGGATGTAGTCCGGAGAATGGAATGCATTGTGTCGTTTACAGCATTGCTGTGATATCTGCACCTTTCAGCCTGACACATCTGACTTCAGCATGGCTTTGGGTCACTGACCCTATACAGCCAACTCCATCCCATAACCTCCTTAGTCGCCTTTTACGACATGCGAGGAAGGTAAACAGTGTTGTTATTCTTTGCTCCCCTTTCGGGCCCCAACAACACACGGGCAACATTTCCATTCTCTAGATTACATCATGCTGGAAATCTGGTAGCGACAATGATCCTGCTACAAGAGAGATTCCGCAGGAGTTTGAGAATGAACACAGAAAGAAATATAACTCAGGCTTGTCAAATGTGAAATATGAAGACAAAAATATATCTCAAGCTTGCCAACTGTTAAATGAGATTGCTAAGAAAAGTTATCTGTAAAAAGAAGAATAAATTATATAAAATATGAAAAAAAGTTCCATGGAGACGCTGTCTATAACAAAATTTATATTAAAATAAGCAATGAAAATAAGATAGATATGGTAGAAGTTTGAGATGGAATGACAAATAATGAAAAGAGAGATCTTGTAGAAGTTTGAAAATTATTACAAACAATGAAAATAAGAAAGCTCTGTGAAAATTTGAGAATGAATTATAAACAATGAAAATAAGAGAGATCAGAAGTTTGAGAATGACAAACAATGAAAATAAGAGAGATCTGGAAGAATTTTGTGAATGAATACACATGAAAAAAAAACAGAAGAAAAACAATATTTTCTATGCTATTAGCCAAGAAACATTAAAACACACACTGCCTGATCATGCTAGGGTCAGAGGAAATGAGAGAGCCGACTTATTGGCAGGCAATGCAGCAATTGACGGGACATTGCTGAGAAGAGATAAAGCAAGACTTAATGAAAGCAATAATAAATTCCTTTCAAGATGAAGATGACGTCAATGAGGCTGAGAATGTACATATACAAAGAATGTCAGAAATGGCAGTATCTAGAGGTGAGGGAAGGAAAAGTAAATTTTTTGGAAAGTCCTGAAGATCACACAATCAACACCTGACTGGGACTCTGAGTCTACATACACTGGGATGGCTGCTGGAATGGAGGGCTGAGCACTTATGGGAATGCCCCACATGCTGTGAAGCCAGTTTCTAATCAAGAATCAATTAAAACACAACAAAATAGATGGTCCTACCAAAAATAATTATCTCTTATTGTTTTTTTAGTGGAAATAACACTGGAGCTCTTATCCTTACTGTTATTTTATGAGGATGAATCTAATACTACTGAGAGGATGATCTAACACTCCTGACAGGATGAATCTAACACTCCTGAGAGGATGAATCTAACACTCCTGAGAGGATGAATCTACCACTCCTGAGAGGATTAATCTAATACTCCTGAGAGAATTAATCTAACTCCTGAGAGGATTAATCTAACTCCTGAGAGGATGAATCTAACACACCTGAGAGAATGAATCTAACACTCCTGAGAGGATTAATCTAACACTCCTGAGAGGATTAATCTAATACTCCTGAGAGAATTAATCTAACTCCTGAGAGGATTAATCTAACTCCTGAGAGGATGAATCTAACACTCCTGAGAGGATGAATCTAACACTCCTGAGAGGATTAATCTAATACTCCTGAGAGAATTAATCTAACACTCCTGATAGGATGATCTGACACTCCTGAGATGATGAATCTAACACTCCTGAGAGGATTAATTTAACACCCTCCTGAGAGGATGGATCTAAAAATCCTGAGAGGATTAATCTAACACTCCTGAGAGGATGAATCTAATACTCCTGAGAGGATTAATCTGACACTCCTGTGCCAGGGTCTATGACATGAAAATGTAAAATAGCAGATATTAAGGAAAACCAAGGAATGTGGATTGAGTGACCAACTATCTGAAGACTGTTATACATTACTAATATGTACTCACTGCAGCAAAACTGAAATCCAACAGGCAAAGTTTGAAACAGGGTAATGAAGTTCTGCTAATCACTGGAAACACAAAGATATCGACATTTTGACCAAAAGATTTTTATCAAGATTACATACACAACAAAAAAAACAACTCGTAAGTAGTCACATTATGAGAATGCATCAAAACAAGTTGCCCGTACAGGCGTATAACCAAATGAGATCAGCGTACAAAGCCAGAGAAAGACAACGAAAAAGATGGATAGAAAACGCCAGGGCAGTTTGAACAAACATGATCATAGCACGGCCAAGGTGACATATCTGGCCTTGAAACACAAGTTCGAGGCTTAATCACTCCTACGTTTAACGGCAAGAGTCAATAACAAACCACCTGGGGAAAGACAATAGAAAAACTTCATTAACATGTTCCAAGCTTTTCCTATTATACATTACCGCCTAAAATGCAATTCAGGTGCTGATCATCAGACAAGGCTACAATGCTGTAATCCATGAGCAGCGATGGATTCATGTAAAGTAAAGTGAGGTTAATTAATTTAACAACCAAAGAGTCTAAAACCTAACTAGATTCTTAATTCTTGATTAGGAACAAGCATCACAGCACTGGGGGCATTCCCATATATGCTCTGCTTACCGTTCTATCAGACATCTAAAAGTGTATACGGTCAGTGTCTCAGTCAGTTGCTGATTAGGTGTTCTTCTTATCTTTCCAGAGAGGGAGCACTTTCTCCCATTGCCTCTAGTCCCTCCCACTTCTACCATTCTCTGAATATGTGTATTGTCTCATTCAACCTCGTCTTTTCATGGGGCATCCATGACTGCTCTAATTAATTCAATCCTGTCTCTTCTTCTTATCTCAGTGCCATTCACCAAGCCTTTACCAGCCACCACATGAGCTCTTTTGTTTCCCCTGACCCCAGCATAACCTGGACAGTAGATCCATGTAATATTCTGCAATATCATACTTACTGCAATAGCAGCTGGAGTATGTAAATGCAGCACACATAGAATGTCTTTACGGGACTCATGAATTGCAGAATGGAGAGTAAAGCCTGCTTTACTGAAACCAAACTCAGTGCTGCCTTGATCTACAACGTTTCCCTCAAGATCAACCTTTAGTAAAGAAGATGCAGTGATTTCACTATATAGAAGTCCAAATGGGTTAATCAGGAAATGACGTTCTCCAGAACTGGATGGTACCTGAAATAATAAATAAAACTGTTGTACTTGTATGCTAGGAATATCATAACTGTACATGTATGCTATAAGCATGGAACAACATCACTGTACATGTATGCTATAAGCATGGAACAACATCACTGTACCTGTATGCTATAAGCATGGAACAACATCACTGTACATGTATGCTATAAGCATGGAACAACATCACTGTACATGTATGCTATAAGCATGGAACAACATCATTGTATTTGTATGTTATAAGCATGGAACAACATCACTGTACATGTATGCTATAAGCATGGAACAACATCACTGTACATGTATGTTATAAGCATGGAACAACATCACTGTACATGTATGCTATAAGCATGGAACAACATCACTGTACATGTATGCTATAAGCATGGAACAACATCACTGTACATGTATGCTATAAGCATGGAACAACATCACTGTACATGTATGCTATAAGCATGGAACAACATCATTGTATTTGTATGTTATAAGCATGGAACAACATCACTGTACATGTATGCTATAAGCATGGAACAACATCACTGTACATGTATGTTATAAGCATGGAACAACATCACTGTACATGTATGCTATAAGCATGGAACAACATCACTGTACATGTATGCTATAAGCATGGAACAACATCATTGTATTTGTATGTTATAAGCATGGAACAACATCACTGTACATGTATGCTATAAGCATGGAACAACATCACTGTACCTGTATGCTATAAGCATGGAACAACATCACTGTACATGTATGCTATAAGCATGGAACAACATCATTGTATTTGTATGTTATAAGCATGGAACAACATCACTGTACATGTATGCTATAAGCATGGAACAACATCACTGTACATGTATGTTATAAGCATGGAACAACATCATTGTATTTGTATGTTATAAGCATGGAACAACATCATTGTATTTGTATGTTAAGACTATGGAACATCATTATTGTATTTGTATGGAAGTATTATCCAAGTGTATGTTTGTTTGTTTTTCGTTCGCTCCATTGTAACCATCACGGATATCCGTGCGATTTTCGCCGAGAGCGTGATTACGTTGTGCCACCGTTATGCGCCTTGTAGGCCTAGCACATCCGATTTCGGCATGCCTTGACAATTCGGGTGGGCTACCCTTAGCCTGTGACAGCCTCTATATCTGTCTCCAGGCACGCGTAGTGGCGACTCTTCGCCCAGACGATTTTTTACTCTCGTCTGACTCGAACGAGGTGTTCCACTGTCTATGACCTTGACTCGTGTAATTGGACGTGCTGTGCCTGTGCCCATTGGGTACTGAACCGTTTCTCATCCGTGAGCCTGGTTCCTTAAGGGGAAGAACTCAACAGAGGAGTTGGACCCTGGCTCTTTCGCCCTCTTAGCCAAGGTGTCACTCACCGACATCGTGTACCCCCTGTCCAAGTTCGAGTCTCACACCACGCGTTTGGGAGCAAGGCGTTCTCGAGCTGAGCGTCCTTGTCCCAATAGCACCTGAGCCCATCAGGTACTGAACCCTTTCTCTCTTCAAGTGTATTTCCGGTGTAGGATAACCTGACAGTAGAGTTGGGCCAGGGCTAAATCGTTGTCCCTTTTGTGCCTGAGCGCATCGGGTACGGAACCCTTTCTCTTCGCGAGCATATTTTCGGTTTAGGAAGGCTCGACATTAGAGTTGGATTAGGTCTTCTTGCTTTACCAAACGCCAATGTATGGGTCTGGATTTCTGCCTGTAAGGAGCACAGGTAATTAGAAGCTCGTCTCGAGCTGACGGAGCTTGTAGTTCCCCTTTCTAGGGACTTTTCACTTTCTATTTGCAGTTCGCGCTGCCCTCTAGCGCTGTTCTGCCCTTTCATTGTTTCATTGTACTCGGTATGAAATCTATTTGTCTCTCGCCATGCATCTACCTTTACTTGCATTTTACATTGGCCACCCCTCCAATGTTCGGACTGGACTGACTAGCTTCACTGTATGTCGACAGTGTCGCTATATGTGGTGATGCTGGTGGTGTCGGAGATATTGTCTGTCTCTTGTGCAGGCAAATCTCTTTCCATCTGCTACCTCCACATTCTCGGACACGATCCCCAAATGATTTGGCCAGAATCAGCTCGAGCTGCTGTATTTCTGTTTCCAGGGAGAACCGCGTGGAGGTACATTTGGGATCTTGGTTATCTGCTAACCCTGGGTCCGCCTAGAGCAATGCGTTCCCTTCGCACCCCATCCAAGTGTAAAACTTCCATGGACTTTTATGCTAGGACTATGGATTCCAATTCTCTCAGCAGTGTGTGCAATGCTTTGAGAAGAGTCATCTACTCAAATGGAGCAAATTCTAGAAGTTTTGTAGTTTTTCTACTTTTCACCAACATGCAGAGTTGGCATCATGAACTTCAGGTCTCCTTTCATGTCAGGTGTCCATAATTCCTAAGATCTAATGACTTCCTGCTATGCATTCTCTGTCATTCAAAGGAGTGCTCTAATTATGCAAGGCTAATGGATATGCCTGATTATGAGCTTTCCAAGGAAATTATCAATCTTGCACAGATATGCTTTTCACCAAACCCTATGTGATGCCACCTGTTGATAGCTGAAGACTATATATATATATATATATATATATATATATATATATATATATATATATATATATATATATATATATATATATATATATATATATATATATATATATATATATATATATATATAAATTGGCAGCAAGGACAATGGTCAGGTCTGGTGCTCATCTGGTTCCCCAGTGTAATGCTCAGTTCTCTGAACATTGTACCACAAACAGAAGTATAGCTGTACTGATGAAATGCTGTGGGACTTCCTCAAGAGGAAAGCCTCATTATATTGGCATATCATCTACTGAGTGTTTACTATTGCATGATAATTGATCTGATAGGCCAATGGTGACAGATTAAGACAATGAATATGTAAATTATAATGAGATATTCTGGTAATGAACATGTTTGAACACAATAATAAGAGATTAATAGGGGACTGACAATGATGGTTGCTATTTTGTTTGTTACAAAGTTTATATTGTCAGTATGTCACTAGTAGAGTATTACTCGGTCATTCTAACCCTCACCCAAACACAGATTGACAGACTAGATAGATCAATCCTAAATGCCACTGAGTAATATTTGGTGAAGTGCTTCTTGTCGGATTATTATTCTATGGTGCAATAGATGGAAGCATACCATACTCGTTCGTATCTGCACATCAGTGCACACAAGAACCATCCATTACATCATGATATTGGGATAATCCAGTTAAACACACTAAAGGGGTAAGAAATAGTTGAGTAGGGTGGAGAATGTATGCAAATTAGGAGAGACAGAGCATGGAGAAGAGAGGGAATGTAAACTCTCCAAGCGTACAATTTCCATCCAAGTATACAACTTCCATCAAATGGTACAACTTCCATCCAAGTGTACAACTTCCATCTATGTGATCATCACACTTTCCAGGAAAGGTGACAATAATATTCTGGTGCAGTTATATTCAGAGAAGATCTAGTTTCTGGTCAGTGAGAATTCCTATCATGAGGATATTATTGTCAACACTGATAGGTCAGTGAATTGACACGTATGCAGTGCATGAGAGTTTACAGTTCAATGTAGAGGGAAATGTATTAGGAAGGAAAGTGGTGTTTTCAATACAATCATTAATAGTACCGGGTATATTGACCGATGGCCCTACACACAATAATTAAAATTTACAAGTGCCTATCTTCTATGATGCACAACTGAATATACTAAGAATAACTCCAGTTGATATTACTTCAGATGCCGCTAAACTGATGTGATTGTAGATGCCATGAGTCCAGCCAATTAGATCAACCAATCGGTAACATGCAGCTAATTTGCACCTAAGTAGCTGTTCCCCTTCTGAAAATCTTCCAGAATGAGCTCCTCTGAGATCATTGATGGGGATGACTGTAGCGGCTGCAACAAAATAAGTCACACAATCAGATAACTGTTAACATGTTCTGTTTATGATTGTATGTATGGAAACCATCCAGTGTTGCATGGGTCTGAGATTGAGAAGGGAGCAAAGAATAGCAACAATGTTACTTGCCATGCATGTCATGGGAGGACTAAGGAGAATTTGAGTGTTCCATCCCATAGTAGTCCAAAATGGCCCAGAAGCCATGCAGAAGTCAGATGGGCCAGATTAAAAGACACAGATAGTGAAAATAAGTAGTAAACCATGACACAACACATTCTTTCGTTTGGACTACATCCTGCTAGTCTGCAGGAGTTTGAAAACAAACACAGAAGAAGAAGATACTCATTTTCTTATGCTGGGTTGATCACTAGGAGGTAGGAGGATGCTGGTTGTCTAATATTTTTTCCAGATGAACTAGACATCAAACCTTTGACTATCTGAACTAGAATTCAAACTTTGCACTATCTGACTAGGAAGCTAGTATGAACTAGACATTAAACCTTGATTAATTCTTGATTAGAAAACTGGCCTCACAGCATGTGGGGCATTCCCATAAGTGCTCCGCCCTCTGTTCCAGCAGCCATTCGACTCGGTGTTTCGAGTCCAATGCCGCCGAAACATGCGTCGACATCAGGGCACAACTCTGGCCCATGCGACAGGTTTCTTTGTTGTTCCGCCCACCCACGCCGTGCCCGTAACTAGTTCAAGCACAACGTCTGCACAACATGGTAACTGTTATCGAAGGTTACGACTACGATCATTAAACCTTTAACTATCTAATTAGGAAGCTAGTATGAACTGGACAGCAAACATTGGATTATCTAATTAGGAACATACCAGTAGTATGAACTAACCATTGAACCTTGGACTATCTGACTAAGAAGCTAGAATGAACTAGAAATCAAACCTTGGACCATTTCATTAGGAAGCTAATATGAACTAGACATCAAACCTTGGACTATCTGACTAAGAAGCTAGTATCTGTAAGACCTATATTTTTATAATGACATCTAAATATATTATCAATCAATCAAGTGCCATGCCGAATGGCGTAAGCAATCATGTTTCTCCACAACTCTCTGTCTCTTGTGTTGTCAATAAGTTTGGTTGGTGAACTTCTACCATGCCACAATAATAGTCCATCTAGCAACTTCTCTCTTTGTCATCCCCTATCTCTTCTCCCCTTATCTTTCCAGTGGTTATTAAGTATTCAATTTCTCTCTTTGTCGTCCCCTATCTCTTTTCCCCTTGATCTTTCCAGTGGTTCTTATGTGTTCAAGATGTGTTCTTCTCAGCACATGCCATAGAATATAAATATATTATGACAGGACTGTAAAACCCATACGGAGACATAAGCGTTAAACAAACAATGAAATTAATACGGGTTCTAATATGAGCCGTGTTATATTTCTATTATGTTAGGTTTGAAAACTTGTTCTCATCATCATCAAGTGTTGCAGCTTCGCAACAACAAACCTCCAACATTTTCTGTCTCTTGTCTCAGTAGTGCACTCTACTAGACTGTAACCTGTCCATTTCATGTTTCTCTGCCACTTTTATCTCTGTCTATCCCTTGCTTTCCTACCCTCAACTCTACCTAGAAGTTAGATTTTCAACAAGTCTTTTAATTTGTCCAAAATATTTTATTTATTTGATTTGTATTTCCTTTAATAGTTATTTTTTCACATGCATTGTTGTCAGAACCTCTTTGTTTGTTTTCTTTATCTTCCATGAAGTTCTCCCTATTCTTCTATATCTTATTATTATCTTTTATATTCTTATACATTCCACATCTCAAACACATGAATTCTGTTTTCTAGTTGTTTCTTCTTCTTCACTGTTATTCTGTCAGTTATAGGACTACAGCACAAACAGAGTCAATGAATTGTGTAATTTTTCCTCAGGTTACATGTAAACTTTCAAACACTATTTAAAGTTCACATAATATTTCTAAAAGCACATTTGAACCCCTACCATTATTCACCATGTTCATCATCAATGACCGCTCCGTTGTTTGACTTTAAAAATACAGATTTAATATTTATATACATTTAATAAACCAAAGTGAACTGAATGATCTTATAAGAGACCTGAATTAAACCAAGAACAAGGTTTCTGGGTTCCAGATTACAATAGTGGAATATTCTAGCAGATGATAAAATTTCTGTGTTTAGGAATCGCCAGATGCCGCTTATTAAGTTCTTTTTAAAAGAGAGTGACTTGTCCATGTCCCACAACTGGTTTAATGGAAGCCTTCAATATCAATTACAACCCGGAAGAGTGACAGTAGACTGTAGGATGTGAGGTATGGAGAGTGATGAAGCACGCCTCATATCCACTACCCATAGATGGGAGTCTGGGAAGAGCTAAGACAAAGCAGCATTGCACCAATTGGAAAAGTGTTCCTGGTCCCATTCCCTACTTTGTTGGATCAGCCCTCTGGGTTTGAAAGCAAGCTCCAGATAAAATAACCCCAACATGAAAGTGCCTTAACACAAAATATAATATGAGATCGGACGTTGCCTCATAAAAGGTCCATGCCGGGCAATTGGTTCCCCTGCTACCTTAAGTGAAAAATCCGCCACGAGGGGCACACTAAATATACTACAACTTAATGTATCTAAACTTAGAAATAAGACTCTGGAACTAAGTAGAACACTACACAAACATGATACCCACATTGTACTACTGCAGGAAACACTACTAGCAAAGAAAGAACACTCAATACCAAGTTACACCATATACTAATGTAAATGTCAGAAGTGCAGAAGTATTGCGACATACATAAGAAAAGACATGGAAAGAGAAGTCATAAACATGAAAAACAACCGAAACAACATGAAAGAAAGAAATATATGGTACCATGGTCTACAGTATACAATATTCAACGCATATTGCCATACCTAAATTCAAGAAACAAATATACATCAGCACCAAAGATGCCAAGAGAACTATCATGGGAAATGCACACATACCTGCCACAGGATACAAGAACAGAAGCACCATGGGTTACAACATAGAGGAACTATGCAACACCAGCAGCCTAATAATATTACATGGTTCCTCATTCACACCCAAACTCCTCCACAGAGCCAGTCGATCAACATTCAGACATGACCTTAATATCATATCCACATACATCCAAAATTATTGTATGCTAAGAGTCCTTGGTGACATAGGAAGTGACTCAGGTCCCATACTTCTTAAAATCTCAAAAACAAGAAACCAACCAACACGAAACACACCTAGCTGGAACAACAAACCAGTAGATTATGAACAGTTTAAAACTTTAACAGACAAAAACCTAGCAAAGATTGACAAAAACACAGATATAAATAACTTATAGAAAAACATTTGTAAAATGTTCTAAAACAAACAAAGAGGTTCTAAAAACACTCAATATGAAGAAAGAATTACTAAGAGATATAAAGATTAGGCAAATAAAATATTTTCGACATATTAAATAAATTGACACCTTATTGAAGACCTTACTTTGTCAAAAAGTCAAAAGGAAGCGAGCAAGAGGTAGGCGGAGATACAAGTGGTAGAGTAACATCACAAGATGGACAGGTTACAGTCTAGAAGAGTGCACCACCAAAACAAGAGAGTGGATGTTGGAGGTCTGTTGCAGCGAACCTTCTTTGCAGATACAGTACTTGATGATGAGGACAACAACATCACTGGAACCATATTTAATGCAGCCTACAGATCAGTCCCCCGATGATGCAGAAAGAAATATAGCCTTTTCTGGAGAAAGGAACTTGAAGAACTTGTCTAAAAAAGAAAAGAAGCAAGAAAGAATGCAGAGGTTGTCCCCATACATGCAACCAGAACAGAATAAAATAAACTAACTGCACTGATTCAACTACAAACAAAAGATCAATTAATAATCCCATTAATCCATCAGGATCATAGGGGTACCACATTGGATGCTTCAGCAATCCAGCGATTTCCATCTACAGCGATGTGGTGGGATGAGGAAAAATCTTGTCCTGTCCATTTCTTGATGTTGTCTGTCCATTCCTTGATGTTGTCTGTCCATGTCTTTATTTTCCCTCCTCTGCTTCTTCCTCCTTCGACTCCATTGTTGTATTTCAGTGGGTGAAAGGTTTAGCTAGTGGTGCACATCCCCTCTCCAGAAAAAGATGCAAACCAACAAAAATTGTCAGACACTTGTACTAAGCTTAATCTTCACACTGATGGCAGGAGGGTCCTGGAAGCTATTAAATAACCTATCAGGGAAAAACAAACACACAAATCCAAAACCACTGTTGACTGCAAACCAGGTACAAGTGGAAGACACAGATAAAGCAAATAGTTTCAACAAATACTTTTCAAGCATAAACAAAACCTCCCAGAGGAAAGTACTAGGCATTTTTCAAGATTCTAAAATCTAAAGATCTGAAAGATTACACCCAGAATGTGAACGACAATTTTCAGCAAGGGAAGAGTACAGTCGCTGTCTTTATAGACCTAATGCGAGCATATAACAAGGTATGGAGAAAGGGACTATTGCTAAAAATGAAAAACATGGACATTTGTGGGGAAATGTACAAATGGATAAAAAAACTAAGTGATGGATGGATGGTCTCTAATAAAGTCTAGGTCATTCTGTCGATCGTTGGATTAATCAACTGACATCGTAAAGTCCAGACCGATTTGTGTAACACGAAAAACTCTGCTGGTCCTACATCGGACATGTCCTATGTGCAGACACCAACAGAATACACCACCAATCTCTTAAATGGATACCTACAGGCAAAAGAGCCAGGGGTAAACACTCAGAAGAACAATAAGAGAAAGTGGTTGGTTGGTTGTTGATCCAGCGGTCCAATGGCTCATGCCCTTTGACCCAATGCCATTAAATGGCATTATATTGCTGGGAAGTCTGTGAATTTTTAGCCCACCCCGGCCAGAGAATAACTATCACACCTCCAGGAAGGTAGCTTTCAACCTATGCATTGCTCCGGGCCACTGCAGCCAAGATAGGGTTCACTGAGCTCATTCCCCACCACCAATTGACTACTTGTTATGCCGAACTTCTCTATTGCTCCAGGCATGTAACCAAATGTTCAAGTCAAAAGGATTGTAACATCCTGAGTCACTATGATGGGTCTCAGCCATAGGAAAAAACAGTGCTGTCAATTTCCTCCTCCCTAGTGCTGCACAGTACATCTCTGGCTCCCTCCCTACCACAAAGGGTGCATACATATATTCAAGTAAACATGAAACACATTGCAACAACAAAATAAAAGCATAATTGTATAGATGACATGCCATGAAGCTTCTATAAGAAGATAACTTCAATATAACAGCAGATTTTTTATTACTAAGATTTTTTGTTGCATGGGTGGTTTGTCTAGTGAGCCATTGGTGAGACCTACAGACGCAACCGCATGTGTATAAGAGAAAGTAAAACAATCAATATACATACTATTCAAGAACTGCACAGAATAACTTTGAACAGACAGAATTGGAGAGATCTGACCTCTGCGCTAACTTCAGTGTTAAAGGAAAATGAATGAATGAATAAGTGGCAGAACCATATAAACTGCAGTAAACAGCAAACTATCATCCAAATGCATACTTATAGAGGGCTACTGACTCAACTCTCAGTTGTACCCTATTCTTAATTTTCATAAATGATCTACCTGACTTGCTTAACACCCACAAAGCCATGTTTACGGATGGCCTTCTCATATGGATCAGAAATAAACATGGCTGCAGACTTAGAAGAACCCTTCTCACACTATCAACATACTGCAACTTCTGGAAACTGAAGGTAACACCAGTAAAACCACATATATCATATTTACACTTATCAGTAAACAAAAAAAGAAGAAACTTAAAATCACTCTTGAAAGAGATCAAATACGAGGCGTGTTCAAATGAAAACGGGACTTGTTACACCACGCGTGATAGAGCGCACTGATATTGATGACATTTTGCACTAGTAATGAGTATCCATGAATTTACATACGGTCACGTGTTCATCTTCCCAGCATGCATATGTGCTGCAGAAGACTGTTAACAATATAGCGGGTGTGATTCCGAACCCGTCCAAAGTGAATCAGCGTGCTGTGATCCAGTTTCTTTCATTTGAAGGATGTCAAGCAGTAGACATTCATCGGAGAATGAAGGCAGCATATGGTGACAAATGTTTGTCGAGGACTAGAGTGATGGAGTGGGTGCGTATGTTTAAAGACGGACGTGAGTTAACGGCAGATCTTGCACGGCCAGGTCAGGCGCATATTGTTGCAACAGAAGAAGCCATAGCCGTGCTTGATAAAGCAGTACTGACTGACCGTCGTCGGAGCATTCGTTCGCTTGCAGAAGAATTCCATATGTCAATTGGGACAGCCCACATGGTTGTTCGGAAGAAATTGAACTATCGGAAGGTGTGTTCACAGTGGGTCCCACGGATGTTGACTGATCACCATAAGGAAGAACGGATGGGGTGGAGTTTGAACCACCTGATGCGCTACAGGGCAGAGGGTGATACATTTCTGTTGAGCATTGTGGCAGGTGATGAATCGTGGTGCCACCACTATGAACCGAGCAGCAAAATTGACAGCATGCAATGGAAGACGTCTCGGACGGCATTCGACGTCTACCTAAACAGTGGGATGCTTGCCTAAATGCATACGGAGATTTTTTCTGATGAACCCAGGTGCATTCTTATTCACAAGTGGTTGCTTTGTTCAATTCCGTTGAAAATATTAAATTGCGTATGATACTTTTTAAATAAATCCACAAGTCCCGTTTTCATTTGAACACGCCTCGTAAATCATGAAGAAAACACCTAGGTGTTCAGCTTGACAGGAAACTAGCCTTCAACAACTTTATTAACAATATCACAGAGAATGTAACTTACATAAAACACAGGTTTATATATATATCGCTTCAATGAGACACGACAGACTATAGCTAAAACTAGTAGGTAATGAATCACACACAAGAAATCATAAAAATTACAATACACAAATCACATTCAACGTTTCAACCAAAATGTCTTTATCAAGACACAAACAAAACATCAAAAGACGACGAATGGAAAAATTATCACAACATCCAACGGATGTGGTTTGAATGAATGTGATTTGTGTATTGTAATTTTTATGATTTCTTGTGTGCGATTCATTACCTACTAGTTTTAGCTCAAGTCTGTCGTGTCTCATTGAAGCGATATATAAACCTGTGTTTTACGTAAGTCTAATTGTTGTTACGTTTCATGCGGTTACCTTGTATTGATTGTCACAGAGAATGTAGGAGGTTGAATTTGCTAAAGCGACTTGCAAGTACAACCTGGGGAGCTGGCAAGACAACATGTAGGCATGCATACATAGGATATGTTAGATCCATATTAGACTATACCCCAGTAATCTCCCCTCGCAGGTCACATCATCTAAAAGCTTTCGGACAGAGTATGAAGACAAGTTTGCCATCTCATTTGTGATGGCATGAGATCAACACCAACAGTGGCCTGTGAAACTGATACAAACATTGAGCCACTAGACATTAGAAGAGAAAAGGAAACTATAGAAGCTGTGGAAAGATACAAACGACTCCCATAAAACCATATTAACAGGAATGTTGTCAACAAATGGACACACAAAACAAGACTTAAAAAAAAAATCCCCAGTACAGGTAACAGAAGAACTAAACAAGAAACATCATCTTCCTAAAGAAAGAGAGGAATCTGAAAGAGTATCAAATATCCCACCAAAAGCATCCCTCATACTGTGCCAAATAAATACTACACTAATTGACAAGTCAGTAAAGAAGGCAACAAATCAAAACACCCTCAAGTCCATTGCCCTGGAGACTATAAACTCCTACCGGAAGGACTGGATCCAAGCATATACAGATAAGTCAGACTTCAAAGTCACCATCAATGCAGGATATGGTTCTCTCATAGTCCTCCCAGACAAAACATCAATAGTTATGTGCTCCATGTTAAGAGTTCTGCAGCAACTATGATGCATAAGTGAAAGCAATATCAGAAACACTCTCATGCATCACCATCATCATGTGACATATTCTTTCCAGAACGTGGTCTTCCTTATGGATTCTCTGAACACTCTGCGAATCTGAGAAAGTTGACCTGTCACAGCTAGAGACATGTTTATGCAATCTGATATAACACTGCACCATTATTGTCTTTCACACCATCTTCCAATGTTGCCATAATTCTGCCTCAGATATTAATCTTTCCATGCTGTTATGTCTCTTTATATAACTAAAAAAACAAAGTTTTCTTGTTAGGATGTTGTTAAGGAGCCAGCCCTCTTCGACATTTATTGATCTTAACATTCTCTACAATGTGTATATTCTCTTGATATAAAGTTCTAATGTCCCATGTGTCAAACATAAAGAATAATGAAACATTACTACCAAATACAGAAATAATGCAGCACGTCCAAAGAACTTAGTAATATTCACATACTCCCTGTTTGCACTACAAGTCCTTGTCAACAGAAATGCAAGAGCAGAGAAAACCATAAGCAACATCAAGCTATAAACATATTTACATCTTATGGCATCAATACTACACTACAGTGGATACCAGGTCACACAGGTATCAGCAGGAATGAAAGTGCTAATAAACTGGGAAAAAAGGGAGCAAGCATGCCCCAACCAGGAATTTCTATCAACCATAGAACAACTAAACACATTATCCGCAACAACTGTAAAGAAAAATGGACAGACCACTGGCTCAAGTGGAAGAGTGCTATATGCAGATGTGTCCCAACCAAATCCACACTACAGCATAAATAGACTACTCCACAAAAATCAAACCACAATATTTAGGCTGCGAGCAACACATGTACAACTTAATAAACACCTACAAAGGATTACCACAAACCATACTGCAACAGACAAGGAGAAGAAAACAGTAAAACACCACCTTATTGAATTTGCTGCACTACAAGACCAACAAAAACAAGTTACCATCAAACCCCTTTATCACCAACACCCTTTATAGACAAAACCCAGCTGAAGAAGACATGCACCTGCCACCACCTGGCACAGGGAAGAAAGAGTAAAAGCTCACAACCCTGGGGATCAGGTAAGTAAGTAATTTGTCAAACTAAGCAGTCATCACAAGCCAGTATGACATCTTCATCACTGACAAAATGATTTCCTTGCAGCTTTTTTTAAGATTTGGGAAAAGAAATAAGTCTGATGGAGCCAAATCTGGAGGTTGTGGAATAATTTAAATATTCCTTGTCTGTTTGCAGTACATGTTTTGCTTTATGGGAGAGAATTTTATGTGGATGTTGTCCCATACCCATATACAGGCAGACTGACACTGTGTGCACTCTCTCTCCCCCACTCACGAGCACACACACACGCATACATACATTGTTAGCAGAAAATGTTATGCAAAAATTAGATATGTATGATTGTTATTTCTTAATCATCAATTTATTTCATTTTATGTACATCTCATATCAAATTCTCCGGGCTCATATCAAAACTTACCTCTCACAAAGTTTCCAAGACCACCACGAACTTGACCAGATATTAAAACGTCCATCACTGACAAATCTGGAGAGAAAATTCGACAAGTTTACTTCTTCAACATCTCAATGTGTTCATATTCAACATATTCATACTGCTTTTTCTACATTAATTCTCAATCTCTTGCAGGTTTGCAGTCCTGTCAATGAATGTGCTGTCATTTTATAGCTTAGCTGCAATATCTGCACCTTTTGTCCTGACAAATCTAACTTCAACATTGCTTTGGATCATTTTGACACTCTATGGGATGAGAATCCCCCACCCCAACCTCTGCAGTTGCCTCTTAATAGATCAATGTGATATTCTTTGTTCTCCTTTCAGGTCACTGCAACACATGCACAAACATTGATACTTCTTCTTCTTCTTCAGCGTTCATTCTCAAACTCCCGCTGGATCTCTCTTGTCCTTATTGGATTTCCATGGTCCTTATTGGATTTCCAGCAGGATGTAGTCCAGAGAATGGAAATGCGTTGTGTCGCCGTTTTATTTGCGCCAATGGCCCGACACATCCGTCTTCGGCAGAAACATTGATACAATTGTGGACTTTTCAAATAATACACCACAACACACTGGCAACATTGATATAATTGTGGACTTCTCAAATAATACATCACAACACACTGGCAACATTGATATAATTGTGGACTTCTCAAATAATACATCACAACACACTGGCAACATTGATACAATTGTGGACTTATCAAATAATACATCACAACACACTGGCAACATTGATATAATTGTGGACTTCTCAAATAATACATTATCTAATATTTATTTTCACTGTGTTCATATAAAGACAAACTTCACTTTATGACACTAACTGATGATCTATATTTGGAATATGTGCTTTCTTAATCTGAATGTAATGAGAATTATAAAATGCTACATCTTCTTCTTATTCTGCATTCGCCACAACGAATATATCGTGTGATTTCCACAGGGGAGTGTGAAGTACGTTGTGCTGCAAGTTCCAAAGTAGAACTGTGTTATTTGCATCTCGGTTGGCCACTTTTGGTCTGGACGTCCGAGGTCCAGTACATCCGTTTTCGTCATGCCTTTAATTTGGGTATGCTTCCCTAGTCCGTGACAGCCTATCCATCTGTCGCCAGGCACGCGGGTGTGTAGTGCCTCTTCACCAAGACGCTTGTCAAGCACGTCTATCTCGCACGAGGTGTTCCACCGTCTATGAACTTACCTCGTATAATTGGACATACTGTGCCTGTGTCCATCGAGTACTGAACCGTTTCTCATCCGCGAGCCCGGTTCCGTATGAGGAAGAACTCGCCAGAAGAGTTGGACCCTGGCTCTTTCGCCTTCTTACCCAAGGTGTCATTCACAGACATCATGAACCCTTCGCCCAAGTTCAAGTCTCACACCACGCGTTTGAGAGCAAGGTGTTCTCAAGCTGAGCGACCTTGTCCCAATAGCTCCTGAGCCCATCAGGTACTGAACCCTTTCTCTCTGCAAGTGTATTTCCGGTATAGAAAAACCTGACAGTAGAGTTGGACCCATCAGGTACTGAACCCTTTCTCTCTGCAAGTGTATTTCCGGTATAGAAAAACCTGACAGTAGAGTTGGACCAGGGCTAAAATCGTTGTCCCTTTTGTGACTGAGCCCATCGGGAATGGAACCCTTTCTCTCTGCAAGTGTATTTCCGGTATAGGAAAGCTTGACAGTAGAGTTGGGCCAGGACTGCCATCTTTGTCCCTTTTTTGCCTGATTCTATCGGGTACGGCACCCTTTCTCTTCACGAGTATGTTTCCGGTATAGGAAGACTCGACATTAGAGTTAGGCCACATCTTATTGCTTTGCTAGACGCTCATTATTGGGTATGGGTCTCTGCCTATAAGGAAAACAGGTAACTAGAAGCTCGTCTCAAGCTAACAGAGCTTGTAGTTCCCATTTCCGTAATCGTTTTCACTTTCTATTAGCAGTTGGTGCTGCCCTCTAGCGCTGTTCTGCCCTTTCATTTTTTTCATTGTACTCAGTATGAAATCTTTCTGTCTTTCACCATGCATCCACCTTTTCATGTCTTTTTCATTGGCATCTTTTCTTTTTTTTTTCATTTCTTTTTCATCTTCTTCAATGTTCGGACTAGACTAACTAGCTTCACTGTATGTCGGCAGTGTCGCTGTATGTGGTGTTGCTGGTGGTGTCGGAGATATTGTCTGTCTCATATGCAGTCAAATCTCTTTCCATCTGCTACCTCCACATTCTCTGACACGATCCCCAAATGATTTGGCCAGAATCAGCTAGAGCTGCTGTATTTCTGTTTCCAGGGTGCACCACGAGGAGGTACATTTGGGATCTTGGTTATCTGCTAACCCTGGGTCCGCCGAGGGCAATGCGTTCCCTTTGCACCCCATGCTACATCTATTCTATATCAATATATGGCTCAGAAACATGGACAATAAACAAACAATTAGAAGACAGAATTGATGCCTTTAAGATGTGGCCATATAGAATAATAGGGAGAACATCATGGAAAGAGAAGAAAACAAAGAGGTTCTAACAACACTTAATATGAAGAAAGAATTATTACGGGAAATAAAGATCAGGCAAATAAAATATTTTAGACACAATAAAAGGCATGACACCTTGTTGAAGTCCTTACTTAAGGGTATAGTCAATGGAAAGTGATCAATAGTCAATGGAAAGTGAGCAAGAGGTAGACAGAGATACAAGTGAGAGAGTAATATCACAAGATGGACGGTTGCAGAGTAACTATCAAAACAAAAGACAGGGAATGTTGGAGGTCTTTTGCAGCCAACTTTTCTTGCGGAAACACTTGATGATGAATCTGAATGTAATAGTGTAAACCATTCAGGGACTCTGAAATGACACTGTGACAGGTCTAGTGAACCAACAGTGATGAACCACACCAGCTTATAAAAAATGAAGAGTACTCAGGAGGCAACAGTACTGAACAATACATCTCCAGAGCATCTTTGTACTCCCTGCTAGGCATAAAGGTAACTATTAAGTGGTTAGTTAGACTAAAGATTTTTGTGACATCACTAATCAATTTCACATTTATAACTCTTGTTCACATTTTGTAGACATTCTTGGACAATATTAAATTTTAAACAGTTAAAAGAAGGCAAAATATAATATTTTATATATTTTATTTACTTATATATTTTATTACATTTATATATATATATATATATATATAGATTCCCACACAGATATGCACAAGTATGGGCTCATGTAATAGTAAGTGTAGATAATCACACAAAAAGCAGATACATGCATTAACATAAACAATCACCCACATAAAGATATATACTTACATTAACATGCACATTTGCTGACAAAGATATATGCATGCATTAACATAAACATTTGCCCGCATAAAAGTATATGCACATAGTATTTGTCAGGAGAAAATGGAGACTGTTCTAAGGTAATCACATTGTGCTTTGCGAGGCAATTCTTTACCAGTAGGAATCAATGTGCCGGCGCATTGTCATGCAGCATAATCCAACTATTTGTTTCTCATTTTTCTGGTCACTTTCTTCTGATTGCATTTCTTAGATGAAGGTGGATATCAACATACATTTCCTTGTTAACTTTTCGTTAGTGTCTCTGAGTGTGTCATTTCAAGTAAAACACAGAATTTGACATTTGTACGTTATTCAAATAAGAACATTTTCAACTCCTATGATGCATTTGACATTTGTACGTTATTCAAACAAGAACATTTTCAACTCCTATGATGCAACTAGCATAACACACACACATCTGTATCTACTCTTCAAGAGTATATGTGAAGGTCATGTCTGCCGTGTTCTTTCGTCAAGGCCATCATCATCAAGTGCCGTCTCCACAAGAAGGATAGCTGCAACAGATCTCCAACATCCCCTGTTTCTAGTTTTGGTGGTGCACTCTGCTAGACTGTATACTGTCCACTTTGTGATGTTACTCTCCCACTTGTATTTCTGTCTACCTCTTGCTCGCTTCCCTTTGGCTTTACCCTCAAGTAAGGTCTTCAATTTTTTTCTTCTTCTTCTTTCGTTCACTTGAAACATGTCTATATCTGTAATTCTGTCTCCTTAATAAAACTCACTGTCTTTTGTAGTTCATACAGTGTCCCATAGAGTTTTGATTCCAGTGTTGTTTCCTCTGGCCAATATGTCTGCCTCAGCGTTTCATGCTCAGAACACTCTTGAAGTATATGTTTGGCACTCTGTGCTGCCTGTCCACATGTACACATGGCCGTGTTGCCAATCTTGAACTTTGTATACATGTGACTGCGGAGTCGGTTGTGTCCTGTTCTGAGACGTAGAATTATAACTTGTTCTGATCTGTTCATATTGTGATAGTCATCTTGTGTTGGTGTTTGTGGCTTTCTTATTGACTTTATCATCTGTTTTTTCTGATGGTAGGTGATTGGTATATCTGGTTGGTCTTCGGCAGCACCTTCCTTAGCCAGTTGGTCTGCTTTTTCATTTCCTGGTATTCCACAGTGAGAGGGTATCCACTGCATGGTTACCCTATACTGGTAAGACAATTCGCTAAGTAGTTTTTTTTAAGTCTGTTAGTTTTCCAGACTGGAGAGCTTGAAGCACTGACCTTGCATCTGTCAGGAATACCACAGGCTGTAGGTCAGAGTTGGAGTTCAGCAGTTTTTTAGCTGCCACACTAATTGCCTGGATTTCTGCATCATAATTATTGCAGAATTTTCCTGTCGGTGTTCTGATTGTATCTCTAGGCTTGTGTGGATATTCTATATATACACCTGCACCTCCATTCCTCACAGCATTCTGTGCTGACCCATCTGTGTACACTCTGACCCATATATCTTGTGGATATTCCTCATCCAGGAAACTGAGGGTGATTGTCATTCGCTGCACACTGTTCTGTTCGTCCTCGCTTAGTATTCCTTTCACATGGGTCTGAATGTATATTGGCATTCCATGGCTTTCACTCCACGGGGTTTGCTCTGGTACAGACCTTAAGGGGCTGCCAACTTCAGGTAGGTCTGTAAGTTGTCTACGGAGTCGTTTAGCTTGATGGATAAAGCTGCTCCTTTTCAGTCGTCCCATTGCTAGATTTTGGAATCTTTCCTTCATTGGATGACTTGGCATACACTGAAACTTTTCTGCTTGAATTAGTACTTTTGTGTCTCTGCGTTCGCCAAGTGTTTGCATTCTTCCCATTTTCTGCATCTCTGCTATGGGTGTTGATTTCATTGCTCCCAACATTATTCTAAGTGCCTGGTTTTGCACTTTATCTAGATCTTGTAATGTGGTGTTTGATGCAGGACACCACGCAGCTGAACCGTATTCCAGGTGTGGTCTTATGCCTTGCTGGTAAACTTTACTGAGTATTTTTCCACTGGCTCCCCATGTGGTTCCACTTAGTTTTCTCAGGATAGCTAGCTTCCTCCTGGCTTTTGTTGTTGCTTTGTTTATGTGCTGCTTCCATGTCAGCTTATCATCAAAAGTAACTCCGAGGTATGTGGGTTGTTTGTCTTCTTTCAAGAGCTCTCCATCTATCTTGATATGACCAGCTTTTTGTTTTGGTGAGAGGGTAAAGAGTGTAGTGCTGCACTTATCTGTGTTAATGCTGACGCACCATCTATTAGCCCATAAGGTTAGGGCATCGATAGCTCTTTGTATTTGTTTAGTGGCCACTGTTGCATGTTCTTCCGTGCACCAGATCACCAGGTCGTCAGCATACATTGCCACTTTGATCCCATGTGGTAGTTCAGCAACTAGGTCATTGATGTAAACCAAGAAAAGTGTGGGTGACAGGACTCCTCCCTGGGGGACTCCATGACGCAGTAGAACTTTCTTGCTCTTGCGACCATCTAATTGTACCCTGGCTCTTCTATTATGCAGGTATGCTTTTACCCATTTGTACATTCTTGAGCTAACCCTGCAATTTCGCAATTTCTTTAGGAGCCCTTCTTTCCAGACCTTATCAAATGCTTTCCTGAGGTCTATCCATGCTGCTAGTACCAGTTTCTTTTCTTGGAAGGCATCCTCAATCTCTTGGGAGAGGTAGGTTGCCTGATCTTCAGTAGAGTAGCACTGTCTGAAACCTGCTTGCTGTGATACCAGAAGGTTTTCACTTTCAAGGTACCACAGCATCCTAAGATTGATAATGCGTTCCATTGTTTTACATAGACAGCTTGTGAGGCTGATGGGCCTGTAGTTGGAGACTGTGTTGCCATCTTTTCCTGATTTGAGGAGTGGTATCATTATTGCTTCTCTCCACGCCTGTGGTACATTACCTGTGGACCAGCTTGTGTTAAAGATCTGCAGTAGCTTTGCTCTTGCTGCACTTCCCAGGTTTCTAATCATTTCATTGGACACTCCATCAGCTCCAGGGGACTTTTTCATTTTCAATTTAGGTCTTCAATAAAGTATCATGTCTTTTAATGTGTCCAAAATATTTTATTTGCCTGATCTTTATTTCTCTTAGTAATTCTTTCTTCATATTAAGTGTTTGTTACACCTCTTTATTTGTTTTATTCTCTTTCCATGATGTTCTCCCTATTCTCATATCACCAACTTCTAAACATATATTTTCCACATCATCATCTTTCATTGAAATACTAGTCAACTATTCTGGTAACTTTTCGAAGATACCTCATAGCAGGTTGAATAGTAGTTTTATTTATATTTGAAGATACCTCGTAGCAGGTTGAATAGTAGTTTTATTTATATTTGAAGATACCTCGTAGCAGGTTGAATAGCAGTTTTATTTATATTTGAAGATACCTCATAGCAGGTTGAATAGTAGTTTTATTTATATTTGAAGATACCTCGTAGCAGGGTGAATAGCAGTTTTATTTATATTTGAAGATACCTCGTAGCGGTTGAATAGTAGTTTTATTTATATTTGAAGATACCTCATAGCAGGTTGAATAGCAGTTTTATTTATATTTGAAGATACCTCGTAGCAGGTTGAATAGCAGTTTTATTTATATTTGAAGATACCTCGTAGAACAGGTTGAATAGCAGTTTTATGTATAAATAATAACAAAATTCAAATTTTTTATCAAATTAGTCTTCATTAAGATAGGAACAAACACAAAATGGAATAACAAAGTGGACAAAAAACTTCATTAAGTTATGGAATTCTTACAGATCTGAAAATAAGAAAGTATAAGAATAGGACACCAGATACTTGGAGTGTATCAAAGCTTTGCCCACTCTATCCATCTTGCTCAGTTGGTCATCTCTCAGAGTGTATCCAAGCTTTGCCCACTCTCCATTTTGCTTGGTTGATGGCCATCCCTCAGAGTGTACCCCATCTGTGCCCACTCTCTCCATCTGGCTCGGAGACGGTCATCCCTTGGAAAATACCCCAGCTTTGCCAACTCTCTCAATCTTGCTCGTTTTACGGTCATTCTTCTGAAAGTACTCCAGCTTTGCCCACTCTCTCCATCTTGTTCAGATGATGATCATCTCTCAGAGTGTATCCTCGGTTGATGGTCATCCATCAAAATGTACCCCAGCTGTGCCAACTTGCTCGGTTGTCAGTTATCCCTCAATTGATGTCACCCCTTGTTATGTACTCCAGCTTTGCTGACTCTCTTAATATTGTTCAGTTGATGATTACCCCTCTGAGTGTGTCCTAGCTTTGACCACTCTCCATCTTGCTTGGTTGACAGTCATCTCTTGGAGTGTACCCCCATCTTCACCCACTATCTTCTTTCCCACATTAGCTATTCTTCACTATGTTATCCTTGATTGTCAGATCTTGCATTTTGCTCGACCAGATCCATGCCATGGCAACTATTGTGAGGTTGTCTTGCATTTCTTCTGTAGATGTGGCCAATCCAATTCATATCTTCAATATCACAATGGTCTGCATATCCACTGGATTACTCCTAAGCTTAGTAAGTTAGTTAGCAACACCTTTTCTATTATCAATACAATTCATTATTTGTTTTCATTGCTTTTCATCTATGTTCACTTTAAATAGTCAATTTTAAATATGCATTCATAAAGAAAGCATACGTACACTGTAATGTCAAAGTTTGCAGTCAATATAGTAGGGATAATCAATAACTGTACCGTAATTATTACCGGCGTTATTAATAAGCATAGGGCCCTCATAGCATATGCCGCATGCCCTTGTGTTAGGACTATATGCTAAACTCTGATTATTTTGCAATCAATTACGCATCCAGTCCGTTACTCCAATTGGTCATGTAAATGTATGCTAATAGATCGGTTGCTTTTAGACCACAATAGTTCACACAATGTGGTGGGGTTAAGTAGATCTATGTCGAACAATATTACTAGAGAAGCCCGGAAATTTATCAAACGTTTAAGCAACAGATGTCCTTGCCTTGTAACAGTAATGTCAGTGTCACACAACTTTGTTAAAAGTTTCAATATTAAAACTTTGCACAAAATAACAAATAACCTGAGAATAGAAAACAACGCAAAAAAGTTTTAAAAAACTATATTCGACAGTTGCGAATAATTATAAACAAATTACCTTATTACGGCGAAATTACCGTAGCTCCTATATGATATGAAATAGAGAGCAAAATACGGCTTACCGTGTTCTCTATGTGCGTGTATCTACCATACTTTTTATAGCGTGCTCTGTTGTTGACAGCAGCTAGCGTCACCACCGGCCTGTCACACATTAATGAAAATAGTGCACAGACGCGTAGACACGTTGCACATGAGACGGGATCACAGTGCAACTGTTAGACATTCCGCCCTGCTTCTCTCTCACACACACTCTCTTCCCCTCTAGTTGCTCCTAGTACATCTAAACTGGGAGATTTGTCATGGCTTCTGACCTTAGACATTCTGAATTACATGTAATTTAGTGTAGATGAGAGCGTTTTGAAACTGGACTTGACTATATTAACTCTGTCATGACAAGCAAACACCATACTGTTTGCAAAAACTAAATGTGAAGGCCATGGTACCGACTAAGGCCCTAAGTTAGGAGTTAATTAGTAGGGAGGGACGTGTTATTTTTATATTTAGGCATATATTTAGATACACGTTCATCTCCCTGCTGAGCATAGGGGGCCTACATCCTTAACAAACATCAATCTTGTTATATCGTTAGCCATTGCCTACAGCTCTTCTATGTTCCATCACGCCTTTGTGTCTGCATATAGGCGGCCTAATTCTTTCTTCTAGGTATTTCTTGGTATTTTGTAACTTTTTTCTCTGTGGATTACATAATGTATTTAATTCTTAAGTTTGGCGGGAATTGAACCAGGTCTGTTCTAGTGACACAGAACCGCCTTGCAACTCAAGTAAACATGTTACCGTACTTGACCAACCATATCCCCCAAAAAAGATGTGATTTTTGTCAAGACAGTCAACCTGTCTACTCAAGTCACTGAAAATACAACAAAATCGAGACAAGCACTATTGCAACAACGACGAACATCCCGTACATATTTTGTTTGAAGTATCCTCAGAACCACAAATATAGAACATCCTATTCGTACTACAAGGACCGAGAGACCTACTTGTAAACATAAATAACAGGACAATTGAAGCAAACATTCGAGCCACCATGATTTAAACTTTTGAAAATCTTCATAGCGGACGGGGTCCTTGATGCACTAATTATGTCAGATAGATCCATTGATGTACTTGTTTACGGTGTATCTATGCTCGCCAGTGTATTGGTTCGTTCACTGTCTTCATCTCCAGCATGTCCTGGCGCGAATATAAAGGTAATCTTTTTTCTTGATTATAAACTAGTATCACAGCATGCGGGACACTCCCATAAGTGTTCCGCTCTCCGTTGCAGCAGCCATCCCAGTGTATGTAGACCCAGAGTCCGGGTCAGGCGTTGATTATGCCATCTTCGGGTCTTTACATAAAGACTACTTTTCCTGCCATCACCTCCCATTTCTGACATTCTTTGTATGTGTACGTTCTCAGCCTCTTTAACCTCATCTTCATTTCGCAAAGAATGTATGACTGTCTTAATCAAGTCTGCTTTCTCTTCTCAGCATTGTTCCATCTATCGCAGCTTTGCCTGTCAATAAGTCGGCTCTCTCATTTTCTCTGACCCCGACATAACCAGGGTAGTACGAGGGAGTCAATAAGTAAGTCACAAATGGCTCTTTAGAAAAAAACTGAAGACGATAAAAACCTGAAAACTGTTTATTTTTACACATACATTATCCCTTTACTTCTCAACATAATTTCCACCAACATTGATGCATTTATCCCATCGTTTTATGAGTCCTCCCAAACCTGCTGCGTAGAACCGCGTGCTCTGCTTTTTAAGCCACATTTTCACTTCACATTCAACTTCTGCGTCAGTCGCGAAATGCTTCCCGCCAAGGTGGGTTTTTAGTGGACCAAAAAGGTGAAAATCACTAGGGGCTAAATCGGGGCTGTAAGGAGGATGTTCCAGAATTTTCCAACCAAGATTTTTTATTTTCTCCTGAGTTAATCGAGCCGTATGTGGTCTAGCATTGTCATGAAGGAGTAGCACTCCTCTAGTCAGCAGCCCTGGACGTTTTCTTCGAATTGCATCCCGAAGCACTGATAGAACTTCACAGTATGATTCAGAATTCACATTGTCACCTTTCTTTTTGAAATTGGTTAAAAGCACTCCTTGACAATCCCAGAACACTGTCAGCATAACCTTCCCTGCTGATGGTGTAACCTTGAATTTTTGGACACAAGGCGAAGAAGGATGTTTCCATTGCATTGAAGCACGCTTTGATTCAGGCTGGTAGTGATGCACCCATGATTCGTCCCCAGTAATAATCCTGTTCATCATGTCTTCTCCTTCATTTGCGTATTGACAGAGATGCTCCAATGACAAGCCTAATCGGTTCATTTTGTGTTCGTCCGTCAATTGTCTGGGCACCCACCTTGAACACACTTTCTTAAATTTCAATCGGTCATGCATGATGCTGTATGCTGAACCATGTGAGCACCCTATTGCAGCTGCTACAGCGTCTATCGTTACTCGTCTGTCACCTCGAATCATCTCCTCAACCCGCTGCACAGATGCGTCTGTTGCAATTTCAACAGCACGACCAGATCGGATTTCGTCAACAATTTTAGAGCGTCCTTGAGAAAATATTTTTACCCAGCTGTGCACCGCTTTACGGGACAAACAATTGTCAGCATAAACAGGAAGCATTTCTTTATGAATGTCTTTTGCAGGCAGTCCTTTTGCCCATAAAAAACGCACAACAGCACGTTGTTCATTGATTGTACACTCTGTAAGTACAGTAGCCATTTTGTTTTTTGTGCTGCGCATGCGCAAGGTACAGCTAGCGCCATCTAGCGAACATAAACATAAAGTTCTATGATGATATCAACTATAAACAGCTTTAGAAACCACCTACTGCATTTTCCTGCCATCCAACATCAATTTGTGACTTACTTATTGACTCCCCCTCGTATATCCATATAATGTTCTGGACAATTGAAAAGTAATCTTTCTAATAATATATTGTGTCAATAACTCCAACCATTGACGACTTCCGCTTCGATTTTGCGGAATTCATTGAGTCACTAAGTATGCAAATTATAGTAACCTAAATGTCTGTTATTACATAAATATTTCGTTGGTTCGCAAAAAGCTATCTCGAGCCATGCATAAAGGAAAATTGCGTAACACTGAAAGTTGTGAATAGATTTACATACCTAGGCAGTACTTTATCACAAAATGCCAACATTGATGATGAAGTGTATACAAGGATCGCCAAGGCAAGCAGCGATTTTGGCAGATTGTAAACAAATGTGTGGTGTAAAAATGGTATTAACCTACATACTAAGCTGAAAGTTTACAGAGCAGTGGCACTTCTAGTGATGTTATGCGCATAGACGTCATGTGAGGAAAATCATTCATTTTCACACAACTTGTCTCAGAAAGGTTGTGAACATCAGAATGCACAAGATTTCACATACCACTGTCCTTGACAGATCTGGTATTCCCAGCATAATCGTTAAATTAGTGGGACCCGCATTCTATGAAAGAACCGCTCTTTGAAAGTTGGACTTATATTTACACTTGGAAACAAATTTTAAAAAAAAATCATAAAATCACTCTTGAAGAAGCTCAATTAGATTGCGAGAAAACCCAACATACCTAGGTGTTCAGCTAGACAGAAGAATAATCTTCAACAACTTTATTAACAATATCACAGAAAAAGTTAAGGGGTTGAACTTGCTAAAACGAATTGAAGTACGTATCCCGGAGAGCCGACAAGACAACAGACACGCATACATAGGATACGTCAGATCCATATTAGACTATAATTTTCCCTTGCAGGCCACATTTTCAAAAAGCTCTCGCTCACTTGGATAGAGTACCAAGCTATGCTCTCAGCTTCTTGTGTGGTGGCATGAGATCAACACCAACAGTGGCCTGTGAAATCGATGCAAACATAGAGCCACACGCTAAACATTAGAAGAGAAAGGGCAACTATTGAAGATGTGGAAAGATACAAACCATTCCGACAAAACCATCCTAACAAGGAATTAGTCAACAAATAGACACGCAAAGCAAGACTTAAAACAAAAATTCCCAGTACAGCAAGCAGAAGAACTAAACAAGAAACATCACCTTCCTGAAGATTGAGAGGAATCTGAAAAGCATAAAATACCTCACCAGATGAATCTCTCATACTCTTTCTTTTCACTTTATACCCTTATATGCCTTGCAGCGTCAAGGGTAGAAGATTTTTCTTGGGATGGCCTTTTCGTGTGTTTCATATATGTTTATTTGTTTTGACTTTTATTTTTGTAACCCATCGTTTGCAAGGTCTCCCCCTGGCTTTGTATATATAGTGTATGTATAGTAATGCTTTCTGAGGGTATGATGGTAGTCGGGAAGCATGCGAAAACCACTTAATCTGTTGTCTTCTGATGTAATCTAGAATTGACATTGTGTTTGTTAGTCTTCTGATGTTTTCGTTTCTGATTCCGTCTCTAAATGTTACTCCAAGGATTCGACTTCGACAAGTCACTACTGTTGTAACAAGTTTTCTTTTGGATTCTGCTGTTAGTGTCCACGTTTGACATTGGTAGCATAGTGATGGTTTGATGATCGCTATATAGTGCAGTTTTTGGTTTTCATGCTCACATAATTGTTTTCGAAAATAGGAGACAACTGTCCTAAGATCTGATATGCTATTTTGCATCTATGATGGATTTCTTTGGTGTTTTCCCCGTCAATGATATGTTTGTTTTTCGTTCGCTCCATTGTAACCATCACGGATATCCGTGCGATTTCCGCCGGGAGCGTGATTACGTTGTGCCACCGTTATGCGCCTTGTAGGCCTAGCACATCCGATTTCGGCATGCCTTGACAATTCGGGTGGGCTACCCTTAGCCTGTGACAGCCTCTATATCTGTCTCCAGGCACGCGTAGTGGAGACTCTTCGCCCAGACGATTTTCTTGCTCTTAGTCTGACTCAAACGAGGTGTTCCACTGTCTATGAACTTGCCTCGTGTAATTGGACGTGCTGTGCCTGTGCCCATTGGGTACTGAACCGTTTCTCATCCGTGAGCCTGGTTCCTTAAGGGGAAGAACTCAACAGAGGAGTTGGACCCTGGCTCTTTCACCCTCTTAGCCGAGGTGTCGTTCACTGACATCGTGTACACCTTGTCCAAGTTCGAGTCTCACACCACGCGTTTGAGAGCAAGGCGTTCTCGAGCTGAGCGTCCTTGTCCCAATAGCGCCTGAGCCCATCAGGTACTGAACCCTTTCTCTCTTCAAGTGTATTTGCGGTGTAGGAAAACTTGACAGTAGAGTTGGGCCAGGGCTAAATCGTTGTCCCTTTTGTGCCTGAGCGAATCGAATACGGAACCCCTTCTCTCTGCAAGTGTACTTCCGGTATAGGAAACATTGACAGTAGAGTTGGGCAAGGACTACCATCGTTGTCCCTTTCTTGCCTAAGCCCATTGGGTACAGAACCCTTTCTCTTCGCGAGCATATTTCCGGTTTAGGAAGGCTCGACATTAGAGTTGGGTTAGGTCTTCTTGCTTTACCAAACGCCAGTGGATGGGTCTGGGTCTCTGCCTGTAAGGAACTCAGGTAACTAGAAGCCCGTCTCGAGCTGACGGAGCTTGTAGCTCCCTCTTTCCTAGGGACTTTTCACTTTCTATTTGCAGTTCGCGCTGCCCTCTAGCGCTGTTCTGCCCTTTCATTGTTTCATTGTACTCGGTATGAAATCTATGTCTCTCGCCATGTATCTACCTTTACGTGCATTTTACATTGGCCGCCCTCCAATGTTCGGACTGGACTGACTATCTTCACTGTATGTCGACAGTGTCGCTATATGTGGTGATGCTGGTGGTGTCGGAGATATGTCTGTCCGTGTGCAGGCAAATCTCTTTCCATCTGCTACCTCCACATTTTCGGACACGATCCCCAAATGATCTGGCCAGAATCAGCTCGAGCTGCTGTATTTCTGTTTCCAGGGTGCACCGCGTGGAGGTACATTTGGGATCTTGGTTATCTGCTAACCCTGGGTCCGCCTAGAGCACTGCGTTCCCTTTGCACCCCGTCAATGATATGATGTTTCCAAGATAAATGAATTCTCTCAACTGTTTACGTTGTTGATCATCGATTAGAGCAGTGATGTTTTTTTTCGTTTTTTCGAAAGAATGCCCAAATAAACACTACACTAATTGTCAAGTCTGTACCCACGGCAACAAACCAAAAACACCATTAAATCCATTGCATTAGAGACTATCGACTCCCACTCCAAGAACTGAATCCAAGCATACACAGATGGGTCAGCCTTCAAAGCCACTACCAATGCAGGACAGGTCTGCAGTAACTATCATGCAGAAGTAAAAGCAATATCAGAAACACTCTCATAGTCTCACATCACCACCAAATACAAAAACTATGCCAAAAAAGGAGTAATATTCATAGACTCCCTATCTACTCTTCAAGCCCTTGAAAACTGGGATGCAACCGCAGAGAAAACTATAAGCAACATACTTCAAGCTACAAACATACTTACATCTTATGGCATCAATACTTCAAGCTACAACGTACATCCTATGGCATCAATACAACACTACAGTGGATACCAGGCCACACAGGTATCAGCAGGAATGAAATTGTCGATAAACTGGCAAAAATGGAAGCAAGTGTGTCTCAACCAGGAATTTCCATCAACCTTAGAACAGCTAAACATATTATCATCAGCAAAATCTAAACAACAATGGATGAACCGCTGAGCCACTGGCTAAAAAGGCAGAGTGCTATATGCAGACATGTCCCAACCTTCTTCTTCTTCTTTCGTTCACTTGAAACATGTCTATATCTGTAATTCTGTCTCCTTAATAAAACTCACTGTCTTTTGTAGTTCATACAGTGTCCCATAGAGTTTTGATTCCAGTGTTGTTTCCTCTGGCCAATATGTCCGCCTCAGCGTTTCATGCTCAGAACACTCTTGAAGTATATGTTTGGCACTCTGTGCTGCCTGTCCACATGTACACATGGCTGTGTTGCCAATCTTGAACTTTGTATACATGTGACTGCGGAATCGGTTGTGTCCTGTTCTGAGACGTAGAATTATAACTTGTTCTGGTCTGTTCATAATATGATAGTCATCTTGTGTTGGTGTTTGTGGCTTTCTTATTGACTTGATCATCTGTTTTTTCTGATAGTAGGTGATTGGTATATCTGGTTGGTCTTCGGCAGCACCTTCCTTAGCCAGTTGGTCTGTTTTTTCATTTCCTGGTATTCCACAGTGAGAGGGTATCCACTGCATGGTTACCCTATACTGGTAAGACAATTCGCTAAGTAGTTTTTTCAAGTCTGTTAGTTTTTCAGACTGGAGAGCTTGAAGCACTGACCTTGCATCTGTCAGGAATACCACAGGCTGTAGGTCAGAGTTGGAGTTCAGCAGTTTTTTTTAGCTCCCACACTAATTGCCTGGATTTCTGCATCATAATTATTGCAGAATTTTCCTGTCGGTGTTCTGATTGTATCTCTAGGCTTGTGTGGATATTCTATATATACACCTGCACCTCCATTCCTCACGGCATTCTGTGCTGACCCATCTGTGTATACTCTGACCCATATATCTTGTGGATATTCCTCATCCAGGAAACTGAGGGTGACTGTCCTTCGCTGCACACTGTTCTGTTCGTCCTCGCTTAGTATTCCTTTCACATGGGTCTGAATGTATATTGGCATTCCATGCCTTTCACTCCACGGGGTTTGTTCTGGTACAGGCTTAAGGGGCTGTCAACTTCAGGTAGGTCTGTAAGTTGTCTGCGGAGTCGTTTAGCTTGATGGATAAAGCTGCTTCTTTTCAGTCGTCCCATTGCTAGATTTTGGAATCTTTCCTTCATTGGATGACATGGCATACACTGAAACTTTTCTGCCTGAATTAGTACTTGTGTGTCTCTGCGTTCGCCAAGTGTTTGCATTCTTCCCATTTTCTGCATCTCTGCTATGGGTGTTGATTTCATTGCTCTCAACATTATTCTAAGTGCCTGGTTTTGCACTTTATCTAGATCTTGTAATGTGGTGTTTGATGCAGGACACCATGCTGCTGAACCATATTCCAGGTGTGGTCTTATGCCTTGCTGGTAAACTTTACTGAGTATATTCCCACTGGCTCCCCATGTGGTTCCACTTAGTTTTCTCAGGATAGCTAACTTCCTCCTGGCTTTTGTTGTTGCTTTGTTTATGTGCTGCTTCCATGTCAGTTTATCATCAAATGTAACTCCGAGGTATGTGGGTTGTTTGTCTTCTTTCAAGAGCTCTCCATCTATTTTGATATGACCAGCTTTTTGTTTTGGTGAGAGGGTAAAAAGTGTAGTGCTGCACTTATCTGTGTTAATGCTGACGCACCATCTATTAGCCCATAAGGTTAGGGCATCAATAGCTCTTTGTATTTGTTTAGTGGCCACTGTCGCATGTTCTTCTGTGCACCAGATCACCAGGTCGTCAGCATACATTGCCACTTTGATCCCGTGTTGTAGTTCAGCAACTAGGTCATTGATGTAAACCAAGAAAAGTGTGGGCGACAGGACTCCTCCCTGGGGGACTCCATGACGCAGTAGAACTTTCTTGCTCTTGCGACCATCTAATTGTACCCTGGCTCTTCTATTATGCAGGTATGCTTTTACCTATTTGTACATTCTTGAGCTAACCCTGCAATTTCGCAATTTCTTTAGGAGCCCTTCTTTCCAGACCTTATCAAATGCTTTTCTGAGGTCTATCCATGCTGCTAGTACCAGTTTCTTATCTTGGAAGGCATCCTCAATCTCTTGGGAGATGTAGGTTGCCTGATCTTCAGTAGAGTAGCACTGTCTGAAACCTGCTTGCTGTGATACCAGAAGGTTTTCACTTTCAAGGTACCACTGCATCCTAAGATTGATAATGCGTTCCATTGTTTTGCATAGACCGCTTGTGAGGCTGATGGGCCTGTAGTTGGAGACTGTGTTGCCATCTTTTCCTGATTTGAGGAGTGGTATCATTATTGCTTCTCTCCACGCCTGTGGTACATTACCCGTGGACCAGCTTGTGTTAAAGATCTGCAGTAGCTTTGCTCTTGCTGCAATTCCCAGGTTTCTAATCATTTCATTGGACACTCCATCAGCTCCAGGGGACTTTTTCATTTTCAATTTGGATATTGCATGCTCCAGTTCTCTCATTGTGATTGGTGCCTCATGACTTCAGGTATAGGTTCGCCTTGTCCAATGTTTTGCTGGTTCTCTCGAACCTCCTGTTGTTTGTCTGGGTTGACTTTGATGTTATTGTCTTCTGCAAAGGAATCTGCAAAGTAATCAGCTGCATGTTTACCTGTTAAAATGTCTCTATCTTATAAAGTGTGATCCTGGTATTTCTCCCTGTACCTTCATCATTTAGTTGTTTTACAAGTTTCCATAATTTCATAGTATCTCTTTCTAGGTTCAGCGACTCTGTTTTTTCTTTCCAGCTCCTCCGTCTGGCTTGTAACTTGGCTCTTTGAAATTTAGCCTTTGTTTGCTGATATTTGTTGTGATGTTCTTGGCTAGGTCTGTTCTCAGCCTGCTGTCTAGATGTTTCCATCTCATTTTGCAGCTTTTCCAGTTCATCACTCCAGTAGGGTTTGTAGTTTTTGCGTGCCCCCCTGGGTATGGTTTTACTAGCAGCATATAGTATACATCTATTAAATTCACTCACTGCTCTATTAATGTCTTTGTCCAAGTTCATGTCCTTAGCTAGAACACTGGTTAAATGCTGGTACATTTTCCAGTCTGCCCTCTTATAGTTCCACCTAGTGAGCGTGCTGCTGTCCTTGGTAAATTCATTGTGGATTTCCAGAAATACTGGTTGTGGTCACTACCCCCAAGCTGATTTCCAACGACACGTGTGATGTTCCATTCCAGGCCTGGTGAGTGGAATGCCAGATCTGGTGTAGAGGTGGTGTGCCATGCTCTCGAGTAGAAGCTTGGTGAGTCAGCTGGCTGGTTAATAAGGATGAGATTATTTTCATCCTGCCAGCTCTCAAGTTCCTCACCTCTCTTGTCGATATGATCGTAGCCCCAGCTCTGAGAGTGGCTGTTGAAGTCACCACACACCATAAGTCTCTCTTTATCTGGAATTGTATCTAGTGCCAATGGTTTATCATTTGGGCAGTAGTAGTTCAGGAGATGGAATTCTGCACTGTCTGTTTTTAGGTGGAGCATCTGGTATTCTGCACCTTCCATATATACTTCCAGCTGACATGCGCTGATATTGTTTTTAACAAGTGTCATAATTCCACCCTTTCGCCTGTCCTTTCGGTCAGATCGGTAGCACTGGTAGCCTCTAATTTTGAAGGCTATGTCGCTGCTGAGGTGTGTTTCTTGGATACAGCATATATTAACTTGTTCTTCACTGAGGACATTTTCAAGTTCCAATTTTTTGCTGTATCCATCTCTTTTACTGTTGACACCCTCAGCATCCCAGTGCATTATTTTTATTGGTCGTTTAAAGTTTGTTTGGCCAGTAGCTCTATTCCCTTGCCTCCTGGCTCCTCGAGGCAATTGAGAAGGACTTTCAGTAACTGAGGTTGGGCCTTTTCGAGGAATAGGGCCCGGCACCGTCCCTGCCTGAACGTCCGCCACAGGGCAGGCAACATAACTATTTATAGATGTAGACATGTTTTCATTGTGTTTTGTGCGTGGCATCCTGATTATCTGTGCGCCTTTTGGCTGGATGCCTCCGTCTTCAGCACTCTGCTTACTTGGACAGGACTATGGTCCTGCTCGAATGGGACTGCCCGACCAGTCTTAGTTTCCAGCCCCTGATGGCTGAACTAAGCCCCATCACCACGGCACGGTGCTGGCCTTGATGGGGATGTCCCAACCAAATCCACACGACATAATAAATATACTACACTGCAAAGATAAAACCACAATATTTAGGCTGCGAACAACACATGTACAATTTAAAAAAGAACATCTACAAAGTATTACAGCAATCCCTACACCATACTGCAACGACTGCAACAGACAAGAAGAGAAAACAGTAAAACACCACCTTACTGAATGCATTGCTCTCCAGACCCACGAAAACAACTGATACCACCAAACCCCTCCATCACCAACACCTTCTATACAGATACAACACAGCTGAAGAAGGCATGCACCTACCACCACCAGGCACATGGAATAAAGAATGAAGGCTCGCAACAACGCGGATCAGATAAGTAAGCTGAAATTGGAGACTTGATGACAAACTCATCAGATGCAATGTTCTTCTACGCCCTATAACCATTGCTAGCAAGCTTGAAGCATTCGTTTCTATTTTCAATGCCCTTGAACGCCCGTGTGTTACCGGGACCTGATAGGGAAGCAACGGAAAGCAACACTTTTACCTGCCACGTATACCGTAAGAGATTACTAACATGGTTTCGGGAATAGACATTCCATCCCATAATGATCCCATTGATCCAGAAGCCATGCTGAAGTCGGATGTATCAGGTCGACATGCACATATGTCTCAACTAAGCAGTAAACCTTGAAACAACACATTCCGTTCTCCTGACTGCATCCTACTAATCTGCAGGAGTTTGAGAATGTCTCTCTGGACTGCATCCTACTAATCTGCAGGAGTTTGAGAATGTTCTCCTGATTGCATCCTACTAATCTGCAGAAGTTTGAGAATGAATGAAGAAATAAAAACCTACAAGTTGCTCTATATAAATAACCATCGAGCGTGTTTGAAGCAAGTATGTCCAGTTATCTGTACTACTGTAACAATTCATGTACAAGTAAATGTCACGCAACTCCGGTTAAACAGTTCACATAATGACGTTTTTAGACTATCAAGATGGCGAGATGTTGCACTAAAATTACAACATTTAGGGGGAAACCTCATGAAACATTATGATGCGCCCCCCCCCATCTTATATACGGTCTTATAAGTCAGTGTTGATAGTCGTTCTCCTTTCGAGGCTCAACGTCGTATGGGCGAATGGTTGTTACACACTGCATATGTAAACAAAAATTTATTGCAGGAAATATAAAACAACACATATAAAATATGTTGAATATATTACATATAGTTTAATGTGGAGCTTACTTGAAGGTTGAGGGGCAGCAAGTCATGAATAGGTAGAGATACAAGTGGAAGGAAGACATCATGAGATGGACACGATACATTCTATCAGAGTACACCACCAACCCAAAGAGATAGATGAGGTTGCAGGTCTGATGCAGACAACTTTCTATTAGGAAACGGTACTTGATGATGATTGAACATAATGTACAAACACTATAAGTCACGATGCTGCATCAATTGAGTTTTGAGTTGAATTTAAATCCATAACTGGGCTCCAGTGAAATCCATAACTGGGCTCCAGTGAAATCCATAACTGGGCTCCAGTGAAATCCATAACTGGGCTCCAGTGAAATCCATAACTGGGCTCCAGTGAAATCCATAACTGGGCTCCAGTGAAATCCATAACTGGGCTCCAGTGAAATCCATAACTGGGCTCCAGTGAAATCCTGTGTGCAGAAAAAAGCATGATCTGAAAGGGTGATTTTAATTTCCCCCCCCCCCCCGTTCATTTCGTTGATCGGCATTGGCTTTCTTTGGCATGCGATTCCAAGTATATAAATAGTGACCAACGAAATCACGACAATAATCAAAAACGTACGGGATGAAGGATTCTTTGATTTCTGTACATATGTCTTCTTTACTGTCAACGATCTTGATGAAATCACACCAAATCCCCCTAAAAAATAGGAAATTAGAACATGACATTTCGTTCTAAGAAGGGAGGGGAAACAAGTGGAATGAAATCACAAGCGCCCCTTTTCTTCATACACATGGATTACCTAGAATAATTTAAAACTGACAAACACAAGGTGATTGGTTTTAATGACAACCATCCCCTCCACTTCCCCATCCGAAGATGTTTCTACTGTCCGTCTTGCTGTACATGCTTCGGGTCTATGTCCTCTGAAATTAACATAACTGTAAGGCATCGGTGACTCGCGTCCTTCGAGGAGAGTAATTTGGATGTGAGTTACAAGTCGGATGTGTTGAGCCAAAATAGGTAGCTATTTCAGCCAAGCTGTAAACCATGACATAACTCATTCCATTCTCTGGACTATATCCTGTTAATATGCTGTTGAGAACGAGCGGAACAAAAAGACTTAATAATAATAGTAATAATAATAAACCCATAAAAAGTCAGGGTCGTAGTGGTGTCACATTGAGACCTTCGGTGGAGAAAGATCTCCACACATCTCTATCCTCTACCATCCTGATGAGTTTGGAAACTTCACAATCTGTCCATTCTTTAATATTATTCAGCCATGTCTTCTTCTAGCCACCTCGTCTTCTTACACCCTCCAATGTACCTTCAAGAGCATCTTTTATCATCGAGGCACGTCTCATCGTGTGCCCGTGCCATCAGAAGGACATAATAATCACGCATCACATGGTAATGTGATTGCATACACTTTCAAAGAGGCAAGAAACATAAACTGATTTAACTCTACTGTACCTAGGGTTACCTCATTTGCATCCCCCCGCCTAAACACACACAAAACATGTAGACGTGATCTCACATCTCCGAATCAAACATACTACCACATTTAACACGAGACAAATGTATTAACTACAATATAACAAAGATCCCCATTTACACAACACTAACTACATGCATGTAGATACCATATATTTGTACGTGCTCCTGAGGCTTCAATAAAACCCTACCACTTGTTACAAACTAATTTACTATTGTTACAAACAAACTCATGTCTTTGTGTGCCGTGCACAGCTGCACAATTTATTATCATAATGACTCACTCATCACTACAACTCCATCTGTTTGTGAGTGAACAGACAATGGGATTTGAACCAGATCCGTTCAGCCATATTCGCCTCGCAACTAAACAAGGTCTCCCCCCTCCCCCATGGTTCTAAAGTAGCTTACAAAAATGTCACGAAGACAAAGAAATTTCTGGTCAAAACGCATTTTACAGCCCAGCACAACTTGATACAAATGTTCTTTTGTCCATAATTCATGTAATTAAAAAAAATTTCCATCATAATACTTTGCAAACACACTTCCCATTATAATACTTTAGAAACACTCATCATCATCATCAAGTGCCGTCTCCGCAACGAAGGTTGGCTGCAACGTTTCTCCAACATCTCCTGTCTCTTGTCTTGGTGGTGCACTCTGCTAGAATGTAACCTGCCCATCGTGTAATGTTACTCTCCCACGTGTATCTCTGCCTACCTCTTGCTCGCTTCCCTTTGACTTTACCCTCAAGTAAGGTCTTCAATAGGGTGTCATGTCTTTTAATGTGTCCAAAGTATTTTATTTGCCTGATCTTTATTTCTCTTAGTAGTTCTTTCTTCATATTAAGTGTCTTTAGCACCTCTTTATTTGTTTTCTTCTCTTTCCATGATGTTCTCCCTATTCTTCTATATACCCACATCTCAAAGGCATCAATTTTGTCTTCTAATTGTTTATTTAGTGTCCATGTTTCAGAGCCATACATTAATATGGAATAGATGTAGCATTTTATAATTCTCATTTTTAACTTGTTTATTAGAAACACTATTCGTATCCTAATATTGTACCCTTACTTATGTTGTGTTGCACAGACCTGTTTCTACTCCAACACACACAGAGAGAGAGAGAGAGAGAGAGAGAGAGAGAGTGCATGCAAGTGTAAAATTACAAATGGACTATAAGACCCACAAATTGCAGACACATAGTCCTTACGTTTCACACACGATTCTTGTCCGGTCAGGTTTTATGTAGAAAGTGCTTTGTTCATTTGCACTAACCACCTCTCGTTTCTGTTAAGTAGTTCCAAGTGAAAGGCATCACCAAAACCGTTGGAAAAACAGAACTGTAAATGCAAGAAGATGGTTTACTGCATCATCGACTGCCGTAAGGTCTCTCCTTCGGATTCTCTGTAGGGATTTATTCCTTTCGTCTGAGATACTCACGTGCTAACCCGCTAGGCAGTGGGAATTTTCTGTATCACTCCCACACAGGGATTCTTGATTTTGCACCTAATATTCAATGTCTCTATACTTCTACAGAATACTTCTACGTTCGTTCCGAAACTCCTACAGATCCGCAGCATGTAGTCTTGAGTATGTTGTGTCATGGTTTACAGCATAGCTGTGACATCTGCGCATTTGAACTTTACACATCGGACTTCAGCATGTTTCAAAATCACTTTGGCATGTGTGGAATCCGGTAAACTCCATACCAAAACTTCACGAGTCGCCTCTTAGAATATGTTTGATATGTAACAGTGCCATTCTTTGCTCTCCCTCCCCCCTTTCCTTTTAATATTTCTAGACATGATGTGGTGATGTTTTACATTGGATGATTGAATATTTTGAAGGAGTGATACTTGTATACATAATGACATATGCGATGGCAAGCGAAACAATATTGTGAAGGTGGGTATACAATATTCATAATGATCATAATGGAATACCTATTTGAACATAAGTTTATAAAATTCCCTATTTAACACTACATTTTAAAATCCATAATTAGTATATTAGTTAACATATGGATGCGATTCTCGGAAAATAAAGAAACAAGAAATTGGGAAATTAGAAGCAGTAGGGATATGCTACTACAGAAGAATGCTGGGAATACCATGGACTGCCAGAAAAACTAATGTGGATGTGTTGAAAGAGTCAAATGCCAGACGGGGCTTAGTCAATAATATAAGGAAAAAGACAATCTTCATTTTTGTGTGTGGCTACGTTATGAGACAAGGTTTGCAGAACATAGTCACAACGGGCAAGATTGAAGGCAACAGAGACAGAGGTTGACAATGTACGAAAATAGACAGTTTAACAACCTGCCATGACAGGGAGGCAACAATGATTCTGATACATAATACTGGAGACACAGAGCTGTAGAGAGCCATGATCGCCTATGCAGCCAGCATGGCACCTGATGATGATGAATTAGTTTATTCTTTATTGTATATAGCAAATTAGTGTTCTTAAATATACATTTTGTCAGTCCGGACAGATTTGTTATTAAGGGATTTCATTGTATAACAAATTGATAGAGATTGAATATTTATGTAATAACCAAAATAAGCAGAAATTAGTCTAATTTGGTTATATCAGAGCCCAAAATAAGCAGAAATTAGTCTAATTTGGTTATATCAGAGCCCAAAATAAGCAGAAATTAGTCTAATTTGGTTATATCAGAGCCCAAAATAAGCAGAAATTAGTCTAATTTGGTTATATCAGAGCCCAAAATAAGCAGAAATTAGTCTAATTTGGTTATATCAGAGCCCAAAATAAGCAGAAATTAGTCTAATTTGGTTATATCAGAGCCCAAAATAAGCAGAAATTAGTCTAATTTGGTTATATCACAGCCCAAAATAAGCAGAAATTAGTCTAATTTGGTTGTGTCAGAGCCCAAAATAAGCAGAAATTAGTCTAATTTGGTTATATCAGGGCCCAAAATCATAAATGAACCTAAGATCTAACAAAATCAACTTAAAACTTTTAAATCAACTGTCCGCTAACAATAAAGTTGTGCTGCAGAGAATCCCTGCACACTATGGAATTGCAGGAGATTAGGTAACTGATAGACAGGTGCAAAAAAGGACAAATTCCAGCACAGAATATCATTGATTGAAGCAAAAACTCATCAAAAGAAAATACAAACATACATGGAGTCAGACAAGCAGAAGCTTTCCACAGGACCCCATTCTAAAGCTAAGCAAATCACACTTTTTAGGCTCAGGACAGGACGCTGTAAACTACAAGCAAAATTTCACAAAAAAACGGCTGCCCAAACTGATCTATGTCCATGTCAAAAATCTCCAGAACACTCCCGAGACTCCAGAGACTCCAGAACACATTCTACAGACATTCTCACTCTTCGATGACATGAGAATTAAAATATGGCCTCAAGATACAGATCTGAAGGTAAATTTGTGGGCCAACCGTGAAGACCTCCTGCTGACAACTGAATTCATGGATGCGGCCTACCTTCCTGTATATACTTCCAAGCATAGGAAACTGATCGCAGAAGAAGAATATATCAGAGCATTACAACCATAAAAAAATGTCACTGTTCTGGTACTCCAGGCATGACCTCCTGTTAATGACATACAATTATATAAATTAAAAACAAACTAATTGAAGATTTTTAAGTTTTAAAATGGAGAATTTTGTGATATATCTTTACACTATAAAGGAATTCCTATTTATAGAAATTCCACTGTAATGATGTTGATGTTCCTCCTTCGCAAGCAAAGATGAGCATGGCATGAGAAACATTAAATGTGATTTTTTTAAAATATATATAATAATTAAAATTGGTAATTAACTAATTTGGTTTGTGAGTTCGTAGATGTCCGATGAGTCTGATTCGTGCACGGAAAGCTCTATTGCAGTGCATGCAGGAGTGCTGAAGGTTCGGGGTAGGAGAATTTACGGATTTGTCCTTCCGTTTCTTGCACTTGTTGATTGCCCGCAGTGTTCTTTCTTTTTCAAATTTCGTGATTCCAGCAGTGATCTGGGTGTGCCAGGCTGAGCGATCAAGTGCTGTAGTCTCCCAGGAGCTAGGATCGATGCTGCAGTTCTTGTTGAGAGAGCTTTTTAGGTGATCCTTGAAGCGCTTTTTCTGCCCTCCACTTGAACGTTTACCTTCGCACAACTCCCCATAAAATAATCTCTTTGGAAGGCGCTTGTCTGGCATACGAACAATGTGGCCAGTCCAGCGGAATTGGGACCTAGTCAGGATTGCATGTATGCTTTGCATACGAGACTTCCGAAGAATTTCCGTATCTGGTACACGATCCTGTCAATGTACTCCCATGAGGTTTCGTAGGCACAGAAGATGAAAAGAGTTTAGCTGTCGAGAGTGTCTCGCATAGACAGTCCAAGATGAAAATAGGTGGGCATTATGAAATATCCACATGCATTCTCTGCTGTCTTCCAGAAGATATTGAGCAATAGTTTATGTGTAGTGCATTCAAGTTAGGGCATTTGTCCTTAAAGCAAGCACTTTTATTTGTTACCTCTCTTTGTGTTCAAAACATCTGTCCAAACCAGTACATTTACATTTCCATTGCAATATTTCAGTTATAGAGCTTACAGATGTATACAAGTCCACAAGAATCATTGCTTTCAATAATAAAACATAAAAAAACTTGCATGGTTTGGACAAGTATGTCAACATGATTCCTTGTCAAAAACAGTATTACAGGGAACAGGAGAAGAAGCCGAGGGTAAAGAAAAGCATGGAACAGACAAAATCAAAAACTGGACAGGATATGGTATTTCCTCCCTCGTCAGCATCTTTAAAAACAGAAATCACTGGATGACTGTGTGTTGATGCATTGAATGTGGTACCCCCCAACTGTTCAGATGGGTTACAGATTTATAGATTTATATTTCCAAAGCGCACATCTGTTGTCAGGCCAGAAACAGTAGCAAAGAATAACTTTGTTTACCTTCCATGCATGTCGTAAGAGGCAGCTAAGGAGGTTATGGGGTAGAGTTGGCTGTTCCATTCCAAACAGGTTCAACATGACCCATAAGCTATCCTTAAATCGGATGTGATGGGCATAGGATGTAACGGATTATATATCGCAGCAAAGCTGTAAACCATGATACAATATATTCTGTTCTCCTGAGTATATTCTGCTAATCTGTAGGAGTTTGAGATCGTATACAGAAGAATATTTCCACAGTACCATATATAGGAGGCCCTATGAAAGGTGAACAAAAGAACATCCTTGTAAACTAAAAGATATGTTATGTTCCTCCAGGGCCATAGGTGGCGCATAGGGCAGAAACCATAGCTTTCCATTTCTGCCTTTGTGCTGCCAGGTCTTTCAATTGTTGCGTGTTGTTTAGGTTCATTGACATGTCTTCTCTATTAATGGTTCTTCGTAGAGTTTCTCTAGGTCTCCCTCTTCTTCTTACTCCAGGTGGCACCCAATATAGTGACTGCTGGGGAATTCTTAGGCTGTTCATTCTGGGAACATGGCAGATGTAAGTCTAACGCCTTTGTCTAATGAAGGAAGATATATAGGTTTGTTTGCTTTCCTCTCTTATAGTAGTGTTAGATTTAAAGTCACTCCACTTAACATTCAGTATGGTACGTAGGCATTTGTTTTCAAAGGAGTCGAGTCTCTTATCTGTGGCTTTTGTGGCTTTCCAACTTTCGCATCCATATGATAGAATAGGGATGATGTTGGAGTTAAACAACCTGAGTTTTGTGGTGTTTCTTAGTGTGTTTGACGTCCAGATGTTAGGTAGTTTATTGAAAGCACCCGCTGCAAGGGCAATACGGTGTAAAATTTCTTTTGATGAGTCTCCATCCAAAATAGAAAGATATAGATAATAGTAAAAAATATCGACAGTAGTAAAATATATATAAATATAGACAATAGTAAAAGAAAGACAGTAGTAAAATATATACAGTAGAAAAATAATAGACAGTAGTAATATATAAATATATATACAATAGTAAAAGATAGACAGTAGTAAAATATTTATAAATATATACGATAGTAAAAGATAGACAGTAGTAAATTATATAGACAGTAGAAAAATAATAGACAGTAGTAATATATATATATATAATAGTAAAAGATAGACAGTAGTAATATATATATATATAATAGTAAAAGATAGACAGTAGTAAAAGACAACAGGAAAAAATATATTCTTAATTTTTTATTTCAGTATTTTGTTTCTTATTTATATACATAATCTCTACTAAAAAAACTAATGTCATCTTAAAGCATATTGTGTTGTAGGGTGGAGGTGAGCTCTACCTCACAGCACTAAAACTTAATTTTTATTAGATGGATTGTCATTGTAGTTCCTTATAACTCTTACCTTTCACAACTCAGTCATGTACTTCTATAAATTACTTCTATAAATGGATTGACTGGAGAGTGGATTTCCCAGAAGTTGAACCAATAATCCTAGGATGATAATCCAATGTTCTTAGTGAGTGTTTACCCCATTATTGAACATCAAATTCTGTGATTAAGCTGCACACAAGAACAACAAATTCATATATAATACATAGGTGCAGGTGCATACTTAACCACTGCACCGCATACCTCAAGACCTGACATCATCAATATTCATACCACTACCTGAGAAGCCCAGGGTTGTGGACTGTACAGAATATAGAACAATAAGTTTGATGAGTCATATAACTAAAATCTATTCAAGATAATACATGAAAGAATTAAAAACAAGATAGACACTGAGGTCGGTGAAGATAAATTTGGTTTCAGGAAAATCAAAGGAACCAGAGAAGTTATACTTAGTATCTGACCATTGATAGATAAATATAGAGGTCCAAAAAGTATCTATATTTGCTTCAAAGACTACAGCAAGGTCTTTGACAGAGTCAAACATGAACAATTAATTGAATGTCTTCAAGAAATAGGCATAGATAGAAAAGACATCAGACTGATTAGAAATATTTATTGGGAAAAGACTGTGTCAATAAGGTGTGAAAACAGCTACTCACCATACATAGAAATAAGAAGAGGGGTAAGACAAGGATATATTTTATCACCCAGCCTATTTAAGATCTACACAGAATTTCTTTAAACATATAGAAAGAAATGCCAGGACTCACAATCAATGGGACAATAATAAACAACCTGAGATAAGCAGATGACACTGTTCTTTTAGCAGAAAGTGAACATGAACTACAAAGACTAATAGATCAATAGTCAATACATCAAGTACTGAATATGGACTGGATAAACATCCAAAAAACAAAAACCATGATAATCAGCAAAAGTCACAGAACAGGTGCTAAACATAAAAACACATGGAAACTACAAACAAGTAGAACATTATCAATATCTTGGAAAAATAATCATAAATGATGACAGATGTGAAACAGAAGTTAAAAGGTGAATAGGAATGGCTAAAAGTACATGAGGAAAATATTAACATCTAAATAAATTATTAACAAGCTAAAAATGAGAATTATAAAATGCTACATCTATTCTATATTAATGTATGGCCTAGAAACATGGACAATAAACAAACAATTAGAATTGATGCATTTGAGATGAGGATACATAGAAGAATAGGGAGGACATCGTGGAAAGAGAAGAAAACAAACAAAGAGGTTCTAACAACACTTAATATGTAGATAGAATTATTAAAGGAAATAAAGATCAGGCAAATAAAATATTTTTGACACATTAAAAAGACATGACACTTTGTTTAAGACCTTACTTGAGGGTAAATTCGGAGGAGGAGAGCAAGAAATAAACAGAGATACAAGTGGGAGAGTAACATCACAAGATGGATAAGTTAAAGTCTAGCAGAGTGTACCACCAAGACAAGAGATAGGATGTAAAGGATGATATATCGCAGCAAAGCTGTAAACCATGACACAACATATTCTGTTCTCCTGAGTATATTCTGCTAATCTGTAGGAGTTTGAGATCGAATGCAGAAGAATATTTCCACAGTACCATATATAGGAGGCCCTATGAAAGATGAACAAAAGAACATCCTTGTAAACTAAAAGATATTCCCGGTAGTGTTGTTAAATAGAGACCAAGTTGGAGGTCTGTTGCAGCCAACCTTCCTTGCAGAGACAGCACTTGATGATGATGACTGGTACAAAAATGTTAACACAAACATACTGTGATGTAACAGCTGTTACATGATGTTTTCACTAAACCTAGTCATACACTGCATAAATTACCATATGCAAACATATTTTGTAGAAATAATTTTTTATTTAAACAGTAACAATATTTTTTAATTGCTGATAACAAACCTATAGTCAAATCCCATTATGACAACTTTGGACCGGCAAAGTATTTATGTACTGGTAATAAAAAAGAATTTTATATACTGTACAAACAATAAAGAATAAATATAATTGGAAATTGTGAAAAGTGTTATTCAATAGGGAAATTTGTTATAAAAAGATGCGCTATAGAGGGAATCCACTGTATATACCACTAATTGAACGCCAACATCTCTTTTTGAAAGATATTAATGAAAACTAGACAATTCAATTATGGTCCAGACATGCCAAATATTGACACAATTATAGAAATGTGATATATACAGTAAAAATAACACTTTCAGCAGATTGTAGGCAAATGTGTGGCATAGAAATGGCATTACGCTACAGAATAAGCTGAAGGTTTACAGAGAAGTGCTACTTCCAGTGCTGGTACATTTTGGTGAAACATTGACTGTGTATAGACGAAATACAAGTATTCACTTTCACACAGTTCATCTTAGAAAAGTTATGAACATCAGATGGCAAGACAAGATTTCTGATACCCCTGGTATCCCTAGCATTGACACTATCCACTGAGGTCATCTCATGCCTGAACTACCAAAGACATTTGTGGCCAGAATAGGGCTTATTAGCCAACCACAAACTCATAATCAAGGACATAATTCTAACTGAATTTCAAGGATGTAACAAATGGTCATCATCATCATGTGATGGACAAACGGCAACAGATAATACAGAATGACAATAAGACTCTGTGTTGCCATGGCCTGGAAGTGGAGCAAAGAATAGCGACACTGTTACCTGTCATGTATGTTGTACTTTTGGTGCGTATGCCAGACCATCGTCTGCCAAAGATACTTCTCTATGGTGAGCTAGAGAAGGGTATACGATCTCAAGGTGGCCAAAGGAAGCGCTACAAGGACTCGTTAAAGGACTCACTGAAAGCCTTTGAAATAGACCACGTTACATGGGAAGAACTTGCACAAAATAGATCTACATGGCGTTCTAAAATAAAAAAGAGCGCATCATCTTGTGAAAAGAAGAGAAATGCAGCAGCTGAACAGCGGAGAGCAGCTAGAAAGTCACGGACAGACTAAGATCTGTCTACAGTCGTTATTCCATGTCCAAACTGTCCAAGGACATTTACAGCTCGAATAGGGCTCATTAGCCATCTACGAACTCATAACCAAAGACATAACTAAAATTGAATTTTCAAAAGTGGATGTAACAAATGGTCATCATCACGTGTGATGGACGAACAACATGTTGTACTATGGAGATTTGAGGCTGGGGTTAGCTATCCCATAATATAGGGAATCAAGTGACCCAGAAACCATGCTGAAGTCAGATGTATTAGACTGAAAGACGCAGATATTTGAGCAAAGCTGTAAATTATGATATAACGCAATACATACTCTAGACTGCATCCTTTTAGACTGCAGGTGTTTAAGAGTGAATGTAGAAGAAGAAGAAAAATAATTGGGGATTTTATAATTTAAAAAGTGTTGTTAAATAGAGAAATTTATTTATAAACATATGTGCTATAGATGGATCCCCCTGCCCTACAGGGAAATTTATTATAAACATATGCTATTGAAGGATTCCTCTGCCATATAAAATAATGCATTTGAATCAATTCAAATAATAAATTTGAATCATTCAACATTGCTTCTGGGTTGCTTTGACCCTATATGGAATAGCTAACTTCACCGTAAAACCTGCTTGGAATCATGGAATCCTTTGAGATGTGGTTATATTGAAGAACAGAAACTTCATGGAATGAGAATAAAATGAATAAAGATGTTCTAACAACACTTTGTATGACAAAAAAAAGAGCTGTTAAAGGAAATAAAGATCACACAAATAAAGCATTTGGACATATTGAGCATATTAAAAGACATGGCACCTTGTTCAAGACTATACTTGAGGGTAAAGTTGAGGGGAAGTGAGCAAGGGGTAGGCAGAAGTAAATGTGGGAGAGAAACATTATGATGTGGACAGATTAGTCTAGCAGAGCGCACCAACAAAGCAAGAACAAGTGTGTTGGTGGTCTGATGCAGTCAGCCTTCACTGCAGAGATGACACTTGATGATGATGAATTAGAACCAGTATCTATGCATTCTGTGTGTCACCATTTGTACTCAATTTCTCTCAGATCAGATACTTGTGTCAGATATACAAAAATTATACAGCAGCTACTGTGATGACAGAATTTTCGCTCCAAATTTCAATGAAGTGAAATTCCTTTATACCATATACGTTTATAACATAATTTGGTTCTTGTTTAGAATTCAGAATTTTGCCAGTATATGAATTGTGAGTGAAATAACTTAGTCTGCAAAAGTCATTTCATACCATCTAACAAGAAACACAGGCTTATCTTAGACCAATTTTTATGCAATGAGTACACATCGGAAGAGAACGGATAATGCTAGTTTACTAATTGAGAATGAACTGGCAGAGTTATGTCACAAACAACTGTGCAGTTGCATTCAGCGTTGATGTCACAAAAATACTAAAAAAATTTCAATCGGATATTAATTTAAAAACTATGAACTCTATCAACATGAGTTCCAAACAAGAATCCATAAGTCCATATTTAATAATACTTTAAAAATCCCAAGTTAGTTTCTTTGTTGTATATAATGTATACAGCAAATTTTAGTTATGAACTAAATATGTAATCAATCCAGACCAATTTGTTATACAGCGGAATTTTGGTCCAGGCCGACAAAATATGTATGTAATAAATAACAGAAATTCCCTATATAAAGCACAAACAATATAGAATAAATATAACTGGGGCTTTTGTATTGTTATAAAGGGAAATCTGGGCGCATTACGGAGAGCAGTGGCCAGATTTCAGCTTTTTAATATTATGCATAGTTTCATTCAGCTTTCGTGGCTTCGCTAAAATCAGACTAAAAAGTCTATAGGTCTGGATCGACCTGCAACCCAGGGTCATCCTGGGGGAGCTCTCAATATGTAGCGGGCAGATCGCTGGATCCGCCTGTAGTCTTAGCTACTGTGAAATGTGTGTTTATCAATATTTCATTACGTTAAATAATGTACATATTTGTTTCGTTTATAGAGGTGACTGCTGCCCTTAATGTACCAAAATTTGCTATAAACTGATCCACCATAGAGGGATTCCACTGTAGGTGAGACCTTAATTTTCAAGTGGACAGACCAGAGAATTAAACCTGTATATGGGAAAGCAGTGTAGTGCTGCTGATCAACTTTAGTTGGTCAAATATTTTGTATTATATATTTTGTATTAGACATATATTTTTTCCGCCGAAGACGGATGTGTCAGGCCATTGGCACAAATAAAATGGTGGCACGTACATTTCCATTCTCTGGACTACATCCTGCTGGAAATCTAATAGGACCATGGTCCTGCTACAAGAGAGATCCAACGGGAGCTTGAGAATGAACGCTGAAGAAGAAGACATACATTTTCAATGTCTAATACAAAATTCTTTTTCAATATGCCACAATGATGGGAGGATAACAATTTATTTTTACTTACGGGAAAGACTTCTAAAAAGGAAATAATTAAAACACTGGAGCAGTAATATTCCCTCTAGGGTGTGTGAATTGTGTAATTGCAGAACTTCAAAGATGGTTCAGAGTGTTATATTTACAGTTCCTAGCTGGATTATGCATTGCCAACAACATCCAATGTACATCATCATCTCAATTTCTTAAATAGCAAACAGTTCCAGTTTTGTTTTAATGCAAATTCAACCTTATGAGCAAAAGATTTTTTTTTATCAAGGAAAAAATAAGTCTCCATTAGCTGAAGATAACTCATTTATTTTGTTCCATCATCATTTTTTCACCATGAGACCTAGAGGCCAACCTAGAAAACGATGGACCAAGGAATAAAATAGGCAACAAATTCCACAATTCACTCAGCACACACAGGGTCATCCCCAGAGCTCGTCTACCTCTGACGCTGAAAGGCAATAAAGGGATCAGCGAATAGATAGATAGATCATTCTTTCATTACTTGTGAATGCTTATTGTTCATTCTCTCCAGGCATTTCATCTGTTGATAGTAATTGTTTACTGTTGTGGTCATGGACAGTGCTGTTTTTTACCTGTTGTGCCTTATGGTTTGTTTATGAGAAGGGATATTTCTTTTCACTTTATCCCTTGAAACTTCAGAGGTAGGAGAGTTTTCTGGAGACAGAATTTTGAATATGCTTGTTCCCATGGCTACTCTTATTTATGTAATCCATCTCTTGCATCAGAAGTAATCAGAAGTACAGGCCCTAAACATTGCTGCTGAAATAATTAAAAACATAAGTCACTGTCAACATTCTTACTGATGCAATGTTTGTCCTACAAAGCCCTAAACTTCCAGACCTGAAGAAAACCATACGAGAAGTGATCATCCAAAGAAGGGTAGTGCTACAGTGGATACTATCCCACCGTGGCGTACCAGAAAATGAAGAAGTAGATATGCTGGCACATGATGGAGCAACACAGGAACAAAAATACCAAGAAATCTATGTAGGAATGTAATTTCTGTCACAATGAGTTTTCTTTCAAGTTTCGCTGTCAATGTGCATGTTTGACATTTGTAACCTAGTAATGAAATGAGGATCGTTTTATATAATACAGTGGAATTCCTATAATATAGTGGGTTCTTTCTTAGGAGAAAGGTTACATTTTTCTGGGATGTGAAACGAAATATAGGCAATTTGTTTCCCGCAAATTATTTCTCTTGTCTATCAGTTTATACTTACTGATAAGAGGCTCGGAGTCTACATATTTATTTTAGGAGGATTATATGGGTATCTCTCAATAGATGAGGCGCAGATGGGGAGTCTATTGTCTATTCCCAGGTGGTTTGTGATCCACTCTTGCCGTTAAGCGTAGGGGTGATTGGAGCTCGAGCTTGCGTTCATGGGGAGTCTCAGTGGGATATCAATGGAATTTTTTTAGCTGTTTTAATTTTGTCAGCGCCATTGCTATTCTCTTAATCTCAACTGCGCAATCACCAGCATTGTTTATATTACTTCCTCATCATCAAGTGACATATTCTTTCCAGAGCGTAGTCTTTCCTATGGATCTCTTGAATTCTCCTCGGTCTTGAGCAAGTTGCCGTGCATCTTCCATAGAAAATTTCTTGGCACTATACTCCTGTAGTTTGCTGTTGCTTTCAGGAGGAACATCCGATTTAAACTGACACTGTGGAAAACACATACATTCTTCACTCACCATTTTGATCGAAGTCCTAATATTAGTTCGTAAAGAATCAAAATCACTTCCAAGTTGCAGTTCTCTATATTAATTTTGGGTCTTGATTTCATTTTGTCGATTACCATAGTTTTTGTCTTTTTCGTGTTTAAAAACAAGTTTATTGTTATATACAGTACAATAAATATAGAATAAATATAATTAGTAATTATGAAAAGTGTTGTTATATAGGGAAATTTGTTATAAAAGATGCACTATAGAGGAATTCAACTGTACTTTTCTAATGTCTGTCCATTCACCCCGATATGAACATAATAACACCCTCATTACCACCATTTTCTCAGTTCAAAATAACCAATGGGCAATAACTGTATATAACAAATAATTCTAATATAGAATATATAATGTCAAGTTGAAAATATGAAAATAAGTCTAGCATGCAGATTCTACGACAATTACAGACACAAGTCTATGACCACATGTGACTCTAGAACATATGAATCAATCTCTAGCACATATCAAACAATTTACAGCATACACAAAATCAACCAGAAATATATGAAACAATATATAAAACAAATGTCATCTATGTGTAACAATTTTCATCTTATGGGAAACCATTTTTCATTTTATGTGAAACAATCTTCATTTTATTTGAAACAATCCTCATCCCATGTGAAACAAACTCCATCTTATGTGAAACAGTCCTCGTCACACGTGAACAATCTTCAATATGGGAAACAATCTAAATCACATGAAACATATCGGAATAAATCTCTAAATGTGAAATAATCTTATACCATATGTGAAAAATATCAATGGCCTGTCATCTTAGCATATGAAACCAACAAAATTGCATTAAAATTGCTCACATAGCACATCTTGTTACAAAAGTTTGTTACGGAAACTAATAAAACATTGGTGAATAATATCTACACACTGGCAACACTATTGTCTGCCTACATTTAGAATGTTTGACTTGTAACATACTAACAATTAAACAATTCACACATCAGAAAACTAACATGATAGCAATACTGTTTTCAGTGTTCTAAATTTGGCTTGCTGGTACTTGTTAAAATTAAACACAATAATCAAAAGATGGGAAGAATTTACAGTTCAGCAATCAAATATCTTAAATGCACAAAAATAGTTGGTTCACTTTTCAACATCAGAATATTGTTTAAAATATGAAACAAATTTCTTACTAGTAAATTTAATAGATAAAATTCCATACTTACAAATCAACATTAACTTGAATGAAATGTACACATAATGGTGATGGATGGTGGAGTGGATACAGAAGTTGCTTCGCAGTGAAGAGATCAGGATTGCTTCACCATGTAGGTAAGCTGCAGTTGTTTGATGGCATTTGAATGATTCAATGGAATCAATATAACAACTTGGTCCGAACCAACAAAATGTTTATGTAATAACAGAAATTCGTAATTCGGCCACTGTAGTTGTAAACTAAGATTGTGTTAGAGGAGGGAAGCTACAAAAAATGGTGAGATAATTAAATCAAAATACTATTTCTTGTACTGTGAAGTCTCAAATACTTCACATAATGCTGTGAAATCACCTATTTTTTTAAGCTAAATAATGAATGGTACCTTTACACAAACTTGAGGAGCCACAAATTTGTCCTTATCCCTTTCCCCAAATGATATTTGTTTGCTTAATTAAAACGCATACAAATAGATTGTATCTCATAGTAGACACCTTTCTGTCTTTCCAAATGATAGTACTATTGTTGTTCTATAAGAAATATAATCTATGATCCATAGCGTTGATGGATTTGATTCACAAGACTAATATGAGCCACAACGAATCTTCCACAGTATGTACATGGAATCACAGACCCACTTGTACCATCGTGTTCTGTTTGAGTATCTTCTTCGACATGTATCCCTTGATCTATCCCTTTTCCTTTTATACTACAGACCATTCCTGCTTTTTCTTCTCCATGCAACATGATCCATGGCATCAAGTTTCCATATAAATGTCTTTATCGTGCATTATATATGTCTTTGTACTGAAGCAGGGGTCGACCATGGGAACTTTTCCCAGACTGTAATTCTTCCTAAAGTAGACCCTTTGGTATTCTGCCATTTTCCATCCACCTAGTGTGTCATCTCAGACTTGTATGTTTTATTGCAGAATTAACCAAATTCCCAAATGAATATACTTGTATATGTCAATCAATCAAGAGCCATGCAGAGTGGCATAGGCGATCATGTTTCTCCATAACTCTCTGTCTCTTGTGTTGTTAATAAGTTCTGTTGGTGACTTCTTTTTGTGCCACAGTGACAACCCATCCAGAAATCTCTTTGTCTTGCCTCCCCTTGATTTTTCCGGAGGTTACTAAATGTTCAAGTTTTACTTTCCTCATCAAATGCCCTAAAAATCTTGATTTCTGTTTCTAATTTTTGCTATAATTTCTTTTACTCAGGCATCTCTGAGAACTTCTGCATTAGTTTTCTTGGCTGTCCATGGAATTTTCATCATTCTTCTTAAAAACCACATATCAGTTGCCTCCAGCTTATCTTGGACACTTGTTTACTGTCCATGCTTCACGTCCATAAAGAATCACTGGCTCAATATAACATCCTAGCACTTGAACTCGTGTATGCATTGATATTACTACATTGCATATAATGTTTTTCATTTGACCTGTGCTATCCTGTTCTTGATCTCATTGGAGCACCTGCCATGTGATGTTAAAATGGTGCCAAGATATTTGACTTTATCCTCTTCATTTAATTTTGCATCTTTGATAGTAATTAGGTGGTGTGTATTTCTATGAAACAACCATTACTTCTGTTTTCTTATTGTTTAGACCTTTGTTTTAACTTTCTTGTACTACCATGTCTAACAAGGCTTCAAGTTCTTGTTCTCTCCTTGCAATCAGAACTGTATCATCTGCATATCTTGAATTATTCAGATTGTAACCTCCAACAACTATTCCTGGCATGCTTTCTATGTTTCACACAATATCCTCTGTATACAGGGAGAAAAGATCTGGTGACATTACACATCTTTGTCTGGCAACCATCTCTATCTTTTGGGATTCTCCTACATTACTGTGAAGTCATCACAGCTGTTTGTTTCTAATAAATATTTCTTACTACCTTTAGATATTTTCCATTAACCGTGAGTTTTTCTAACATTTTTATCATTTCTGAATGCTTCATTTTGTCAAATTCTTTACTATATTCTATGAAGCACAAAAACATGTCATTTTGTACTTTTGCCATCTCCATCAATGTTTGCATTATAAGGCATTTCTTGTGCCTTTTCCTTCCACAAATCTACATTGAACTTCTGCAATTTCTGGGTTTAATTTTCCTCTTCTCATGATTATATGAAGCAGGATCTTGGTCATTTGGCTCATAAGGATGACTGTTCTGTGGTCTTGACATTCTACTGCACAAGGTTTCTGTGGTACAGCTATGAATATTGATTGCAATAAATCAGATGGAATATCACCAGTTATAGATGTTGTTTAGCATTTTGGTGATTATTTCTATGCCATTCTCCCCCAGCACTTGGTGATTGCAACTCATATTAATTATTGATACTTATAGTAAGTTTGAGAAACATACTATGCTATGGAGTACTATCAATGCATATGTGAATTTGAGTGCTAGATCGTTATATCAAACCAATTATTTTTGTATGGACTAAACGAAAAAGCTACAGAGATGAGAGTTTTAAGAATGCTGAAAATTTCATGAAAACTAATGTAGACGACCTCAGTGATGATGGAGTAAAAAGACAAATTATAACAAAAATTAGAAGCAGGCAGGACAAGATTTTTAGGGCATGTGATGAGGAGAGCACTTGAACCTTTCATAACCACTGGAAAGATCAAGGGTAGAAGAGATAGACAAAGAGAAGTTGATGGTTGAGTTGAGAGAATGTCACCAAATGAGCTTATGAGTTGTGGAGAAATATGATCATGTGTGCCATTCAGCATGGCATTTGAATGATTCAATGGAATCAATATAACAACTTGGTCCGAACCAACAGAATGTTTATGTAATAACAGAAATTCGTAATATACAGTGCACCACAATATAGCAAAAATATAATTGGGAATTTTGAAAAGAGTAGTTATATAAGGAAATTAGTTATAATAGAATGGTGTTATAGAGGGATTCCACAGTATTATGCCTGTTTAAACCTCAAAATGTACAAAAAATATGGCCAACATGACGATCGTGATGGTGTAAACTTTCGGTCTACTGTCATGTCAGCTTCTATGACAGACCTAGCAAGTTGATAGGAGAACATGTGTGCTAATATTTATACAATGAGCTAAGTTTTATGATATATATTTATAGACCAGGAAAAGGCATTCAATAGAGTAGATTGGAATATTCTCTGGGAAACATTAGAGAAGTACAGCATCAGTGGTCAGCTATTAGACAACATAAAAGCATTATACCAAAATTGCATAAGTGCTGTGAGAACAACAGATGGAAAAACAGAAACATTTGAAACTAAATCAGGGGTCTGATAGGGCTGCGTGCTTTACCCTTTACTTTTCAATATCTATATCAATAGAACAAAAAAAGCTAAAAGAGGAAAATATAAACAATGCAGACAACTCAGTAAATGAAAACACAAGTGAAATTGATGAACTTTTGTTCGCCGACGATCAACACCTGATATACAATGACATAGAAAACATGCACATCCACATAGATGCACTGCCAACAGCTTGTAAGAAGTATAACAGGAATATCAACATACAAAAGATGGAAGTTATGAAAATCTTCATGTCACCAACAACAATAGATATCATAATAGACGATTCATCAGTGAAACAAACAAAAGAATTCAAATATTTAGCTAGTGTTTTTTTTTCCCTTCAGAAAATGGGAAACTAGACAAAGAAATAGAATCAAGATGTCAGAAAGCAAACGCAGTGAAATATCAACTAACCATTACTCCTGCATCCAAATATCAATATGGACATAAAGAGACAGATAATATCTACAATTTTCATACCAACACTTTGTTACGAGTGTCAAACAACTTAACAACTTCATGGCAGAGAAAAATCATCATATGTGAGATGAAGTGTTTAAGAAAAGCAGCTATGATCACCAAACTGGACAGAGTGAGAAACGAGGATAGAAAAAAGAGTAGGAATAATACCTTGTAACGAATATATAGAACGCCAGCAGATAAAGTGATTTGGTCACCTTATGAGAATTGACCCAAGCCAATTACCACTGAGAGCTTATAACAAACAATCAGCTGGATACAGAGCAAAGGAAAGACCAAGAAAGAGATGGATTGATAACATCACGACCACTCTCCACAAACACGGACTCAGTATGACTCAGGTACATCTGGTCTTGAACAGAAATTTACAGCTCCCACTCCTACGCTTAACAGCAAGTGTGGATGCTATCAACCAGCTTCCACCTAGTGATAGGCAATAAACAGAAAACCCCACAGTATTATGTTGCAACTCTAATGTTATATGCGTTGGCATACTGTTGCGAAATTCATTTGAAAATAAATGCCTTAGAAAAATCTTAAATGTTGGTTTGAGAAGAATTTAAGTCAAACAAGTTAGTAATATAACAGCAATTTAAAAATGGGTACCAGATGCTAAAAGAAAAAGAGGAAGACCAAGAGCGACTCTAGGCAAAACATCAGTGAAAGAGGATGCCGTTGGCTATAGGTATCAACGACATGAAAGAATTACATACAGTATCATCTCATCGCTCTAACTGGAGAGCTCTGGTTTCTGCCCAATGCACCATATTCTGCACTGAAGGTACATAGATAGATAGCTTATGAGCAGACTAAGCTTTTGTTTCATCTGCGCAGTGGGATAGTTTCTGAAGAGTTGTCTTTCATACTCAGAAGAATCCAACTCCAGTATGCAATACTTTGACATGAAGTATTATACACTGAGAGGTTTGTGGTTTTTTTTTTTTAGATCTGCTGGTTTACAGTATGTCAATGCAATAACTCTCTTCTTCTTCTTTAGCATTCATTCTCAAACTCCTGCTGGATCTCTCTTGTAGCAGGACCAGGGTCCTATTAGATTTCCAGCTGGATGTAGTCCAGAGAATGGAAATGAGTTGTGTCCCCGTTTTATTTGCGCCAATGATACATCCATCTTCTGCGGAAATGCAATAATTCAAATGCTAGTAAATTTAAAGATGTATTTATTATATGGGGGGGGGGGGGAAACCTGGTTTAACTTTTAGCAATCTGTGGTAGCAAAAACGCAGTGTTACTTCACTGTCCTGATCATGAAATAGCACCATCTACTATGCACTTTTCTAGCAATGAAAAACAGCATTAGTAAGGTTATTCAGCCGAGGAACAGCAGAAATGAGCCTAACTTCGGAACAGCAGAAATGAGCCTAACTTCATTTTCCTGTAGTTATGTTGAAACAAAAAAGCCAATAATTTAGAGAGCTATTTTAATTTGTAAATGATCTGTTCCAATCAGTGCAAATCCAATTGAAATGGAAGTCATGTTCAAAATTCTTATGGATTGTAATTCTGATCATGAGGGATTCTTGGGATTTATATGTGTTTGCACAGACATGGGAAGAGATTCGTTATGAAATTACATCAGAAATAAAATAGATCTAGACATTTGGCCTAATTATATTCTTTATTGAATATATCGAAGTTGTAGGACCAAAAGATTTAGCTAATAACTTTAGTGTAATCTACATGTGTTGCTTGTTTTCAAAGATGATATAAAAATGTTAGATTGGTTATGAAATGACAATAGAAATAGACCTAGCCATTTAGCTGCATTTCATTATATCCTACATTGAATATATTCAACAATAATTGGTGAGTCACTTGTGTTTGTGTGTTTTGTGGTTAGAAAAACATCTGTCATCACAGTTAAATAGTTTAATGGTTTTGTGTGGGGTTTTTTATGGTTGTTTCTTGAAAAAAGTCCCAGTTGGATCTTAACGTATAAAATAGTCCATTTATTGTTATTTATTTTATTACATGATTTTTTTTAATTTGGTAGTTAGTATAGATTACAGTAACATTATTACTTAATATAGTATAAATAATGTGTCACGTAAAAAAAATAATGCATTGGCAGGGGAGAATTACACATTTTTAATTTAGTGTGCTAAAGTTTAAGATTGCTCTCATGGATATAAACAACAAACTGATGTGTAAATTGAAGAGAAAGCGGACTAAACTCTGATTGAATAAATCTTATATTTTATTTAGCTACAATTTACGAGCTTCGTAGTCAACATATAAACTATTTGACACTGGTATGTTTTCTGACAATCTGTAAAGATGCAACAAGCCATCCTGACAATACGTACAATCTTAATGAAATACATGAGGAAATAAATGATCATTTTCTCACTCTTTTCTTTTGAATAACTAATTGTATTTAGTCAAATTGTATTGAGTCATTTATACAAATTTATTTAGCACAGGTTTAATAAGAATCATGTGTGACTGGGTGGAAGCTCTACACTTGTATGTTACCTGCACAAGAAAGAGTAGGACACCTATTTTATATAAAAAGTAAAGAGGACGGGGTACTCTTGAAGCAAATAAAACAAGTTTTTTTTGTCTGAACAAGTTTTTATGTGTGCAAGTACTGCCCGTCCATCCATTTTACCCACATAGGTATGAGCCACACATAAATTGTACACACAAAGTAAAGAACCACACATAAATATTACATACAAAGTAAAGAAACCATAGAGGTAACATAAAAGGCTAAACATCAACTTCACATACAGAATAAAGGAGGTTTGAGGATGGAGTTGGCCCAATAGGTCAATGTGACCCACAATCAATATTGAATTGGATGTGTCAGACGACAAGGCACAAATATTGCAGCCAAGCTGTAGACCAGGACACAACAAATTCAGCTATCCAAGTACATCCTGCTAACTAGCATGAGTTGATTATAGCCCTTAAAATTCATCACTGCCCAAAAACAAGCCGTGGGCAACACTCACCTGAAACAAGAGATATCTGAACAAGTACATGGAATCCCTCTATAGTGCATACTTTTATAACAAATTTCTCTATATAACAATTTTAAAAAATCCCAAATTATACTTATTTTTTGTACACTATATAATAAATTTCTGTTATTACATACACGTTTTGGCAATCTGGACCAAGTTGTTATAACGGGATTCCACTGTATTAAAAATCTAGGCTTTACTAACTATGGATGAAATCTAAATCTATTCGATTGACATCTGATAATTTTCAAATCCACTCGATAATTTTCAAATCCACTCAGGTGTGAGACAGGGATGTGTACTATCCCCCCTATTGTTCATAACATACATAGATAACATCTGCAAAGTAGCAAAGACAACAGAAGAAAACAATCTGAAGGATAACTTGAACAAATATTTGCAGATGACCATGCTCTAGGGGCATCATCAGAATATATATATAGGAAATAACAGGCTTGACCAGGTGACAGAATTGATATATCTAGAAAGTAATATAACAACAGATGGTAAGAGCAGCAAAGAAATACACAATAGATGTAGTAAAGCATACCAAACCCTAGGACAAATGACACCAATCTTCAGAAACAAAAATGTAGATTTAAACACCAAAATAACACTATTCAAAACTATTATTATGCCAACTCTGTGCTTCCATGCCAAACATGGACAACGACAGTACAAGAGAAACAAATTTGTGACAACTGAAATGGCATGCTCACGCAGAATCCTAAGAATATTGTTAAGAGACAGGGTGAGGATTGTGGACATTCGACAAAAAACCGGTACCAACCCAATCTTGGAATATAGTAAGAGACAACAAGATTGGGGTGGCACCGGTTTTTTGGCATATATTAAGACATTGCGCATGCGGTTGCGTCTGTGGTTCTCACCAATGGCTCACTAGAAAAACCACCCATGCAACAGAAAACCTTAGTAGATGACATGTCTTTATATTGAGATTATCTTCTTATAGAAGCTTCATGGCACGTCATCTATACAATCATGTAGTCATAATCTTCGATAACGGTTACCATGTTGTTCTGACAGGCTGACGTTGTGCTTGAACTAGGACGGATACAACGTGGGTGGGTGGAACAACAAAGAAACCTGTCGCAGGGGCCAGAGTTGTGCCCTGATGTCAACGTGTTTCTGCAGCATGAGACTTGAAACACCATTGAGTCGGATGGCTGCTGGAACAGAGGGCGGAGCACTTATGGGAATGCCCCACATGCTGTGAGGCCAGTTTCTAATCAAGAAGAATCATGAAGAGACAACAGATCAAATGGTTTGTACACATCAGAAGATTACCATTAGACAGCATACTACAGTAAGCTATGTTACACAGATACAGTGCAGGCAGACTTAGAGTATGACCATGAAAACGATTGACCAATGAAATAAAAGAGCAAACAAATCCCATAATATACTCAGCACACAAGAGAGCCTTCTCCAGAGAACTCTTCTACCCCTGGCGCTGAAAAGCAATAAAGTTTTAGCGAAAAGATAGATATAAAACTATATTTGACAAGTTATTTTGTTTTGTCATGGACTCTGCCACATAGTATGGAAATGCATCCACAGAGAGTTAAAATGACTTCTTATGGAATGTGAGATATAATCAATTAACTTGATGTGCTTCTGTTCAATATAAAACTTCCACTAATTACATTGCTCTGAGATCAATATCAGATAATAAACAGTTACACATGTTGACTTCTGTGGCAGAGTGGTTAGTAAGCCAGTTTCAGAAACTAAAATTGCAATAGTCAAAGCTTCCTGTGCAGAGATGATGTTTCATTCATATAGTGCCTGCAATATGACAGGAAACATAAGTAGTACCTAAATCTTCAATAGTGAACAAATCAATGCACAGTATAAACCTTAATTTTTATTTATTATAACCAGGTTTAATAAATAAATGATTACTTTTTATTTATTAATAATTATTATTTATTAATAATAATGCGTACAATTGTTGACATCCCAGGAACATCGGTGGGAGGACATAACATAAATAATTTAACATATGCGGATGACATTATTCTGATTGTTAAAAATGAAGTCCTTCAAGAATTAATCCAGTAATGTAGTAGTGACAAACAGTAAAGAGAAAGACCATTCCCTAAATATCAAGAAAAGAGAAATGATTATTTCAAAGAAACAAAACACCATAAAACATCTTGTTTTGCATTATCAAAGTGAATGATATAGTATTAAAACAGGTCCATCAATTCAAGTATTTAGTTACGATTACTGCAGATGGAAGAAGTTTTAAAAAATAATTAGCAGAATAAATAGAGGGCGACAATGTGAGAAAATATTAGACAAGTTTAACAACCTGGCACAGCAGAGAAACAACGATCTCGATATATAATACTGGAGATAGAGAGCCAAGATCGTCTATACTAGCCGGCATGGCACCCAATGAATGAATAACCAGTTGTCAAGGACAATGGAGATAAGTTATTTCTGCTTGCAGATAAGGGATGTTTCAGAGAGGAGATTGTCACCACTAAGTAAAATTCCCTACTATGATCATGACTGGTTATGGGCTATACTGTATCATTCTATATTGTCAGGAAAAATTGGTATATCAATTATGCTCCTAATAAAGCAGATTATTGCAGGCAATATATAGGCAGGCACTTTTTTACGGTCAGAAATAATGTACGCAGAACATTCTATTCAGTTTTTTAATTTTGTCTTTATTGTGAAAAACATTTAAATATAACATGAAAATATACAGGTATTAAAATTTGTCCATGTTACTGTACAAAGAAAATGAGTTCTATGTTATTTTGAGTTTAGGATATTCTGTTTCTAAAAGTGATTGACAGAAGTTAAGATTTTCTTAGCTGTTCAGGGACACAGAGCAGAAGTTTTGAGTTTAGGATATTTTGTTTGTAGAAGTGGTTGACAAATGAGTTTTGCTTAGATGCTCAGAGACATAAAGCAGAGGTTCCCTAATCTTGCAAATAGTTTATATATGTTCCTGTTTTAATAACTATAACTTAGGATATCCAAAGAAGAGGTTCCCATGTCTTGCAAATAGTTTATATGATATGTTCCTGCTTTAATAACTATAACTTTAGGATATCCAAAGGTTTAAAAAGATGAGTACGTCAGATATGTCTGGTCATTGGTGCAAATAAAATGGCAACACAACGAATCTCAATTCTCTGGACTACATCCTGCTGGACTACCTCTAGTAGGATCATTGTTCTGCTACAAGAGAGACCCCAAGGGATTTTAAGAACAAACATTTTAAAAAAACATTTTTAACAGCAAATTTAAAGGACAATGACAATGGAAGCTGCAGTAATGAATTTCATTAAGTGCTGCTGAAGTACTACATGTATTCTTACACATTTAGTTAGTGATTTGTTACAGTACATGTTTGACTACACTTTGGACCAATTGGTGCTGCGACTCTCTAAGCAGATGATAAAGAGTGAACATGAAGATGATCCTTGTAGCTCACTGGTTAAACATATTTTTTGTCCTGTCTACTTCCACTCCACTGATCTCACAGTCTCCAATTAAATACATTCAAGATATGAAAGTAATATCATTATAATCCTATTCAAGTATCAAAGCTCACATTCTAGTGTTAAGTGTCGCATTTTGATGTCAGAGTGATGCTAATGTGAAAAATATAATGAAATTTAAAAAACAAAACATACAGCAATGTTTAATAGTAATCTGGTCAGAGATAATACTCTGGTAATATATAGTGCACACTGCTAAACAGGGCTGTTTGGTATTCAATAGTCAGTCTAGATCAACATAACAATATGACATCCACCGAGCTGTATGACAGCATAAACAGACTAACATGAAACATATCTTCTGCTTTCTCCAGCTTATTTTGGTATCTTACAGGACATGGCTCATATGACTAAGTGGCATGAGCCACAAGGACATATCTTCACAATAGTCCTAAACATCACAACAAGAGCGGAAATCTTGAATGTGAGAACCATGTAATGAAGTGAGAAAATAGTCACAAATAACAGTGAAGAGACACCACATATTTGAAGGTGGGTGAGGGTGTGTGGAGCCCTCCACTGATAGCATATCTGTAATTATTGAGAGAAATGCAAAAACATTCGGAGAAATTGTTCTTTACTTTAAATGAGATGATCACAAACATCATAAAGGAGCAGCAACAAAAATGAACAATGATTGACAAACCACCCATGCAACAGAAAACCTTAGTAGATGACATGTCGTTATATTGAGTTTATTTTATGGAAGCTTTGTAGCTTGACATCTACACAATTATAGACTATCTCTAGTAGAAGGCTTCTTCGCAAAGCCGAAATCTTCTAGTTATGAAAGAAAGCTCAGAAAAACCACCCCACCGTACATAGGAAGTAAGAGCTAATCGCTCGCAATTCCTGGGGTTCTCAAGCAAACAAACACTATAAAAATATATATATATATATGAGGAGACTACAATCTAACACAGGACTGGAACTGTGAGCTGCTGCGATGAATTTATTAAGACAGGTATCTGAGCACCTGTGAACTTGTCAGGTGTATAGTTGGTATGAAGGGGAATTTTTACTATATTAAAGGCTATATCCTGTACAGGCACATCACGGATCAATAATTTTTGGTAGGAGATTTAAATGCAACAGTTGGACATGACAGCATGCAGTAGTTACAGTGCATCTGATTCAGGATGTGGAGATCAGAAATAATAATTATCTGATCTCTGACACACTAATGCTTGTGTGGGTCCCAGTGCTAGAAAGGGGAACAAAGAACAGCAAGGTTGATCATCTTCCATGCATGTCGCAAGAGGCGACTTATATAGGAGGTTATAGGGTGGGTTGCCGGTCCCATCCCATATAGGGTCAAGAGTGACCTAGAAGACATGCTGAAGTCAGATGTGTCAGGACAAACTGTGTAGATATCACAGCAGAGCTGTAAACCATGACAAAATGCACAATATTCTTTGGACTACAATCGTGAAGTTTGAATAAATACAGATAAAGGAGAAAATACATTTTTTTTCATGAAAATTCTACAGATGTACTTACTACCCAATAGAAAAAGAAAATTAGGCACATGCAATGGGAAAAAGCCAAGACAAAGGTAATCATAGATGAGATCCACACACAAAATTTGGAAGATTAACAGAACATGAGAACTGTTTAACACAAACAAACTGATTTATATAGCATTAAGATCACTTGATAAGAAAACATTTCTAACAAGAATTGGCTTCAGTCATTAAACTGAATTATGAACATCAATATATTGGGGGGGGGGGGGGATGTGGGGTGTGGGGGTATGTGTTGTATTACTCAGTATTATATAATCAATCACCATCAAAGATGGATGTGTCTGGCCATTTGTGCAAACAAAAAGATGACAATGTATCTCTTTTCCCTGGACTAGCTCCTGCATGACCATGTTATTAGAGAAAAATCAGAAAGCAGTAGACAGGAACGGGATTTGAATATTTGAATCAACTGGCACCTATTCGTCTCACAGCTTGAGTAAACATATTTTTCAAATTCGAAAAAGGTACATTTACTCGAAACAGCATCTCATCGATGTTTCTTATTTATATTATTCATTTGCAACAAGAAAAATTCAGCGAAGTTCGAGGAGAACGCTACATATTAAAAAAATACAGAATAACAGTACAACGAAGCAAAAAGGTAATCTCACCAAGTAGAAGAGTCAACAACTGAAACTGTTAATAGCATTATAGAGAGAAAGTTATGGATGTCCATTGTGCTTCTGAGTCAGTCAACATAACACATGAATAATTTCATATATTTTAAAATTCACATTTCTGCAATCATATGTAACTTCATACAAATGTGTGTAGGAGCATAATGCATTATGAGTACAAAAATAAATATGATCTCTTTTCCGACAAAACATTCCAAATGCATAACAGTCAATGCATCTGTATGGCATTTAAACACCTCTGTCCTCAACCGAACTTGAAATGCAACATTTTCTGCAGAAAAATATTACCACTCAGCTACAAACATACATTTTAAATGTTACTATAGTGGGATCCCTCTATAGCGCATCCTTTTATAACAAATTTTCCTGTATAACAACACTTTTCAAAATCGGTAATTATATTTTTTTTTCTATATTTTTTCTATTTTATATAGTGAATTTCCTATGTACATATTTTGTCAGTTCAGACCAAGTTGTTATAACGGGATTCCAGTGTATCTTCTGTATTCTCCAATGTGCAAATGTCTCTATACTTACTAAATCTACTAACTCAAGATAAAACAATTGGCAATAAATCCTTCAACTTATTCAAAAAAATGAAATGTCTGTTTTCTTACAAGTGTTATTCTTCTTTTGGTCTATGCATGGTGCGTTGGCTTTCATTTCTTTTCACAGCCTTCTGTTTTGTGTGCTGTCAATCATTTCCAATACTGATGTTCTCCCATGCCACAACATAGGATTGTCAAGTATTTTGTCTGTTTGTCTTCCCCTACCACTCAGCTTGGCTATGTATAAATGTTAGCTAGGAATTTTTACTAGCAACAAACCTACAATTTACACTGATGTTTCCATTTGTGGTTAATATGATCATCTTAATTATTCATGTTACCAGCAAATACTAAATTTCTTGCCAGGGTATGAAGATGCTGAGGAAACAAAGGAGCAGACTTGTCAGCAATACCACAGCAACAAGTAGTCGCCTAATTGACTTTGTTGTTTTTCTGAATCGCCAGTGTTGCTACGGTCCCAAATTGGAAGTAAAGTATAACATCATTTTTTTTTTACCTTTCATGGATGTTGTAGGAGGCAAATAAGGTTATGGGGTGGAATTGGCTGTCCCATGTAAGAGGTCATCAAAATTTCAACACCTCTTGGAATAGTGTCGGGCAACAAATGAAATCAAGGGATGTACTACATTACAAATAATTTTACACATACAATTAATGTTGGATGTATTAGCCTTTGACGCAAATAAAACTACAATACAATTCATCTTCATTTTCTGGTCTATATCCTACTGACATCAAGTAGGATCACCATGCTGCTATTAGAGAGTTACAGTGGGAATTTGAGAAAAAACTATAATTTATCAAAACATTGCGAACATAAATTGCTTTTTCTACAATCAACTAGTGATTTGTGAATATCCTAGTGAATCTCTCAATACATACGACTGCAGAAAATACATGTTTAGACCAGTCTTTCTTTTCAAAGGTCATGACAGTCTTGTCACATCAGCAATATCTGTCATTAAATAATAGATCATACACAAACAACACAGAACAATTTTATTGGTCAGTGATCACTGATGGAGCATTCTGTAGACATAACAATGAAATAAACAAACCATGACAAATTAGTTCAGTCTACTCTTGAGCACCTTTGAACTGCTTCCCATGTTCCACAATCATCTCACTTTACTTAGTAACAATTTTTGTCCCTGCCCATTCTGTAGGTGTCATTAGTATTGGTGATTGGTTATTACCTGACATTATTGCACAGAAAGGCCAATAGATGATTAATCTTCAAACAAATTACCAAGGTTATAGATGCTGATAGTATCTGTGGCTTGTTGGATGAACAAGCTTCTAACTCTGCCCTGCAGGCTTTCAATTCTGCTAGTATACATAATTGAAGCATATCCTGTATGTCTGGCTCTGTGGCTTCGAGATACAGTTCACATCTGTGACTGCCAAAGTACCGGGTTCAAATCTCGCTGCGGGTAATTGTGCATCCATACCATTCAGAAAGCAACGGCAAACTCATTAATGTATTTATAAACCTTAGAAAATCTATACCTTAGAAAATCAGCATAGTTAAAGAGTAGAGTTGGTGGAGAATACTGAATAGTATTACGCTACCAATTTTTTAAAAATCCTGTGACAGTGATAATGTTGAAAAGTTAGATATCACTAGTACATTCAATATCCTTGTCAGTACAATTGACAATGGTGATCAATGACAAATGGACAATTGTCGGTCGAAACCACAAGCAAATTTAATAAAGCTGTGTTTCTCAGGCTGGTCAAGTAACCACTCTACCACCAAAGTTCTACTAGTACCATGTTTAATACTGAATTCCACAAATCACAATATAAGTATGTCATCAATCAGTGTTTACACGAAACAGTTTCTTGAAGTTATATCAGAATATTCCCCATCCAATACTAACTTATCAATAAACTCACCAGCCTGTCCTTTTATTACCACAAACACCTGCATATCCAGGGTACTAGCTCCATGTGACACCAAGGACGCTAGAAGTAACTATAGATACCATCCTATCAATATCTTCTTCTCTACTAGATTTCCAGCTGGATGTAGTCCAGAGAATGGAAATGCACCATTTTATTTGCACCAATGGCCCGACACATCCGTCTTCGGCTGGCTATCAATATCAACACCTGGCATTTAAAATCTTTCAAAACATTTAGGTCAGAGTGCAATGTCGCCAAGTTTATCACCAATATATTTATACATTTTTTAAAGCCATTATCTATTGTATTGTAACACTTCAGAAGGAATAACTAAATTTATTATATGGTTTATAAGTAATGATCCACATAATATACTGTAAAGACACTTTCCAAGTATAAACCTATTGCAATAGAGATCAAAGGTATGTGCATAGATTAGATCTATATCCAAATTGTCCTCTCCAAACTCTAAGCAAACAATTCTAGGACTTTCTATGATTAAAATGTAAGTTTCAACACATCAACGAATGCTCATAGCATTATAGAATTTACCTAATCAGGCTTGGAAAAAACGGTAAAGCGATTTATGAGATGATTGATCAAAATCTGCTTAAAATTATTAAAAATGATGGCTTAGTTTGTACACACCAAACTGTAAGGAGAAAAAAACATTCTTCCTATTTGGTAGCTAATGTGTCTTGAAAAACAATATATATTTCATTCTAAAATTATTTATTTTATTTTAGTAATAGGAATTTGTCCACCTCTGTGGCGAAGTGGTACCATATGTGATGGCCAAGGTAACGAGTTTGATTCCCGCCACAGGCATATGAACGACCGGACCATTCAGAAAGCAATGGCAAATTACTTAACATATTTATATTGCCATTGCCTAGTAAATCACTACAGTCAAAAAATGCTGGGTAGATGGCTACATCCTGAATAGGATACGCTATTTTTAAATTTTTTTTTTATTACACTGCTTGGACATAAAAAATAGATCACACAGCGAAACTATTTTGTTCCTTCATCATGTCTTATAAGATCTAGACATTAAAAAAACCAGTATACTTTGCCGTTGCATATTCAAGATTTTAACAACTAATTGTAACTTTAAAAAAAAAAAGTCTGCAGAGTTCTGTTGGATTATTTTCGGGGAAAAAAAATGGTATCTAATTTTAAGTGCTGCCCCCAGACATTGAGCAAGTTGCTTTTTATCTTTTTTAAAAAAAAATACACTAAGGACAAAATATGTATCCTCAAGAGATAAGAGGGATTTTCTGAACCGTTCAACTGTTTATTTCTTTACATTTTTGTCAAATACATGCTTGAACTTGTTAATATAAAAATATTCTATACATGTATTTGAACTGGCTATATCCAAAAATGTGTTAGCAGCTGTCAGTTGAAATGAATACTGCCCCGAAGTGTGTACACCCGAACAGGAAAAACAGACCAAAGATGTTCTTACATGTGTCAATGAGACTACACATGTTTACATTATGTACAACACTGTGTCAGGGATGAAAGGAAGAGTAAATAGGTGGATATTGTATTGAATGTGATCATCAGACTGGTCCGTTGTGTAAAACAGTCATGGCTGCATCATACTGTTCCTGAGCCTCCTTAGCTTGAGCTCTGAAATATATTGAAATCTTTCTAAAGATGTTTTCTAAATACACAATATAAAAATAATATGGGATTATTCGTACTCACAGATGGTCTGAAACAAGTCTGAATCAGATGGAGTCATTGGGGGCATGAGACAAACATGTATTTTCATGGATAAATCTGCCAATCCATGAGCAATTTACTTTGTTGCAGAAAAGACATAGGGAAAATGCCATTGTTGAACTGTTGCATCTTACATGTAAACCAATCTGCTCAATATTGAATTCTCAAATGTCTTAGTACCACTACGCAATATTGTTCTCCATGTAATGTAGCCCTTGCCAGCTTTTCCCAGGTGCCAGAAGTGATAAATTCATTGATGATTTGCATACATCTTTGTATCACAACTTTGGTCTGCCTCTTCTTCTAGCACTTGTGAGAGTTCACAGCAGATGGGATAAGCAATCCCACATCAAACCTCCTTAGTCTCCTATTACGACATGCATGGCAGCAGCACTATTCTTCCCTTTAGGATCCGAGTAACATACTAAATAAAGTCATGTTTGCTTTACTCACACCTGAGGTGTATCCAAGAATACATTGTTAGGACAACATTTTTCATTGCCCGACATACCAACGGATGATGGTCAGAATCACACCCACCGCCTTTACTTTCTCAGATGATCTGGTAATAATTTTCTTAGGCTGGATCAATGTCAGAACCATTGGTGATTTAAAAATATTCAGGCAATTATAATACACACATTATGAAAACTGGACACTCACACGGAAAGAAGGATTTTGGCTTTTGAAAACAAGTGCTACAGACGTTTGTTAAGAATTTGTTATATAGAACACAAGACCCTGCCAAAGACTGATGTGTTGGGCCATTGGCGCAAATAAAATAACGATACAGCTCATTTCCATTCTCTGGACTATATCTTGCTGAAATTCTAGAATGGATCATGGTCCTGTTACAAGAGAGATCCAACAGGAGTTTGAGAATGAACGCTGAAGAACACAAAAATATATTTATCCTGCAGCAAATAAATAACATCTGGAATGGTCTGGGCATTATTTTTCTCCACTCCCTCCAAATGGCTGAGGATATAGATGTTTGGGGAACTCTATGTGTTGATGTCTCCAATGTGGCACCCCTACAACTCAAATTTAAATATCTGAATGTGTCTTTCATTATTATCTTTTACAGATCTTCTGACCAAGCTTGTCCAATGCTAAAGTAGAAATATTTGTACATGTCTTGGATGTTTCATCAATGTTGTTTCACCAACACCGTTTAGCTGATGGTTCTTTTCATCAACAATAAATGAAGACATAACTGAATCTTGTGACTAAATCAGCACTTCTTGCTATCATTTAGTTTAAATTTTGGTGCTGTAGACCCCTTCAATATGGATTGTATTTTGAGCTACTGAGAAAATAAAAACGCTTTTCATAAGGAGTATTTTTATGTTTGATAAGTGTAGTAAAACAGAACGAAAGTGATTATGATAATGGTCGACGTAATAGAAGAGGAAATGGGCGCCAACCTGTACTACATCCAATTGAAATGTGAACTTTATGCTAAAAACATTAATCATGAAGAACAGAGAAAGAATAATGCAGAAGCAGCTCGAAAAATATTAACCCTATATTATACACTGTGTTTTTTTTTTTTTACAACAACAAAATATTTGAACTCAACTATCCTGGCCAGATCTGGAGGGAAAGAACAACACTGTGATCTGCCAAGAAGATGGCACCTTGTAAGATGTAACTAAGGAGGACTTGGGGTGGAGTTTGCAGCCCTCATCCCATGGATGGTCAAAGTGACACAAAAAACATGCTGAAGTATTGATGTATCAGGTTGAAACTTTATCTGTAACAAACTGTAAACCATGACAACATATGTTATCTGGACCACATCCAAGTAAACTGAAGGTATTTGAGAAAACAGGAGAAACATGACCTGCAAGAATGGTGACTATTCAAAGAATTCTAATGGAAATGCTTGTAACATAAAATGTAATTTTTTTCTGTTTTGTATCACTATGTACAGTGATGAACTGAAAATTGAGTCTCAATGTGCTGGTAAAATTGAGTCTCAATGTACTAGTATTTATAATCAAAACCTTCTTTTATCAATTTGGACAGTCTAAGAAATTTAAGACAATTTAAAACATCTGATGACCTGACTTCAATACAAGAAACATCTCTGGAGGCTAAATCTCTGGAGGTTGGATAGATAATGGACTAACAAACTAACCTGGCTTGTTCAATTTTTTGACCTTGTGACAACACACACTGAGCTGTATCTGGTTCTTGATTACTTGAGTCACCATCTGCCATCAGCAAAGATGTTGACAGAGGTAATGGAGGTGCAGTAGATGTGGTTGGTGAGGCAGGGGAAGTTACTGGTCCATTACCTTGTGACTCTGACAGTAATCTACTACCGGAGATTGAAGCAGCAGCAGGACTGGTCATCTTTATCAACCCTGAGCCTGCTAGGAAACTGTTGATGATAGACAACACAGAATAAAAATTTAGTTGATTAGTTATAATAATAATGGAAGCATATCCTGTATTGGACACTACTTTTCAAATGAACTGTCAGACGCCAATTATACATTCCGTTCCACTGTTAGTATGTTAAATAATAAGGATAACTGGAGAGATGGGCGCCACCAGTTAAATTTTTGCCTACTAAAATATTTCAATGGACAGGTCAAGATTTTTCCTCACCCATCCGTATTACTGAAGATAGAAATCAATGGAAGACTGTGTTTATGCATCCAATGTGATACCCTTTTGACCCTGACAGGTTATGGTCTTACGCATATGGATGTATAATATTAAACAATAATACTTTTATTGTGCTCAAATCACATTTGTTGTGAACATTAGACTGTCTCCCTTAGCCTATCTGTCATAAAAGCTGACAGCTGTGTTCATCATCATCAGGTGTCATCACTAAATCAAAAGTTGGCTATAATGGACCTCCAACATGTCTCTAACCTTGGTGTTGCACTCTGCTAGATATATCCTGACTATCTGTTGTTTCTATCCCATTTGTATCTCTGCCTACCTCTAGTTCTATTTCAACTCTACCTTGAAGTTATGTGTTCAATAAGGTTTTATATATCCATAATATTGTATTTCTTTCATTTGTACCGGTATTTATTTTAAGTTCTTTTTATCACATGCAGTGTTGTCAGAACCTCTGTTTTCTCTTTCGATTAAGTTCTCATCATTCATTATATATATATTCATATCTCAAAGGCTTCAATTCTGTCTTTTAACTGTTTCATTATCCATGTTTCTGAGCTATAACATTAATGTAGAGTAGATTTAGCACTTTTAATTCTCAATTTCAGTTTGTGATTTGTTTAATAGTTTTCTCATGTCAATAAAGTACTTGTAGCCATTCCTATTCTTCTTTTAACTTGTTTCACATCTACCATCCTTTTCTGATTATGTGTCCAAGACATAATAGTGCTATACTCGTTGCAATATACCTCCATGTATGTTTATGTTTAGCATTAGAGAGTTGGCAGTTTTATTCATTTAACATGTCAATGTGCTGATTGAACCTGAAAGGACAAAAATAGCGACACCGGGTGATCTATTATGCATGTGGCATTAAGTAACTAAGCAGTTTTGGTGTTGGATGTCTTATACCATTGAGATGAAGTTGGATGTGGCCGGAATAAAGGTACAGATATCACAGCTACCCTATAAACTATTATAAAATCATTCTGCTCTCTAAACTACACCCTACTAATCTGCAAGAGTTTAGGAAGCGATGCGGGAATCTCTATTTTTTGCTCAATGCAGGTTTGAACTTGGCATTTAGATTTACCTTCAAATCACACTGTAGAATGAAAAGGTCTGAAGACAGTTTTTGTAATGACTAATGAACATGAGAAATGTGTTTTACTGTTGCTTTAGGATGGCAGATGAGGCACGTGTGCCAAACCCTCTACCGGTATATCAAAAGCACAAATAAATTTTACAAAATTATATGTTTCTCTGGAATCCATGGTACGTTAGACTTATACAGCATCAACAACATTCTTATGTTCATTTGCATCAAGACATAGTAAGGATTTCAGTAACATAGTGATTAAGTCATTTGCTTTGTGCTAGGGAGGTAATGTATTCGAATCCGGCTCATGGCTTCTTGGTTACACGTTGGATTTTTTTCCAGAGATCCCTAGGGATTTATCAGTTTGAAGCTTCTTCTTCTTTCCTTATTCTTATACCCTTTACAGGTGTCGAGAGAGATAAAATGTTCTTGTTCTCACTTTTTTGGCAGCTTCAGATAATGTTATTTGGTGTTCGTGTAATATCTCTTTGATGCTGTCAATCCAGCATACTCTAGGTCTACCCCTGGCTCTTCTTTCTGCTTCTCCTCTCTATATGACACCCAGTCTTTCTCTTATGATCTCATTTCTAATTCTGTGTCTTCTGGTCACTCCTGTGGCTTTCCTCAGACATGTCATCTCTGTTGTAACCAGTTGTCTCATGTTTTGTTGTTAAGGACCATGTTTGACATTGGTAGCACAAGGTTGGAATGAAGATACTTTGGATAAGATGTATTTTTGTTGTCATTGGTAGAATTTTTTGGTGCAATAAAGGGGATAATTGGCCCAGTATTTGATTTACTTTGCTACAACGAATGTCTATTTCGATGTCCATCTTTCCATCTGAAGAGAATGTTATGCCTATTTATTTGAAGGTGTTGGTATGTTTAATGACTTGACTTTCCACTGTTATATTTAGCTATTTTTGAAGCTAATTGTTACAAATTACTCTCAACATGCTGCATGCCACTCTGTTGAGTGGAACGGAGTACATATGGGGAAAATAGAGTGCAATGAAGTTTATCCTCAAAGACTTTTCATAAAGACATAAAACATATAATAAACATATATCAATATAGTAATATAATAAACATAAATATAAGGTTCTTTCCTAGGAGTCGAGCCTACATTTAACTCTTTTTTTAAGAAATCTGTGCCGATTCAAATTTTAAAAGTAATTTGTTACGTCACTCTACCACTGTGTTCCTAGTTAAAAATAGCTGCGTAATTGTACTTCAACCGATCAATTTGTTATTACTGTTGCAAGGAGATTTCCCAGATGCAAAGATATGTGCAGGGAATATACTATGATCTTAACCGACTATGCTGCAGTAAGGATGGTACTATATTGTTAAAAAACAGATTGAGCTGGTGAGTAAAAAAAAACACTGGGTTGGTGTTTAGTATTTAACATCACAGAAATAATAAAAATATAAAGAACACAATTTTATTCTCTAATTTTTATTATATTACGATATTCACTTCACATCCTGGAAAATATATAGGCCCAACTTATAAAAAAGAACGAAATACAGCATACATATAAAGATATAGTAATGTCAGGGTCTGTAGTGGCGTGGTGCAGTGCGTGTCTGTGACAGTCAAGGTGCATGGTTCAAATCGCGCTACAAGCAATTGTGCATTCGGACCGTTCAAAAAGCAATGATAAATTACTGAGCATATGTATATTGCCTAGAAAATCACTAGTCAAAAAATATCAAGTTGAAGGCTATGCCCTGAATAGGATACACTACTTAAATATGTAGTATACATATAAAAATATAGTATAACATCTTGGCGTTCATTATATACATAAAGATTTACAGTGTAAAAGAAATAATATTCAGGTGCAAATTATACAATATACAAAGCTATTAATTTAAGCAGCACTAATACATCAAAACATGATACCTTGTTGAAAACTTAACTTGAAGAGAGGTGAGCAAGAGACAGGCAGAGATACAAGGAGGGAAACACCATGAGAAGGAAAGGTTACTGTCTATCAGAGTGCACCACCACATCAAGAGACATAATGTTGGAGGTCTGTTGCAGCCAACCTTCAATGCAGAGATAGCACTTAATCTTGATTTAATCAGATCGCCAGTGCAATGTGGATGATCAGCTTTCAAACCACAAACAAGATGAACCGAAAGTGGTGTGCGTGAGGTCGATCCACTAAAACGCAGAGCTAACGTGGTATAACACAGGTCAACCATACTAGTAGCAAATTTTACTTTGTTCATTATTGTTTTAATCTGTCAAAAGTTTCTCTTGAAAATGTGAGCCATTAAAGTTATATGAGGTTTGACACTCAAATTATTTCGAGAATTATATATCTGTTCCACATTTTCTCAATGGTTTACAAAGATTAATTATGGAGGGAAAAGTTCTAGGAAAGAGAACAAGGAGGCAGACCAAGACTACGATGGACACATTGAAGACCTTCTTCTTCTTCAGCGTTCGCTCTCAAATAACCACAGCGATTATTTCGTGTGATTTCCGCCGGGGAGTGTGAGGTACGTTGTGCTGCAAGTTCCACAGTAGAACTGTGATTATTTGCACCACAGTTGGTCACTTGTGGTCAGGACGTCCGAGGTCCAGCACATCCGTTTTCGTCATTCCTTTATTTCGGGTTTGGTCCCTAGTCCGTGACAGCCTGTCTATCTGTCGCCGGGCACGCTGGTGTGTAGTGCCTCTTTGCCAAGACGCTTGTCGAGCGCGTCTATCTGGCATGAGATGCTCCACCGTCCATAAACACATCTCGTGCAATTGGACGAATTCTGCATGTGTCCATCGGGTACCGAACCTTTTCTCATCCGTGATCCTGGTTCTGTATGAGGAAGAACTCGTTCGCCCTCCTACCCGAGGCGTTATTCATAGACATCGTGAGCCCCTCGCACAAGTTTGAGTCTCACACCACGCGTTTGAGAGCAAGGCGTTCTCGAGCTGAGCACCAGTGTCCCAATAGCGCCTGAACCCATCAGGTACTGAACCCTTTCTCTCTGCAAGTGTTTTTCCGGTATAGGAAAACTTGACAGTAGAGTTGGGCCAGGGCGAAAATAATTGTCCCTTTTGTGCCTGAGCCCATCAGGTACTGAACCCTTTCTCTCTGCAAGTTTATTTCCGGTATAGGAGATCTTGACAGTAGAGTTGGGCCAGGAATGCCATCATTGTCCCCTTCTTGCCTAAGCCCATCGGGTTCGGAACCCTTTCTATTCGCGAGCATATTTCTGGTATAGGAAGGCTCGATATTAGAGTTGGTTTAGGTGTTCTTGCTTTTCCGAGCGCCCACGATTGGGCCTGGGTCTCTGCCTATATGATCACAGGTAACTAGAAGCTCGTCTCGAGCTAACAGTTCCCTTTCCTAGGAATTTTTTACTTTTCATTTGCAGTTCGCGCTACCCTCTGGCGCAGTTCTGCCCTTTCATTGTACTCATTATGACATATATTTGTTTATATCCATGCAACCACCTTTACGTGCCTTTTTTCATTAGCCGCCCCTCCAACGTTCTGACTGGACAAACAAGCGACACAGTATGTCGACAGTGTCGCTCTATGTGGTGATGCAAATGGTGTCGGAGATATTGTCTCTCTTTTGCAGTCAAATCTCTTTCCACCTGCTTCCTCCACATTCTCGGACACGATCCCCAAATGATTTGGCCAGAATCAGCTCGAGCTGCTGTTTTCTGTTACCAGGGTGCGCAGCAAGGAGGTACATTTGGGATCTTGGTTATCTGCTAACCCTGGGTCCGCCTAGAGCAATGCGTTGTCTTTGCACCCCATTGAAGACCATTGAGATGTGGGTATATAGGAGAATAGGGAGAACATCATGGAAAGAAAAGAAAACAAATAAAGAGGTGCTAAAGACACTTGATATGAAGAAAGAACTACTAAGAGAAATAAAGATCAGGCAAATAAAATACTTTGGACACATTAAAAGACATGACACTATATTGAAGACCTTACTTGAGGGTAAAGTCAAAGGGAAGCGAGCAAGAGGTAGGCAGAGATACAAGTGGGAGAGTAACATTACACGATGGACAGGTTACAGTCTAGCAGAGTGCACCACCAAGACAAGATATGTTGGAGATACGTTGCAGCCAACCTTCGTTGCGGAGATGGCACTTAATGATGATGATATAGACCTGAATATGACACTAGAAGAAGCTGAGCAGATTGCACAGAACTGAGAGGCTAACTGGCAGTAAGAACAACATTCTGCAAAGGACACATCACATAGATAGATATACATTTTGTGAAGTTACAACACAACAAATGAAGTAGTACAATAAAAGACAACCGAGCAATGGTGGCTTATAACTTACTTGAAATTTGCACTTAGATCCCAAGAACCAACATCTTTGTTGAGCTTACCTTTCCTATTGTATGCATAGTGTGTGAAAACAGCATATACAGATGTATGATAGATTAGAGGAAATGTGTGAAGTTTGAGTAGCTAATCTATTAGGTGTTCAAATATCACAGTACAGGCTAATATCACTACATTACTGCATTGAGACTTCAGTACTATCACAATTAAACACAAGTTATTTTCATTACATTACGAATGTTTACAATGGTACATTACAAATTTATACTTTCACATCTAGATGAGTGCTTCTTTAGTTCTCCAGTTATCACAAGTTATAGATAACTGTTTGAACTCATTGTGCATGTAGAGTACAATAACATAAACTTTCTTTTGTTTGTTACTTGTCTACACCGTCAGACAAGTTTTATGGATGAACTCCACCGTTGTCTGAAGGTCTTCTTTGGTTCCATATATCTTTCCTTGCAGAGTTACACCTTTGGGCCAGTAAGTCTCAATTGTTCTTCTTCTTCTACTTCTTCTTCGTTCATTCTCAAACTCCGCTGGATCTCCCTTACAGCAAGACCATAGTCCTACTAGATTTCCCGCAGGATGTAGTCCAGAGAATAGAAATGCGTTGTGTCGCCGTTTTATTTGCGCCAGTGGCCCGACACATCCGTCTTCGGCAGAGTCTCAATTGTTCATACTGGGGACAATTCTACAGAATGTGCTCAGAGGTATGTTCATCTGTTCCACAAGTGCACAGTGGTGTGGCACATAGTTGCATCCTATACATGTGTTTATTCTGTCTGTTGAGTCCTGCCCTCAGGCGAAGTATGATTACTTGTCCCTGTGGATTTACATTGTGGTAGGTTAACATGAACTGAACAGTCATCTATTCTGGATGAGAATTTGCAGATTTTCTTGCAATCAGATAACAAGGTTGATTCCCATGAAATTTGTCCAGGCATAGGTCTTCAGTAGACATCACAGTGGAGAACGTGCTGGGGTAGTCTACTCACAGACTAACTTAATTTTAGTCACCTACTACGACGTACATGACAGTGTTACTATACTATGCTCTCCTTTCATGACTAAGGCAATATCTTACACTTCATTCATTAGCAAACTCCTGCAGATTAGTATGATACAGACCAAAGAACAGAATGAGTTGCACAGCTTAGCACAATATCCATTCCTTTCAGCATGACATACTATGTCAGCATGGATTTACGGTCACTTTGACCATATGAGAGATAGGACAGCCAACTCCACTACAAAACCGTAGTCGTCTTTTATGATACGAATAGAAAGTAAACAGTATCGCTATTCTTTATTCCCTTTTCAGGCTCCGACAGCACACAGGCATTATTACAATATAAGGTTATCAGTTCATTTTGTTATGTGAGATCAACTTAAAATGGCAACTATGACCATTTGAAGCAAGGGACAACATAAATAACAAATATATAAGGAAGTTCACACAAATCAGTTCTAAAGTGAAGAAGCATAACGAAGTAATCAGACTACAGAAGTGTCAAAATGCATATTCACATGGATGGAACATAAAAATAGGAACAAAATTACCTTTGACTATTGCTTGCAGATGCTAACTGTGGTGAAGATGATACTCCACAACCAATAGTAGTACTAGAAGCAGCATGTGCTGCACCTGAAGCAACAACACTGGCATAACTTGCAACTTCTTCGTGGGTCTGAGTTACCAAGGGATCAGATGAAGATGAATGAATGGCTGCGGAGCTGATATTCTTAATTTTACTATCACTTGCTGAGGTGATGATCACAGAGTCAGAAGATGTGCTGACAAGGAATTCAAATAAAACATGAGCTTTAATAAAACATTGTCAAAATATTTTTTTTTACAGAAACTGTTTAAGTTCAAGGTCTGAAGTAAGGCAATGTCAGCCTGTGGTAAAGGGGTTTAAGTTAGTCTCACAATCGCAAATCGTCTAAAATAGATCTATCTAAGCCTAGGTGAGAAGTCTTGTGATTCCAAATTTTCTTTAGTAATGTAACTGTACAGTGGTATCACAAAGTGAACATGGAGAGCAAGACAAATAATAAAAATGTCACTAAAATAAATAAATCTGCAACTGGAATTAAACAGAGAGAGAGAGAGAGAGAGAGAGAGAGAGAGAGAGAGAGAGAGAGAGAGTGAGAGAGAGTGCGCGCGTTATATACGGTGTTTGCTGGAGCATAACCTGCATGCAGCGCCACCACAGAGAACACACTTTTTCATCTAGATTTCCTTCCAGTAGGATATAGTCTACAGGACAGAAATGTGTTGTGTCTCCATGTTATTTACATCAATGACCTGACCCATCCGACTTTAGTGGTGGTAACTAATATGTTCAATGAATTTACCACTTCCAATGAGCATCCGTAATCATATCGCTAGTAGGTCAGCCGTATGAGAGAACTGATTCCCATTTTGTTATTGTGTGCGTGTTATCACCAGTCAGACGTTCACAAGAACAAATTTGAAATTAGAGGTCATAGAGAGAAATTGGGTGTAGGAGGAACAGAAACGTCTATGGAGGCCACAGAATGGTAACTATGGTAACTATTGAAAGATATTTAATCAAATAATTAGTAACATGTTTTAGACTCCAGGGAGACCACGAAAACACTTATACCACAGGTGAAAAAGGCTGAGAACCACTGCTGTACAAGATACTCGTCTATGTATTTATTCTGACACGCACATACATGACAGTAATTGTATCTTGAATAAAACCTCCCGCCGAAGACGGATGTGTCGGGCCATTGGCGCAAATAAAACGGCGACACAACGCATTTCCATTTTCTGGACTACATCCTGCTGGAAATCTAGCAGGACCATGATCCAGCTAGATCCAGTTGGAGTTTGAGAATGAACGCAGAAGAAGAATAAAACTTGAGGTCAACTTGAGGCATACATTAGAATGTGATATTTCACATGACATAGAAGCAATAAGAAGAAAAATCAATATCAATCTACATCAAGTGATAATAAATTGATTTAAAAAATATTTGTTGGTTCTTTCCTAGTAGACGCCAATACATTTTTTAGGTTTTTAATCCCACTTTTTAGATAGCATGACAATTCGTTGGTATTTGTTGCTACATACAATCAAACAATACAAACAATAAAAAAAACATGGCTGCTGGTAACTCAAACATGATGGTTTGAGTCTCCCCAGAAATAAGCAGGAATCCGTTATGTTTCTACAAAGCAGAAAAAGTACCACCTGTTGATAATATCTGTACACTGCAATTTTTAAGTGTGCTTTACGCTGAGGTTGGGGGGCTCTAAGTGAAATGCGTGCAGAAATAATGAGCGCGCAGTACACATGATTACCATTTTACTATTTGCGAGTTGCGGAAGCACAGCGAAAATAATTGCGCTCTGCACATTTCATGGAGAAACAATACACACCGTCTCACATCTCTATAGCATTTTAAAAGTTATCATGCAGAATTTATGTGGACATCAAGGACAACAACTACAGACACCACATTTCATGCTACTCTCGTTCTTATGCAAGATTACTTGTCCCAATAAAACTTGTTGCATTATTTCTGATTCTGTCCCTTGTATAATGTTTTAATATCCCTTTGTACCCTAGTTATGGATAACCAATTCACTAAAAGTTTGTTCCATTTAATACTGTAGAAATCCTAGTATAAACCCATCCGATAATAAGCCACGGAGATTTTTTAAGCATCGCGAAAGTGTCTAGTGTCTAAAATCCGATTATAGACCAAAATAGAAATAGCGTAATAATGCCGGTAAAATATAGTGGAATCTCGTTAATATAAGAATGAATGAACATGCTAAATGGGAATTTAAAAACTTTAGCAACTGTAAGATGCAAAGACACTCCTTTCATTTGCCACACTCACATTACCTGAGTGAAGGAATCAAGGAATGAATAGGGCCACTATATTCTGGGAACACTACATCCAAAGATAATACAGCGCTGCCTTCCCTAACCATGACTATATACTGCTAATCATATCTGGCGCGACTTTGGAACAACATACCATACTTTCCTGCACAAATTGTTTGTGTTCGGTGTCAGCACATTCTGTGAAACTGCGCTAGTGAATAGTAATTACTACCTATCTCGCCACAGGGTTCAGATGAAAAATACAGCAGACAGTAAAGTCTAAGCGGGAAACGATACGAAGAAAGAACTATGAGACAAATGGGCACTGTCAGATGTCTTTGTTTTTTAAAGATACAGGTACAGCCTTGTAGATAAGTGACATCTCTGTTTTATTATTTGTTTTTCTAATGTGTTTTATTTGTTTGAATATTATGAGAACTTTATGGAATAACATAAAGACAATATTTATCAGGTGTGCCACAGATCAGCATTGAATAAAATTACATTGTATGTGGGCCTCGGCCTAGTCTTGAATGGACAGACATTGTATGTGAAAAATGTGTTTTATTTGTGTGTTCAGACCATATTGTGTTAGTTTGGTTAAGATACAACATATATACAACAAGCATAGGTATTTAGGAGTATTTTACGCCTGTGTGTTGCCGAGGCCCCAAAAAGGGAGCAAAGAATAGCAACACTGTTTACCTTCCATACATGTCGTACAAGGCAACTAAGGAGGTTATGGGATGGAGTTGGCTGTCCCATCCTATATAGGGTCAGTGACCCAAAGCCATGCTGAAGTCGGATGTGTCAGGACGAAAGGCGCAGATATCGCAGCAATACTGTAAACCATGATACAACGCATTCCGTTCTCCAGACTACATCCTGCTAATCTGCAGGAGTTTGAGAACGAACACAGAAGAAGAATAAAGGAGTATTTTAGTAGTGTTGCCACACATGTCTCAAGTATAGGTGCTTCAAGACATTATTTTTGCAATCCCTTATTAGATTTTTAATGTAATTCCCCCCCCCCCCCCATTTTTAAACTTTCACATATCACACATTCAAAAACAAAAAATACACAATTATATGCATTATTCACTTCTTTATTTACATGTGCAAAAATCTTCAGCATATTCTACTGTCACATCGAGCATGAGGATGGAGATAGAGGGGTTACAGCAGCACTTAATTGGTTGATAACTGATATATTAACACACTCTGTAATACTCAAACTATCATAGCATGCTCCACAAGACAGAGACGTACATGCTCAGAAAATAATGAACAACTCAACTGTCCAGTATACATGGATATACTGCCATGCTGGCGTATGAGGAAACGAGAGAGCCGATTTATTGGCAGGCAATGCGCGAGAGCGCAATGCTGAGAAAAGATAAAGCAGACTTAATCAAGGCAGTAATAAATTAATTTCAAGACAAAGATGATGTCAATGAGGCTGAGAATGTACATATACAGAGAATGTCAGAAATGGGATTATCTAGAGGTGAGGAGAAGTAAATTTTTTGGAATGTCCAGAAGCTCACACAATCTGGAACAGCATATACTAGAACAATATTGTATAGACTCTAAAATTCATGATCTGAGAGATTCAGAATGTATGGCAACACCCAAGTGGATAGAGTTGATGGAGGTTTCTCGCCTACAGGAATTTTGGTCAATATTTTCAGGGAATTCATAGTAATGAGAGTTGACATACTGACTTTAAGATCACAAGTGTTTGGAAAATGAGAATGGTAACATTTTTAGCTCCTTATGCAAGTGTCTTTTGGACAAGATCACTGTTGTGGACGAGACTGAAGAAGTTTGGAATTACTCGAGATAATAGAGGGCAATTATGTGGTAGGATGAGGAATATGTATAATCAACCTGCTACAGGAAGTACTCAAGATAATAGAGGAGGGCAATTATGGGGTAAGATGAGGAATATATACAATCAACCAGCTATGGGAATTACTTGAGATAATAGAGGAAAATAATGGGGTTGTTGTTATGTAACAAATTCTCTCCAGAACGTTGTCTTCCTAATGAACTCCCTGAACCACTCTGTCTTGGGTGATGCGCTTGTATTTTCCAACGACGCATTCATGTTATCTTTAATGTCATCAGTCCATCATCTTCTTGGTCTGCCTTTCCTATTCTGCCCCGGTGCACTGCCCTCCATTATAGATTAATCCATTGGAAATTTCTAGGCACAATCTTCTTGTAGGTTGCCATTACTTTCAACCGCTAAACAAACACCGTAAAGAGAACACATTCGTTTTCGTCTGCCATTTTGGCAGAAGGATGTGGTAGTATGAGCAATATATACATAATGGAGTAGAATGAGCAATATATACAATCAACCGGCTATGTGTATTATCAGTACACATGCCCTTTATCATCTGCTGAAATAGATGTGCATATCCCATTTGGATATGCGGAATGTACCATTGTCAGTTTAAAATGACTAATGTAAATATCTCATACCTTGAAACTTGAGAATCTGTAGTCGTTGACTCCAGCGAATGTGCAGCAGAAGTGGAGTGAGGCTGTGGTGATAAGTCGGGAGGTGGTGCCCTATTGCCATTAATTATAAATGGTGAATCAGAAGAGCTCAATGTCTGAGAGACATGCTGACCTGAAGATGTTGAGTCTGGAAGAGGGTTCGAGGTGTCCTCTTCTGCCACATTTATATCACCTGAACCTGGATGTCAAATATTATTTGCTATAGTAAATGGCTGGAAAATAACTAACAACCACAGGGAAAGGTTATTAAGCATTCAGAACTACAAGTGTATTTGGAATGCAAACATAAGTAATATACTTAACTTCAGCTTGACATGTGTTTCAATAGAAAATAAACTTTGTTCTTCGATACATTTACTATTTGCATGTGAAAGGTCTGAAGGTCACCAGGCTGTTATCAGGTGGCACATAGCTGTGATGAAAAGCAACTCTGTGAAGGACATGACAATTCTCAGGGAAAGCCAAAAATCAGACAAATGTTATCCCTGCATCATTGAAGAGCCTCCTTGGATGGTGAGGAGTGCATAGCTAATTTCTCCATCCACACCAGTGACCATGGTCCAGAGCTGGGTTGCTATGGGCACCTGACAGGAAGGAATGTTTGGCAGGGAATCTTAAGTGCATGAAGCTGCATGTTGTGAGAAGGTAGAAAAGCTAAAAAACCATAAAATTTACCCCTTCTTAACACTTTACTTACCAAATTCACGGAATTTCCATCATATATCCTTAGTGACCAACTTCGACAATCCAGAAATATGGCAACTGTAGCCTTTTTTTGGCAGTATATCCTATTCAGGGTGTAGCATCAACCCAGGATTTTTTGGCTGTAGTGAATTTCTAAGCAATATAAATACATTCAGTAGTATGCAATTGCTTCCTGAACGGTCCTGATGCTAAAATGCCTGTGGCGGGGGATGGATTTTGTACCTTGGTCGCCACAAATGCTCTGTACAACTTCGCCACAAACTATGGCCATATTGTTGCTTAATAATAGATCATCCGGGAGAACGCTTTGAAGTTTTAAAACTTGAGTTCAATTTTATACGGATTTTTAAAGACAGCAATGTCAATGTTTAAAATAAATTATGAATACCCTTGGTAATGAGAGATAAGTACGCTCTGGATTGCTGGCCAGTAAAGTGTTAAAGCATTGCACACTGCTGAGAGTTAGTCTTCTAGGTATGGAATAAACCACTAGAGAAACCACCCAAATACACATAGGAAGTAAGAGCTAATTGTTCATAAATCCTGTGGATCGATACAACAGCAAAGATAATAATAACAAACTTCAATGTGGTCGCAAGCCACAAGGCAGTTCCATAACATGGAGTCTATGTATTTTCAGAATGTACCACTTGATAGTCCTCATTTAGTCTCTTCAGAAACACAGGACAAAATTTGATTATGGGTGTTAAACTACATTGCAATAAAACAATCACAGTGGGCAAGATGAAGTGCTTGAGAAAAATCAGTCATGTTACTAGAAATGAGAAGCAGAAATCAGAAAGACTGTTGAAACCACATCTGCCATAAATATGTGGATATCTTCTTCTTCTTCTTCAGCGTTCATTCTCAAACTCCCGCTGGATTTCTCTTGTAACAGGACAATGGTTCTACAAGATTTCCAGTTGAATAGTCCAGAGAATGGAAATAAGTTGTGTTGCCGTTTTATTTGCGCCAATGGCACAACACATCCGTCTTCGGCGGGATATGTGGATATAGTATACAATAATTTGATCATCTTATGAACAAGAGAAAAGATGCTTGACAACTTGGCATAATCATAAAGAAGGACAACACTCCTGAAAAATAATGGCAATACAGTCAGGAAATGTCACCATCACTACTAAGCAAGTGTTGAAGATAACACTTGTCAAGCTATTTCTAGTCAACACATGTCTAGGCTGATCAGCACTTATGGGAAAACTATGTGCCATGATGCTGATTCACAACTCAATTATCATTGCAGTCTACCATCTATCATCAGTTGCCAGTCTTCCCTATTACCCTTACCTCCTGGCAATGTTACAGTGACAGACAAGGTTGTTGCTTTATCTTTCTGGTCCTGATTGTTACTGTGTGATGACACAACTGCAAGTGAACAAATAGAAAACAGTTCATATACTTCATGATATAAAATAATAGGTAGAAACAGAAAACATGAACTGTTTCAGACTAAATCACATAGAGAAATATAGTTCATAGTTTCTTGATTCTTTTCATTCTTGATTAGAAAACCAACATCATAATACATGAGCCTCTGCTTTAACAGCCATCCATGAGTATGCAGATTCAAGTGCCAGTCAGATGTTCATGTAATCTTGGATCTTTCAAGAGATGGCACACTTTCTATCCTCGTCACTCAATTTCTGTCATTCTTTTTTAATATATCTTGACCTCCAGCATCGTCATCATTCTGCAGCAAATCTACAATTGCCCTTATTAACCTGAAGCAATCCTAAGTCTCCAAATGTTCACAAATGTAATCTTGCGAAAGAAACTTAATGTCGACAAATGTCTACATTGAGGTAGCCATTTGTAGTCATTAGCAATAATCATCCATGATTATTTCCCATCATGCTCTTATAGTAAGTGTGTGCTAGAGTGACTGTCCTTTAATTTTTCGCAGCGATATAAATTCGCAGTCGTAATTTTTTCGACCGTTTCACATTTGTGAGCCGAACTGAGTAGACCTAGCTTCAGTGTCGTCATAGCTATAGCTCCGATTTCCTTGAAGGGGTTTCTCATTCTAATGGCATATGGCGCTGTACTCAATGCTATATTTCTAACTCTGACTATACATCTTGACATCTCATTTCGTGACAAATGCATTGTCCTCCAATGCTCAGGCTGGACTATCTTGCATCATTGTGTGTTGACAATTAAGCTGTATGTCTTAGCAGGTGTCTGAGATGCTGATTGTCTTTGCAATTAATTCTTATTTTGTCTGCAACCTCTAGACTCGTGGACATGAGCTAAAAATGTTTGCCAGAAATGATGATGATGATGATGTTCCTCCTTCGCTAGTGAAGATGGGCATGGCACTAAAAACACAAATCAATGCGATGAAGAAAAAAAATAACAATAAATTGGCAATTGTCTAATTTGGTTGTGAGCCTGCAGATGTCAGATGAGTCCGATTCATGCACGGAAAGTTCTATTGCAGTGCATGCAGGAGTAACTGAAGGTTAGTGGTAGGAAAACCTTCGAATCTGTCCTTTCGCTTCTTGCGCTTGTGGATTGCCCACAGTGTTCTTTCCTTTACATATTTCGTGATGCCAGCAGTGATCTGATTGTGCCAGGCTGAGCGGTCAAGTGCTGTAGTCTCCCAGGTGTTGGGATCGATGCTGCAGTGCGTGAGAGTTTTTAGGTGATCCTTGAAGCACTTTTTCTGCCCTCCACTTAAACGTTTACCTTCGCACAGCTCCCCATAGAATAATCTCTTTCGAAAGCACTTGTCTGGCATACCTCCCATGAGGTTTCGTAGGCGCCGAAGGTGAAAAGATGATGAAAGCCATGACTTGCGCTATGAAAATTAGATTAAGTGAGGGAGAGTTGCGCACTGACGTCAACCTCACGCTCTCGCCCCTACACATAGATACAACAAGAGCAGATATATTTCTGTTTCCAGGGTGCACCACAAGAAGGTACTTTTAGGATATTGGTTATCTGCTAACCCTGGTTCCGCATGAGAGCAATGCAAAACCCCTTGCACCCCAGAAATGGAAGTGGTTAGAGGTGAGGGAAGAAAATGTACTCTTTTTGGAAAGAACCGAAGATCACGTAATCAACACCTGACTGGGACTTTGAGTTTACATACACACGAATGGCTGCTGGAACGGACATTTGAATGTCTGAGAATGTCCAGTGTGCTATGATGTTAGTTTCTAATTAAGATCAAGAAGTGGTTCAGAAGCATGACCCACTAATTTCTTAGCAAGCACGTCTTATGAAGCATGCCTTAGGAGTCTGAAAGTATCACACTGAAAATTGGCATATCACTCACCAACCAAATGAGTGCTGTCTTCACTGCTTCTATCTCCATTCTTATGCTTGAAGTTGTTGTGGAGTAGGCAGATAATTTCTCAAGTACATTCCTGTTGGCAAAGCCATCTATGCATATAATTGTGGTTTTGAGTACAACTTTCCTCTGTCCTGATGCCAGACTATTCCTTGCACTTTTTACCCAGTTTTATGCTACTTTACAGACTTTTTCTCTTAATTTAACTCACACCTTAAACTTCGTGAAATTTTAATTTCCCACAAGATGTCAATAACCCCTAGGACAAAATTTCAGGTGTGAACTCCACCCATTCACTTCCTTTTCCAATGCACACACTGATCAGCATGTTCTCAGTTCTACCAATAATTTTTCATGCTTGATACATGAACAAATACACAACAAAAGGAGGACACAAATCTTCAACTAATAATACAAATTAAATAGAGAACTGGTAATAGTAGGAAGACTCTTGTGTTTTATTCTAAATAAAGACCTTTTGATTGAAACATTGGTTAAATCTCTTGTGAAACTTCTATATTCTGTTTCTACCTACAGTTTACTAGTTCCACCTAATTAAAAAAATTACTATTGGATGCTATTTAAATTTATTTACTCATTACACTCAGAATTCTTGTATTCTGAAACCACTAGCTGGCATCTTTATATAGAAAGTTGGAATCATTTTATGTCCGTTTTGTTGCATATTCTGGTAAAATGGTTTTGGCCACCACTCTGAATATTTTCTTACACCACATATTGTTTGTCTGCTTTCTGTCCACTTATTTTCAGCTTTCTTCCACCACATACTGTCTGTTTTTTCTGTCCACTAATTTTCAAGTGCTCTTCCGGCTTTTCATCGTCTCAAATGTATATATTTGTAAAAGTTTATCTTTCCTCCCAAATCTGGACATGTAAATGACCTAAAAATTGAATATGAAACATACCATATGGATGTCCTCGGATGTTTTCTGTAGTGTCCATCTCTACTGGAGAACTACTCCTTGGACCTCGAGTTGTACTGTAGGACAACAAAAATCATACAACCTTTCATACATTTATGTACTGACTATGGAAAAAAAGAGATATATTTGTATGTGTATTATTTATATATATGTGTGTGTGTTTCTGTTGGTACGCATATTTTTGTGGTATGTACACTTGTGTTGAAGTATATGTATGGATGTGAGTATGTACATATATTTATAAATTTTTCATGTATGTTTGTTTATATTGCTGTGTGTGCGCAGGACATATGTATAGGCATTAATGTTTAAATTTGCGTGTGTGTTTATGTGTGTGAGCGCCTGCTCGCGCACACACACACACACACACACACACACACAGACAGACATACATATATATATATATTTATGCATGTGCATTTGTATATATCTTCTATTTGTTTTCATTCTTTTTTATTCGATGCATCATCTATTCCAGGCGCTGTCAATTACTGATACCCTACTCATTTCTATAGTCTCTGAGTTGTCTATTGGTGCCCTCCCCTACCAATTTCATGAATTTTATTTTAAATGTTTTGATATTCCCCCCCCCCCCCACCACAATCATGACATTGCTCATTGGTCACCTCCAACTCTGCTTTTGTCCTCAGATTGTTTTTCGCATACACAATATTCAGGTTGTGTTTGTGATCGTGTTCATTTTTTTCACCTTTTGCATTTGACTTTCATTTGATCTGATTTATAACATTAACACCTTATTTTTCATCACTTTTTGTGATCTCATTTCCTTGAATCTATGAGAATTTATGTGTATCAATGGTGCGTAATCATTTTGAAAGCACATAATTAAACAATTACTTGAGCGTGTCTCTCATTACTTGGTGCTTCTTGCTGTAAGAAGGACATCTCCAAATAATCACTTTACATTTTGATGTTTAATGTTTATGTGTTGATGGGAACTGATGGAACTTTAGAAAGTTCCCAGTTTGACAGCAACGGGGAAAGAAGTCCTTGTTCTTTTGTTTATTGTTATTTATTTTTTTAAATGAAAGACTTTAATAGTAATCCTTTGTACTTTACATACTATTTATCACTTATTTTTTTTTTTAAACAGTATATACTAGTATTCTTCTTCTTCTTCAGCGTACATTCTAAAACTCCTGCTGAATTCTCTTGTAGCAGGACATGTCCTACTAGATTTCCAGCAGAATGTAGTCCAGAGAATGGAAATGCGCTGTGTCGCCGTTTTATTTGCGCCAATGGCCCGACACATCCGTCTTCGGCGGTATATACTAGTATTCAGTTTTTATAATAAAAATAAACTTACGATGACTGGAAGTCAGTGAAAGTAGTAAAATCTGCCCAGTTTTCTGCATTCTGTGGCTCTTCTGGTATTTTTGTGAAGTCTGCCCATCCTTCCTCGGGTGATGTGGTTGTGGTGATGAGGGTTGTTGCAACTGGTGGCGCTGGTGAAGGTTTTTCCCAAGGAGAATATGTGGTGTCCATTGCAGTATGTTCAGAATGAGAACTAGAATCTGCAGGCCAGTTACCTAACATCAGACAAAATAAAGGAGAAATGTTAGCAAATCAACAGTAAACCAAACAAGATAACCTCATTCACAACAGGGGGCAGCACAGTGATTATATAGCACACTTACTTCACATAAAGTTATCCTGGTATCACTCCCCAGTTGAGGCGGAAATATTTTTCAGATCGCAACAGCTCCCGGGGCAACTCAGCCGTAAATGAGTACCGGATTATTCCGAGAAGTAACGATGCGAGGGAGAGGAGATGGCTACCGCCCTTACATAACAGAGCCATTGAAATGTGAGATTGCTAACATCTCACACCCCTATGTCATTAAAATTTGTTATGGGTTAACTTAACTTTACATTCAGAACATCAGACTAAATATCTGAATTATCTAGAAAAACTACATTAGTACTACAGTGGATACCAGATCACTATGTCATAAAACTGTAATGAAAAAGCAGACGTATTGGAAAATATAGGATGCAACCTCCATTGGATCCGAGTGCCTCAAATCTTCAGGTAAGTAAAGCCTGTGCTAAAACAATCTAGCAAATTCAGTGGAGAGAACTAAATGGAAACTATAGCTGTGAACAAGACAACATTAACGAACTCTTCTTCTCGTTCTTCAGTCAGTTATCAGGTTAGAGACAATAGCTTCACTGAACTGTTTAATGCATTTCAGGTTATCTATGAAACCCCTCAGGTTTAGAAATAGTGCCACTACAGTAAGAAATATTTTCTCCCTCTCATCTTGGTAGAGTTGACATGCATGACGTGTGTTCTGCAATCTCTGGGCACAGTCCACAAGACTGTCTCATCAATTCTGAGCTTTTGTGAACATGTGACTTCTCTGTCTATTGTGTCCAGTTCCGGTCTGTCTGAAGATAATGGTTATGTTCTTTGCATGAAATTTAGTGGTAGGGGTCATTTGGTTCTGCCAGTTGGGTGCATCTGCTTCCACTTTTTCTTAAATTCTGCTTTTCTCGTGGTCTTACATTCATACGTAATATCACTTTCTATTTGTTCTAGTGATCCCCCTTCCCTTGCCAAGATTATGGATTTTTCACCTTTTTTCCATCTGGTTTTATTATATATATTCCTGTTCCTCAATACTGCTTCTTTCACTGATCCATCCGTATATACATGTTTCCATCTTCCTTAGGGTATGTATGTTTTCTGTATGTGGTTCTTAATTGTTGTTTTAAGTGCCCCTCAAAAATCATTCCTATTAAGACATAATCGATACAAATCCATATGGGAGTTTTCATTTTGGAAATAATTCTTCACCCCTGCATGAGATAAAAGAAGTTTCTTTTTCGCATTATACCACGTTATGCCTTGCAGCGTCAGGGGTAGAAATTATCTGAAGACTGCCTTTTTGTGTGCTTCATATAATTAATTTGTTGATTCTTTTATTTCTATAATCCGTCTTTTACATGGTCTGTTCCTGGCTTTGTATCCATCAAGAAGTCTGTATAGGAATGCTTTTTGAGGGGCACCATTTGATGATAGTCTGGAAGCATGTGAAAACCACTTAATCTATTAACTTCTGGTGTAATCCAGTATTGGCATTGTTTGTTAGTTTTCCGATGTTTTCATTTCTGATTCTGTCCCTTGTTACTCCAAGAATTCTACATAGACAAGTCATTTCATTTCTGTTTAAACTGGTTTTCTTTTGTTATTTTATTGCTAGTGTCATATTTGACATTGGTATCATAGTGATGGTATTATGATCGTTTTGTATATTGCAGTTTTGGTGTTCATGTTCACATATTTGTTTTTGAAAATAGGAGACATCTGGCCTAAGATTTGGTATGCTATGTTGCATCTATGTTGGATTTCTTTGGTGTTTTTCCCATTTGGTGATATGATGCTTCCAAGATAAGTGAATTTTTTTCACATGTGTACGTTGTGCGCCATTGGTGAAAATGATGTTTCTTTCAGTTTTTGCAATTGACATTACTTCTGGTTTTTTTTACCTTTGTGTTAAAGTAGCTAAATTTTGTGTGGAATCTATTTACCATTAAAAATCGTGTATAATCGTACAGAATTTTTGGGAAAAAATCAGAACTTGATTTAAGGGTCTTGACTTATAAACGAGTACTCCCAAATTTAAAAAAAAATTACATCAAATCCCGATAAAAAAGGGGAAAAAGCACCGGTTAAAAATAAAGCCAGTGACTCACATATTTTTGTTCGATATATTCACTCCAGGATTAAATGACTAGGACTCACCAGCAATCCAGAGTGTACTTATCAGAATGCTAGGCCTAGATTTACATTAATTTTTATATATCATACAATATTACCTTCGAAATCTCCTATATTTCATGATAAAAACTCATCAACGATAAATATATCTGTATTCCACATATGCCACCATTTTTACACTACATAATTTCCCCGGAAACTCTATTTTTAGTAACATTGTTGCAATGGGTATTACAGTTTAAACCTACGTAAAGCACAGGTTTATATATCGTCTCAATGGGACACCATAAACTATATCAAAAACTAGTGGGTATTGATGGGCAATGATGAGCACACAAGAAATCATAAAAATCAGTTTAAACCTGTAATGTGTTTATAGTCTAGCCCTACTGGGTAGTGTTTTGATATAACAGATTAAATTATAGTGGGTTTGGCTTGCGTACAACAAAATCTTTAAACAAAATTAGCTATAGAGACACACAAAAACAAAACACAGGAATAACATCAAATACTGGTATCGAGAACAGAAGGAAAAACTTACTGGTGCCAGTCAAAACTGTCATTGAAATCCATCAAACTTTTGCGCCAGCTTAGTGCATGTTTGTAGACACAAGTGATGTCTGTTCATGAAGCAATTGCACCATCCCATTGATGCAATGCGATTGCACCATCCCATTTACGCAACAAAGTCCCCAGATTTGTGTTTCTGGAATGCAGGATCTTTCAATATCAAGAGCACCATGATTCGAATATTGGTGCGTGTTATAATTAATCCGTTCTGCCTAGACTCCATTATCCATTTGGATAATTCCTCCTCCAGCGCAGGGAATAAAGCTGTACAGCCACATGATGCTCTCTTTGACCATGGCATCAGAGACAATTCTTCATTTTTTCCTCCATTCTCGCACTTGCTTTTCGTTCACAATGAAGTGACGGGAAGCCATGGAATTGTTGGATTTCTCCGCAAAAGCTATAACATCCAACTTAAAACCAGCAGTGTACGATGTTCCATTTCTATCCAGGCATCCTTCTTATAAAACACGAATAAAATCACAATGACAATAAAAATGTATGAACTGGAAGCCATACTTGTGCAATATTCTTGGCTAGCTAAGTCACCGCCTAACATATTCTGTTAATTAGTCCAGCCCACTGAGGCTGCAGATTGACTACTGGCCCTGCCCATTTCAATCAGTCAACCAATCCAAGTTTCCTTCACATTTTGATGCTATTCAGATAAGTGACCTAATACAATCTTTCTTTATAGAAGATGAAACGAGGTTCCAAATCCCGACATATCAAATGTATTTTGTAGTAAAATTCCGCTGTAATTGATTCCCTTCTCCCCCCACCACTGCACATTTAGTGGCAGACAAGATCAATTTCACAATCCTCTGTCATGTTTATTACCGTATACAGGGGACTCCCTACAAGGTAAACATACGAGGAACAAAATTCAAACTCTAATGTTTATTTTAAAAACAATGAGATCTGACGGTGCCCATTTGTCTCACCATTCTTTCATGGTATCGTTTCCCACTTAGACATTACTGTCGTCTGCTGTATTTTTGTCAGAATCTGGTGGCAAAATAGTTGCCTACACAGTAATTACTATTCACTAGCGCAGTTTCGCATCATATCTCAGGGATACCCAACACAAATGATTCGTTCAGGAAAGTATGATCTGTTATTCCAAAGTCTTGCCACATCATAAGCCGTCTATAGATGTGGTTCGGGAATGAAGCATGGTATTATCTTTGGATGTATTGTTCCCTGAAGACAGTGGCCTATTCATTACTTGATTCTTTCAGTCAAGTAATGTGAGTGAGGCAAATTAAAGGAATGCCCTTATCTTACAGTTGCAAAAGTTAGTGTTACCAGGTAATTTCCATTTAGCATGTCCGTTCATTCGTATAATGACGGAGTTCAGTATTACTGGCAATGTTACCATGTCGGTCTATAAACGGATTTTAGACTTTGGAAACTTTAAGGGTCCTGAAAGTATTACATCGACCTATAAACGGATGGGTTTATAGTCGGGATTTGACGGTATATGTTGCAGTTGTTCTGATGTTGATATTATTGATTGATCATCTGCAAAAATGAAGTTTACTCAGGAGATTGTTTATATTATCTTCTTATTTGCTGGCAATTTTACCTATACAATCAATATATGTAATGAACAGTACGGGAGACAGAACACATCTTTGCCACACCCTTGAGTGTATGTTGAATTTGTCTGAAAGCCCAACACTTGTTCTAACGATACATTGACTACCTATGTAACTACTGCTGATAAGTTGATGAGGTGTTGTGGAACTCCATATTTTGATTGTATTTTCCATAGTTGCCATCTGCTACTCTGTTGAAGGAAGTTTATTAAACAGACAAAATTACAGATATAGACATATTTTAAGCAACAAAAGAAGTAAAATACTTGTTTGCTTTGTTTTCTCTTTCCATCTATTAGATCTGTTTTACTGCAGTTCTACCTGTTTTCAACAGTCACACTATTTTATATGTAATAGATGCTAACCTTCAGAGTTATCCACATCCATCCCCTCTGCTGGCTGTTGCAGGATCTTGACAGGAGAGTCCAGTTCTTCTCCACTGTCTGTGCTATCCTCATCACTACTGTTACACCTAGCTGTTGCAGCTTGTAATCTTCTATTGCAAAAGAAATATTTGAACAATATGTACAATTCAATGGATCAAACAATATATATTTCCACGCACACTAAAATTCTTGCTACATTTATGAATATGACAGCGACTGCAAGGTAACAGCCTAATAAATACCATCAAGTCCATCTTACTAATCCAACCCATAAGAACACTCTGAACACAGAATAGAACACTTCTACTTTTTCACTCGATTTCAGACTTCCACATTGATGACTCAGACAAAGGTAACAGCCAACCTCAGATTCTAAAAAGTGGCATATTTTCCATGAAAAGAGACAAGGCATGGCCTAGTGTTTCTCTATTCTTTATTGTATGTTGGGCAGATCTGCAACAAGTGTTCTGTTGTAACATGTGTACAAGCCTATTATACTGATTTTGTATTAGTGGTAACACAGTTTGGTATGTTCTGTGCTTTGTCAGAAAATAACTACCTGGCCAATACACTCACCACTTACTAGCCCCAGTCCGAGCCCTAATCCACCCCACACCTTTGGTGACAAGTCACATTAACCTTTCCTCCCATTCGCAGCATTTTTTTATGGCCAAAGTTTCTGTAAAATAATGGTCAATTTCCAAAACTATGTATAAACTACTAAAAACATAGTCGCAACTGGCTTAAAATGTGGTCAAATGCAGCTAAAAGCCAATTTATTCTGACATTTTATTCAATATCTGTTGGACCAGAAATTCTGTATGCCAAAAAAGCTTTCATCTCTTACCAAATGCTCAGAATACTTAAAATTACTTTTTTTCCCACAAGCCAATGTAGTTCCATGAAGCACTATAAAATGGCAATTGCTCTTAGTGACAATTTGCATGCCAAGCTTGTGGTTTTAATGCGTAAAATATATGCTTTTATTTTATTTAAATATATGAATATTCAAGAAGCAAACTAGAGTCTCGTATGATCAATCCAAAATACAACAGAAGATTCTTGAAACATTAATAGTTTTTACTCCAATACTGTAAGAAAAACATTGAAACTCTACACATGCTTTTTTGTTTGATATAGAATATATCAGTTGGTTCATGAATCAGCGCAATGAATCTAGTGTCTTTATTATATACTTTTAAATGCATCTGTAAATCTTCATTGACCTTTTTTAGTTATCAGAGTGTACGCGTTTCTATTGCTGTTTTATATTTTCAAGAACACACATTTTTATATCAACTAGTTATATCTAACTACAGTGACCAACGTTCATCCACTGCACTATAACAAATATATAGAGTCTAGACTGTTTCTAGACACGATGAAAGTAATTAGGGTATTTGGTTGTTTTGTGCATAGTAAAATTATACCTTTTAACTTCTCACTATTTAAGAGCTGAGTTTACAGTTTAATTATTGTCTTTACTATAATCTTGAGCCTTTTGCAATCATGAAAGTTTATGTTCCAATTTTGTTTGTTGTATTTATGGTCTACTGTGATTCACTATGGCATCTCGATAAAAGGATAATTGAATACCTTTGTAATTCGAAACAGATACTCTGTATTCTACATTTACATAAGAATAGAACAGATAGCAAGGTAGTAGATGCGATTGTTAAAACTGAGGTTCCTTTAAAAAATCATTTACCTAAGATGGCGAGGGTAGATTTTAACCTCAAGCATCTATGGTCCTGGTGGATATTGTTTATACATTCACTTAATATACCCCAAAAATTTCTTTCAGCCAAATTTAAACAGGAATTTAAACATGAAAGTAGATATATTTTCAAAATGCCAAAAACATAAAAGTGGCCAAATCAAATATTACATGGCCAGCAACCTTTAAAAATGGCAACCCTGGCACTATGACACATAATTGATTGCACACAAATGCTATTGACAGAAGTGATATATAAACTACAGAAACTAGTTTTTGACACATAAGGGAGAGAAATACATTTTGCTTTTTTGGGTGAATTTAACAGCAGTACCTATAAATGTGATGGAATTTTTTTGTATTGAAAAGTGAATTGTTTTTCTAATGGTTTTGGTGGATTTCAGTCATGATCAAAGATCAGATATGACCAAGATCTAGATTTTACCTCCCATTTCAGATTCCTTGGTTAGACTAGAAATAACTAATAAACCAAGGACTAGTATCTACATCATTTTCAGAGTAATGAAGCAACCTGGAGACTTATCCCTGGATTACTGAAATTAAACACTCTTCTATGCAAAAACATAAAAAGGCACAGCAAAGTAGAATACTGCATATTAGAATTTAGTTCAGTCATCTCAGGTCTACAAAAGCTGTCGCACCTCTTCCTGTTAAAAAATATGTAATAATACCCATATCCCATGAGGCTCATACTGGTGTCACACTGGAGGCATCAGCAGAAAATGCCCTCCACCCTCAGCCATTCAGAGGAGTGTAGAAAAATCATGACCAGACCATTCCTTGATGTTACCAATACATGATTTTCTTTTGCCGCCTCTTCTCTTTCCATACTTGACTGTTTCTTGCATAATAATTGTAGAAAGTTGTGTCTCGTTAAATGTCCAAACCAAACAAGTTTATGCCATTCCACCACAGCAAAAAGTGACTCTCGATAACTTTGCAAGTTTGTTTATTTTCTGCGGATGAATATATTTGTTTTGTGTTCTATATAACTAATTCTTAAATGTCTGAATCATTCTTTGCATATCTCCATCAATAGTGTCCAGCTTTCACATTTATATTAAAGTATCGAGAGCAAGCAAAATTTAGAAACAGGATAACGAGATTATGTGCTACTCATTATAGAAGTGATATACTTATCCTCCCTCTGGATTAATAAACCATATACTGTCCCTGGCACACGTGGGTAAGTCATTGTAATAAGTGAGATGACATGATGGCTTGGAAAACTTTTACAATGGATGCATTTTATTTGGATGTACCTTACATAAAATGGTCACACCAGGCTTCCTATTTCATTTACTCTACCAGTGACAACATTGCAACTTTGAGATTAAGAGTTTAGCATTCAATGTAGCATTTCTTGCAGAGTTCTGAGTAAAGAGAATGTGCACTATAACTAATTCTCTCAAAGCTGCATAGTTGCAAATCTCGTTAGAAAGTGTTGTGCAATTAATTTAACACACAGTGAAAATCAAATATTATAATTACGAAGCTAAAAAATGTCTCCAAGGGTGAATTATGTGAAACTGCCGATTTCAACATATGTTAAGAGTTAAACATATTAAACATCACAAGTTAAACATATTTCTAGGGACTGCCATGATATAGTAGTTAAGCTATTTACTTTGTATTCAAGAAGCTACAAGGTTAATATGTGTTGTTTAAAAGTGTATTTTTCAGATCTCTGGACATTATCATTGGATGGTCGCTGAAGTCGGATGTGATGGGTCATTGGAGCAAACAAAAACTCAAAATGACGCATTTATGTTCTCTTGTCTACACCCTGTTGGGACAACTGCTAGTAGGACCATTGTCCTGCTATAAGACATATCTAGTAAAACAATCCCTAGACGCTACGGAGTTGCATGCTACAAGTCATAAATTTCTTCAGATGTGTTCTTTGTGTTCATCACAAACATTGTCATTAATCTTAGCTGATAGAATTTTTCCGTGTTTATAATTGGCAGGCAACATAAAGTATATGCAAAGTGACAGATGAAAATTTGAATCAGTCATGATGGGTGCTTGATCAGTGCACAGGTCATATATCCAGAGATTGGCTTGTATTTAGGGTGCTCTTACTGGCAGGGTGCTGCTCTGCTGAGAGGGGCCTGTATAAGTGGTGTTCTCACTGGCAGTGCTGCTCTACTGAGCAGGGCAAAGTATGTATGGAGAAACTTGAGCACAAAGAGGTCCATCATCATTGCCCTTGGAGCTCTTTTATACCATATTTTTTTCCTTATACTTAGTGCATGATTTTTGGCTCACTTGACACATAAGGTGGGACAGCTAACTCTGCTCTCAAATCTCTTTTGTCACCTCTTACAACATGCATGGTAGTTCAATTACTATACTGTGCTCACCTTTGAAGACCTGTTAACAGACTGGTGTCATATTATTATATTTCTCATATACTGACCACAGCCGTCTGAAAGACAACACACATTATAATAACACAAAAATATTTAATAATGCCATTAATACTCACTCGAGACGGGCATGTTGGGCAGTTTTATCAAAAGTAATAGGTTTTTCTTCCCATATATCCTCATCACTGTCGTCATCAAATTGTTGGATTCTTTCATTGCAGACTTGTTCAAATAATGTTACAGTAGGTTGCTGCATATAAACAAGCATAATTTCATGTTATAATATTGAATTCATAATTGATAATCACAATTTCAAATTATAATACTGAATTAATATTACACTGGTGCACCTAAAGTTAATGAAAATAAACCATAAATATGGTTGCTTAACCCCAGAATTTGACACACATACTCTACACAGGTAACAATCAGAAAGTAGCGGATGAAATTCAAACCTGGTCAAATCAGATGGCACCAATTCATCTCTCAACTGGAGTAAATATATTATTGTGTCTTGGCATAGGGAGCAAACCAAAATGTTAATGTTCTTCATATTAGCATGGTCTTTGATTGTTTTTTTTTCATGGTGCCCATTTGGTATCTCAACTTTTCTCACTATACACTTTTACAATCCTATCTAAGTTTATAGATTTTTCTTTACTTGCTTCTTGTCGTATGCATATATAATCCCACCCCCACAAAAGTATTTCATATTGTGCAATCATTTCACTTTAATCTGATATGTAATATGATTTTAAAATCGTACAAGTTGGGATATAGGTATGTTTATATTAACAGATTTTTAAAATATTAATGCTATAAACACTTCCATCTGCAGAATACCTGTGATCGATGATGCTCATGCCCCAGGACAATAGTTATTGTTCAAATTCTACTGGAAACTATACAGTTATCAGCAATAGCTTTATTATTCCAACTTTAAAAATGTTAATATTTCAGCAATTAGAACATTTTAAAACTATTCCAAACTTGATTTTCCATTTGTTTACTTCCCTCATCTTGAATTGGCCTGTGACTGACACTACACTGATCTCAATTAATAAGGCAAGTTATCAGTATAAATATGATGTTCAACTTGGTAAATTATAAGAGTTTCGTTAGTTTAGTTAGTTGTCAGTTCATCATCACTGCAAACTGGACACATCCTTAGTTGCTCCGATCTCTCCCTGAGTGTATCCACCATTACACTTTGCTGACAACACTGGTCCCCCACTGGCTGACCATCACTCTTTGCACCCTCTAAAATGTTCACCCCTAGCAACACCGCATTTCTAACCCCGATCTTTAATCCAGTTCTAAGTTTGGTTTAACCTATTATGTGATTTCAGTTTGTAAATATGAGTTGCCAATTTAATAGCATAATTACTTTCAAACAATTGTCAGCAACTGAAAGATCATGTTACGAAAGCAAGGAGACCCTTGCAGAACAACAATTGTACATAGAAATGGATTTCTACAGAATATGAAAGACAATCAGAAATCAATAAGTCAATGAGAGGGGAAAACATGACAGAGATATGAGACATTTCTTATAGTCAGTCATTTTTTACTGTTAACTGTAAGAGAATTGGAAATTTAAATAATTCTTCAACCATTAGTCTAGTGATGATTATTTATTTATATCTTATGACCAGATGGTATGGCTTTTAATGAATGAAGCTTATTTGAGGATAACTGAAAGAATGTAATTTTTTCCTTCTTTGTGTTCAATAAATTTTTTCATATGATCTTGCATATTCATATGTCAACAGCATCAATGACTGCTTAGACTGACTCTAATCTTGTGTATAATACTCAGGGACATGTAAGCATTAAGTGGAATAAAAAAAAATTTTGGTAACATAACCCCATGCAAAAAAATAGCTCTGGGAGTAAAGAGTTCAATAAGTCAACATTGTTAATTTTGTAATGTTCACTTACCTCATTTGCTTGAATTTCAGAATCGATACTTGATATTTTGTCAGAGAAAGCAGCCCTGAGGAAGGATGACAATCTTTAAGATATTAAGAGTTAAATACCTACTTGAATTAAATCAGGTATAATAGACTGATTCTTACAGCTGACAGGAAGTGAACCAGTTCTGTTCTAGCAGCACTTTGCAACACAAGTAAACAGGTTTTCAACATGACCAACCATGTCAAGTACGGAAAACCTGTTTACTTGTGTTGCAAAGCGATTCAGTGCTGCTAAACAAAACTGGTTCAATTCCTGTCAGCTGTAAGAATTATTTTCATTTATCCTCATGCTTCCTACTTGAATTTACATATAATAGACTAAAGAATGTCAATAAACTATTTAATCATGCCTGACCATTGAATTCTGTGATCTAAAGTTCTCTAGACATCAGCAAATTGGGCAATTCAAAAGTCTCTGTATGAGGACGCACTGTATATTTCTGTGCATAAGCCGGAGATATAACTTTAATGTAAAAAATGTGACAAAAGTTGAAAACCTTTTTACACAAGCAGAGACACAGGAAAAAAGATAATAGTGTAATATCTGTAATAATAATGTGGAATCCCGCTATTATAAGAATGAATGGACAAGTAATATAATGCTAATAGGAAAACTTTAGTAAAAGTAAGACAAGTTCATTTGAAACATACAAACATAACCTGTGCACACATAAAATACAACAATGAGAATAATACTGAGTGAGATGTTGCCATCTATCCCAATATCAGATGCATTCAGACTAAGGTTGGCTACAATACTAGCCGAGACCGGACATGTGCAAGAGATAGCATCAACCATTAGGGTAAATTCAAGATTAGTCAATGAATGAAATAGGTCAATTTTTATCATGGCTTTTAGATTTGCCTTCATATCGCACGGCCGAGTGTAGAGGTGTGAAAACGGATTTGGTTAAATTCGACTAGGAAGAGAAGATGCGTTCATTGTTGTTTTCGGAAGCATGGCAGTTTGCATTAGCATGGCCACATCTAATTCCTCGGAGTCTTACCTCCCTCCTACAGCCACTAGAACCATTTAAGGACAGATTTAGCACAAAATGAAATGAATATTGTTATCTGATGTAGCTGTGACAAAATGTCGCAACATAAAAGAAGCTGACGGTATTACAACCGCTAAGTCAGAAATTCATGAATGAATATTCTGTCCAAAATGATCGCATGGTCTTTTAAAAAGGCGATTGACAATGTACCGGTAGACGTGAGGTGTAGACTATATATGTATGTATATGTGTATGTATGTATGTATGTATGTATGTATGTATGTATGTATGTATGTATGTATGTATGTATGTATGTACATACGTACATACATACATACACATATACATACATATAGCAATACACAAGTAATACACATACTAGAGAATTTGAACATCGACAGAATTTAAAAACAATCAAGAACATGATGTACTGGTAACAAACAGCAGCAATAATAGTAGGAAATAAATTTGGCCCCTTCCAACAAATAAAACAAGGAGTTAGACAGGGATGTGCACTTTCACGAAACCTGTTCTCTTTATACAGTAAAAAAAAAAACACTGTGTGCAATAGTTGATTTCCAAGGAATATCAGTAGGAGGACATAACATAAATAATATAAGATATGTGGCTCTGATTGCTAAAAGTGAGGAAGACCTTAGTTGTGACAGACAGTAAAGAGAAAGGCCTCTTCTTAAATATCAATAAAACAGAAGTAATGGGTATTTCAAAGAAACAAAATACCACAGCTTGCAATATCAAAGTCAATGTATAGTGTTAAAATACATGTGCTATGATTACTCAAATTATTTCCCTTTATTTTCCAACTGAATGTTTTATTTCCTGATATACATGTTATGTTGAGACTTCATTTTAGAACTTTATTCTTCATTAAAAACCAGCATCGCAGCACAAGAAATATAAGTGTTCCGATCTCTGCACCAGCATTCAGCTATATAAAAGAGAGTGCAGACTAAGGGTTCCAGTCAGATGTCGATCATGTGATTCTTGGACCTCTCCCTTCATCACTCTTTGTAAATACATGTTATCTTATCCAGTATCATCCTCTTCACTCAGAGGGAAGATATACTTTTTCAGAAGTTGTCATGACTGGATTACCAGAACTGCAACAACCAATATTTTTTGAATCGTTAAAAGCTCTGACTGTGGACTAATATCCGCAATTGAAAAAAGCTATAAAAGGTACTTTTTTATTTAACCAAAAAACACTGCAGTAAATCCACAACTTCCCCCACTTGACCAGCCCCATCTCAGCATACCGACAAATGAGTCTGCTTTTTCTTAAGAACAATCATGTTTATGACAATAACAAAACTAAAACACAGCACAGAAGATCAAACACCAGCATCATATTTAGTAGCAGTACTCACTCTATTTTCTCATCCTGTTCAGCAAACTCTTCATCGTTGAAACCAAACTGATCAATGAAGTTACTGGTCATCTGCTGTAACTGATAGTCAGAGAAGGCCTGGGGAAATATGGATGGGCACCCAGGCACGTCATTTCATTACAGAGTTCTTATAAATGTTTGTGGTTAGCGATAACATGAACATAAATGACAGGCGAGTCAGCAGACCTATGCACTTCGCTTCCATACAAAGTTCTTATAAATGTTTGTGGTTAGTTAGTGGTAACACAAACACAAATGACAGCAGCATAAATGATGGGATTCTGTTCAAAAAAAATTATCACATCTTCAGGAACTTGATCTGATCATATCATTATTGATACCATCATCATTATCTATCCTCTTCTTCAGCAATCATTTCTGAGATTTTATAATTCTGGAGTCCTAATAATAAAGCCCTGCAAACACATCTATCCTCAGCCATTTGGACAAGTGTAGAAAAATCATGTCCAGATTATTCCTTTATGTTGTCAATCCAGGATTTTATATCCCCACCTTTTCTCCTTTCACTCTCAACGGTTCCTTGCAAAATAGTTTTAGAATATAAGTTACGTCTCATTACATGTCCAAACAAAATAAATTTACGCTATTTCACCACTGCCAAAAGTTGTTCTTGATAACCCACAAGTTTATTTATTTACTGTTGGATGAATATATTTGCCTTGTTAACTATACATAACTAATTCTTAACTCTTAGTGGACCAGGGACAAAATCAGCAAATAGGGAAAACAGACAAATAGGTTTCTGCTTGGTCCACCGAGTTAAATATCTGTAGCACAATATATTCAAATGTTGGAATCCTTCTTTCCTTGTCTGCATGAAGTATTCAGCTTTCACATACATATACATATTTACTTTTCCAAATCATATTCCAGAATTAGTGATAGTCTACAGTCAATTTCAAGGTTTCAGTTCAGACACATTAAAAATACATTTTATAACATGAGGAATTTTTGCTGCACCTCTGCTGCATAATGTTGAAGTTGTTATGATTTCCAGGAATTATGAGCAATTAGCTATTACTTCCTGTGCACAATGCCAAGTTTCTCAAAAGTTTTATTTCATACATACAAGGCTCCAATTCAGTGTGCAATGTTTTAAGAAGCCCCCTCCTCAGAGAGGGTAAATTCTAGGGGTTTTGTGACCTTTTCTACCTTTCTGCAACATGTGGAGTTGGAGTCATGATCTTCAACATCCATGCCAAGCATTCTTTCCATGTTAGAGGTATTCATATCAACTCATCTCTGGACCATGGTCACCGATATGAGTTGGACAGTCAACTATGTATTCTTTGCCATTCAAAGTGCTCTCCAATTATGAAAGACTAACATGTTTGCCTAAATCTAAGCTCCCCTAGGTAACTGTCACATCCTGCACAGAATTGCTTTTCACCTCATCCCATGTATGCACTTTTCATAGCTGGTACACCGTGCACATGTTGGCAGCTAGGGTCATGGCCAGAGCTCACCTGGTTCCCGCAGCATGATGTGCAATGCTGGGTTCTGTGAATGTTGTACCATATTATGGAAAGGTAATTGTAATACAGAAATGATGTGGACTTCCACAAGAGGTAAAGTTTCACTATGTTGTCATGACCTCTTCTGAGTCAACTATTGATTCTTGATTAGAAACTGGCCTCACAGCACGTGAGGCATTCCCATAAGTGCTCCGCCCTCTGTTCCAACAACCATCCAACTCGATGGTGTTTCGAGTCTAATGCCACCGAAACAGACGTCGACATCAGGGCACAACTCTGCCTCTTGCAACAGGTTTCTTTGTTGTTCTGTCAACAGAAAGCCGTGCCCGTAACTAGTTTAAGCACAACGTCAGCCTGCCGGAACAACATAGTAACTGAAGGTAAACTATTGCATAATGGCTGGTCTAATAGGCCAATAGTGGGACCAGACCTTCGCATACAGAAAATATTAAACTAGCAGTAAATGTCATTTGTGTTGATCTTATTACATAGTCGTAAGTGACTGTTAAAAATACCCTAATCCATTTGCTGATATCTTATAATGTTTCTGCTACAAGTACATGATCCTGGAGAAGGATCTTTTAAAAGCCAGATGATCTTGTTATGAAATCATATCATATATCAATATGCAATTATTTTTTTTTTGCTGTTCCTATTTGTCAAATGTATATTACTATTATTAGAAAAGCATTAAACAAGATCAAAACAAGTCATTAAACATTGTTGAACAATGGATGTTTTGATAGAAGAACATATAACTAGCTTCCCACAACAATCACATATAACAATAAAATAATTCATTGAAATGTGAGACATTATTTAACAGGTTACAAATCTTAGCTTGTAACATCTGCACTTTACAACTGTCTTGAGTACTGTACGCTTGCTTCTAAAGGAGATAATATTAATATTCTTTCAGAAATTATTGGGAATCTTGACTCCGTAACTCCAACTGAGATAGCTTGTAATTCTCTCAATATCATGATCCATTTAATGTGAAGTAAGTCTTTAGTAGGATTCTTGATTAGAAACCATCATCATAGAACACTGCAAATTCCCATAAGTGTTCCACTCTTCCTACAACCATTCAAGAGTTGGTTGCTGATCCAGCGGTCCATGGGCTCATGCCCTTTGACCCATCCATCCAAGAGTATGCAGGCTCATAGTTTCAATCAGAAGTTGATTATATGATCATATCTTTCTAGAGATGGCATATTTTCTCCCCTCACCATTGTCACTACCATTTCTGCCACTCTTTGTAGGTATGTTATTACTCAGTATCATCATCTTCTTCATTATGTATTACATCTAGACTTGTCATTAGATCTGTCCTATCACTTCTAAGTACTGTCTCATCAACTAGTCATGTCTGATCTTTCATTACCACTGACTCCAGCAATATATACACAAATGTCTAAAGCTAAAGTCAATTTTTGACTTCCATAAAATCTTTAGCCTGTAGATTCTAAGGGGAGAAAACATTAGACAATCCTTGATTGGAGTGGGATCAAATCAGGAAGAAAATGAACAATAGGATCATCTGGAATTCTCTCAGAAACTCATGCACACCTAACAGTAGAGTAAAGACAAATTACAGACAACCAATCATGATTCAAACACATGAAATGAAGATAACAAAGATTATAATTACCAAATTAAATATGTGAAAGTTGGAATTGGTAATGAGAGATAACACCTAAAACATACAACATAATTTTTTTTAAATAAAGGACATTTGTGTAAACATTTATTCTTATTCTTCAACTAGTACTATGCTTTTATGTTAGTCCGTTCAGATTCGTTTGCCGAGATGTTAAATTATTTTTATCAAAAACGTATTGTTCTTTTGGATTGATCATTTGAAGTTAGGTTTAGAATAATAATGTCGCTATAGAAATATTTTTTTATCAAAGAAATGTGATCCAGTATCAAAGATACCTTATTTAACCTATATTAAAAAAAAGTTAATCTAAATTATAAACAACCGCTGGATTATGTAGATGCTTACATCTCACAGCTGATTATTAAATATAAAGGCATGACCCTCACGGTAGAATGTGCACCGTTCTAAAAGTAGTTGTTTCCACTGTACATTTGTATAAAGCAATGTTACATATGGAAATTCCCGTTTAGCACCAAATATTATTTTTCCTGAACTTAGAATTATGTGAAATCAAAAACGGCTATTGACTCGATTTCAAGTCACAAGTCAGAGGCACGTCTCAATATTTACAGAAAGTAGGCGGCACTAAGCATATTACCTTCTGCAAGTCTATGTGAGAATGAATCTGAAAGCGAAATATTTTACTGAGCATAACATTGCTATAAAGATTTATCAATACTTCTGCAGAGAGCGTAAAAAGGGACATCTTTATTGTTCTTTATCAAATCCTGAGAAGAGAACAATGCATATTTTAGGTTTGTGTAAACGTTCATTTGATCGAATAGTGGAAGCAAGCGGATATTTATTGCCAACAAATTCACGAAAGCAAGGAAGGAAAGAAAAGATAGACAGTTTCGATAAGGACCTAGTAAAAAGAGAAATATGTAGAATGTTTGATAAAAACGAAGAAGTGACACTTAGAAAGTTGAAGATTTGGCTGAAAACTAATAACGACATTGAAATATCAAAAACTTTATTATGGAAAACTGTAAGAAATGCAGGCTTCACCTTTAGAAAGTATGCTGGTGGAAAAAACATTATTTGTGAAAAGCCACATCTGGTAGCTCTTAGAAGCAAGTATTTACGTGAAGTGAAGGGAATGCGCGAGAATGGTTATGATATTGTGTATTTAGATGAAACTTGGATCAACGCTCATCATACAAATGAAAAGGAATGGCAGTTAGCAGATGGAAGTATGAAAAGATCAGTACCAAGTAGTAAAGGGCAACGTTTGATAGTTGCACATGCAGGTAGCAGACATAATGGGTTGTTGCAGAATGCTCATCTAATTTTCATTTCAAAATCCATTGACAATAGAGACTACCACTCCGAAATGAATGGGCACATATTCGAAGACTGGATCGAAAAAAGTATTCTTCCAATATTAGATAGACCTTCTTGTCTGATAATGGACAATGCTTCATACCATAACGTAGAAGATAGAATCCCAACATCATCAAGTACAAAAGATGCAATCAAAACGTGGCTCATAAAAGAACACATACCAGTTACCGACAGGTACTTGAAACCCGAATTGCTTAACCTTGTAAAACAGACACAACGAACAAAGATATTTAAAATAGACAAGTTAATTGAAGAACATGGTCATAGATGTTTGAGACTACCTCCATATCATGCACACTTAAATCCTATAGAGCTAATTTGGGCAAAAGTTAAAGGACACGTAGCATCTACAAATACAACTTTCAAATTATGTGATATTGAGACACTTACAAATCAGGCTCTATCAAATATACATAAAGACTACTGGGTGAAATGTGAGGATCATGTGTTACGCCAAGAAGAGGAATATTGGAAAAAGGAAGGTTTGTTGTTTGTTCAGCCGAAAACAGTAATCGACCTATTTGACTCGTCTGATTATAAATGATCATTACTCTGATTAAGTCTACACTAAAAAAAGTTTGATTTGCAAAATTTACAAGTTGATTTGTAAAACATTTCATTGCTCAATACCACCCAAGCAATTCAAAAAAATGTTATAAGCAAACCATCAACCATTACTTATAAAAATTAGCCCGCTTGATTCAATACAGAAGTTCAGATATCTTGGATCAACTATTACAGACAAAATTTCCTTACATGAAGAAATATATGTACTTATTTCAAAGGCAGCGACAACATTTGTGAAACTCACACCAAGAGCATGGAACAATATCAAATTGACTCTACGAACAAAAGATATATTTTAAATTTTTTTACACCTGCCACCATGTAAAATTTTGTGGACACGCCTATGGGTCATCATTGCACTAGATTACTGTAAAATATTTTGTTTATGGTCGAAATAATATTTACATGGGCAAACATCAAAAGAATTCGCCGCTTTCAAATAACCGTTACAGCTAGACATCAAGTAACACATATGTTTTCGCGACATGGACATTTTAACAACGTATGCCAAAATTCATGTGAAATCATCAAGAACTTTTTGAATTATAAATCATAACATCTCGGCAAACGAATCTGAACGGACTATAATATTCAAGCAGCCATACAATCTACAAGCTCCGGATACATAATCACACAATGATGTACAATCTCTTACTAGTACTTTACTTTTAAACTAATACTCATGTAGCCACACTATTATGTACAACTCTTAGTATTCTGTTTGCCCTTTTCTTCTGCATTCGTTTTCAAACTCCTGCAGATTAACAGAATATTAATTCAGGTAGTCCTGAGAGCAGAATGCATTGTATCATTGTTTACAGCTTTGCTGAGATAACTACATCTTTCGTCCTGACACATCCGACCTCAGCATGACTTCTTGGTCATTTTGATATGGGATAGAACTGTCAACTCCACCCTATTTCCTCCTTAGTAACGTCTAATGACATGCGAGGAAGGTAAATAGTGTTGCTATTCTTTGATCACCCTTTGAGCCCTGGCAACAAATGGGCGTTCTGCTTGCGAGTTATTACCCAAGCAGCCACACAATCTTTCTCACCTGCTGCATAGCTGTATCTTGGGGGAAAGGAATGTCTTTGAAGTCCGCATCATCATCCTCACTGCTGGAGGCAAGAGGATGACCTCTCATCTGGCAAAAAAACAATAACCAAAATGCATACTTAACATTTACACTATCCATGCATAAAAACACAAAAATATCTCTTTTGCGTTTAACGGTAGCTTGAAAGGTAGTAAAATTGCTATGCAGTTTAATAGCTATGATAAACAGTAATGTTTAGCTTTTTAATCCACAAAAATACAAAAATGTGCTGGCAATAATCGAACTCCATTTTCTGACAAGGTCATGTGCAAAGCAGATTGTAAATTAGAGTATATTTTTAATTTTTAGTCATGTTCCAATAATTGCAAATCGAATTGAAGTGGAAGCCATTTCAGTGAAACTCTTATGGATTGAGTTTCTAATGATGAGGAACTGTTGGGAATTTAAGTGTTTTTCAAAGAAGAAGATATAAACATGTTAGCTTTGTTATGAAATGACATCAGGCAAAATAGGCCTAGTAGCAATATATAAATATATATATATATATATATACATATAAACTTCGTTACTGCATTGAAGAGTTCAAATGAGTTGGCTATTTTCTTGGTATATTCCAGCTAATAAGCAGGATTATGAGCATCACAACAGATGAAGCCTGCAGGACCAGTTCAAAAACTATATTACAATACATCTTTATCTAGTCAGTTAATTATATTAATAAATTTCTTTAGTTCAGTCCTAAACTCCCACTTAATCTTTCACGAGCCTAGTAAATTTCCTACAGCATATAGTCCAGAGAATGTCAATGTGCTGTTTCACTATTTTATTTGCACCAATGGTTCAATACATCCAACATTGGCAGAACAATTTGTGAATTCTTGTTCTTCCACTGCCTTCTATAATGACTATACAAACAAGACTAGCATTTACTCTTCCTACTCATACTTTTCAATGTAGTTGCCTGAACTTCTATAAATTTCAAGGAGTCATTGAGTTCATTCTCATGTCTCTATACAAGGATTCTAATGGACATATTTTATTTAAAACAGGCAATTCACAGAGGGAAGATACAAAACAAGAATTTATGCCACATTTTATAAGATGCTGGACATGTACTTAGAATGGATGTTTCATCCATTAGACCATCATGTGGAAGGAAAAGGGAAAAAAACAAGTAGTTTGGCCAGAAGATACTCTAAGCAGAATATTCAAAAGAGAAAACTCAATATTGGACAAAACTACAGCAACTTGTAGCACGACATTCAATATAGAAAGCAATGATTACTGCCTAGAGTATCATCTTTGGCCCAAACAGAATTAACTGTACAAGGATTAATGAAACAATGTATGTATTATATTTAAACATACACAAAAATCACTTACCAATTCTATCATATTCTTTTTATTCACTTCTGCCAAAGGACCAGCCACAAATACTCCCCACTTATCTCTGACATCTTGTGAAAGCCCTGAGGAGATTACTAAAGATTTTACATACAGCAAACAATACATTTCATGGTTATTCTTGTATTCAAATTTCTCAAATTGCTAGTCATGTAGAAATGGATCTGTTGGCAACTTAATGCTAGCATTAACATCTTAGAAAATTTCTAGAAGTACCATAGTCTCTGGATACACTTGACATTAATGCATTAGAATAGGAAGAACTTATCAAAAACAAATCCAGCTGAATGTAGGTCTGAAAACTGAAGAAATAAGATTGTGACAAATAGTACTACAATCTTCTTCATTTGTTCTCCTGCAAATTAGCAAGATATACTCAGCACAATGCACTCTGTCATGGTATACATTTGTTTCTGACAAGTTCTTCCTATACTAATGCATTCACGTCTAGTGCATCCAGGGACTTCTAGAAAATTTCCAATATTTTAATGCTAGCTTTAAAGTTGTCAACAAATTCAGAACTACTTAACTAGAATGTGAGATATTTGTGGCTGCAATATCTTACTTTTCAACCTGACAACTGAATTCAGCAACAGCCAACCTCATCCCCTCTTTAGTTACTGTTCTTTGCACCCCTTCTGGGAACCAGCGACACTAAGCAACACAAAGGAAACAAAAATATCAATTTAAGATTCCTTCCAGTCGTTGGCTATTTTCTGCATTTCTCCAGATGCAAACCATGCTATTTTCACACATAATGACATTGGCAAATTTTTCACACAGACATATGAGTGTGTCAAAAGCTGCATGCTTTCCACAGTAAATTTTCACATTTACCTGGAACCAAGAATATCGGAGGCACTACAAAATTCACCAATAAATATTAGTGGTAGACCACTTAGTAACTGGTGTTAAGCAGATGCTATATATCTCTTATATCAGCAAGGTCCCATGAGCATTTGGTTAAATGGTCGCAAACTGGAAGATATTATCATATTCAAAAATCTCCCTAAATGCACTTTGCTGGACGATTTCAAATATTTTTAATTCACCAATGGCTCCTAGATCATCCGAGCCTAATGAAATGAGTAGCAGATCTAGGAAAGTAAGAACAGCAGCACATAATGCATAGGTCAATCATTAGCAAATAAATACAGACCTAACACTGTCCTCCATGAGAATATAGGATTCCAGGTCTAAAAATGCTCTTTATTTGAGCAGTACCTTTCTGAGGATAAATTTTGGGATGACCTCTGTGCTCTTGAAACATATGCAGCTGCGATTACCTTTCTGGTTCTTTCTAGTAAAACTTTGACCATTTTTTGTGATTTTAACCATTTCGATGTACATTTTATTGTTATTTTATATCAAATTTGCTATATTTACATTTTTCTGCGTAACATGGTTGAGCTGCACAGCATGTTAATTTTCTATGAGATGAGGTAAGTTAACTTCAGTTGCACCTTACAGAAAACATGGAAAGTCCATGTACCATTTTATCCCCTTTCTGTGGTTTCACAACACATGATAAATATGCTATCAAACCAAAAAGCAAAACAGTAAAAAACATAAAACTTTAGTTAATTTGAATAAGGAAGTATGAACTTACCACTGAATTGTTCCTTTATCAAATTCGTGTCACTTTTTTCTAAAAGCCCTGATATTGAGTTTGCAATTTTCGTTAGGTGGCCCATAAAACCTCGCCTCAAACCATTCTTTGCACTCCTTCAAATAGAAAAACAATCTTGTAAAAAACATTTTCAATTAATAAGGCAGATGTGCTAAAGAGATCATTACAACATTTATTAAATATTGATATGATTCTTGTTTTTGGTATTATTGGCTCTCAAATTTGTTCTGGTTAGTAGGAGAACAGAATGTGTTGTTATCAGTGTGGTTGTCATACCTGCACCATGTTGTCCAACACATCCAACTTCAGCCCTGCCTTTCTGAGTGGCAAGCTGCACATGAGTTGAGGGACATGCACATGTTCAGCAAATATCGATAACAATTTGATATATAAGAAGTGACTAAGGAGGTTTTGGCTACTATATTCCATAGACAATAAAAGTGATCTCCCAATATCAACCAGAAGTTGTATGTGTCAAGATGAAATGCGCAGTTATTGGAGCCAAACTGTAAACCATATTTTAAAGCATTGTTTGCTCATGAGATCCTGTTTCACAGGAGTAGTTTGAGGGTGAATGCAAAAAAAAGATGAATAACAGGTTTCCTACGCTTTACAATCTCTCAATCTTAACCTGACTACCTTTTTGTGACCTGCCCGGGATCATCACACAGTGGTCAAGAAGGATCTTCTCTGGTTGACTAGCCCTGACCACAGATCCAAAGGAGATGCTATGGGATTTGTCACTTCGAGGTTAGAGTTGATTGCAAACAAATATTGCTGAGAGTTCTTTTAGGGTATAGGAATTTTTTCTACACATTTTACGCTTTACCAGTGAAAACTTGTTTTCACATTCTTGAGACTATCTTCACCGGTATAACTACACAATTTACTGTAAGGGAACTCCCATCAATGTTTACGTTTACAACCATTACTGTGATGTGGCAAATCCTAATATCTATAAATCCATACAGAAGCTCCTAATTTCTTATAAGCACTGACCACCACAACATAATCCCATAACTTTGGTGCTAGGAAGGGATATTTCTTTGATTTCACCTGTCATAAAATTTGTGATGCTAATTGTGGCTTCACATTTATTGACTGGTGTTATTAGCATAGGCCCTCTCAACAAACCTATCCTTATTTTTCTACCCTAAGTTATTGCTTCCAATTCTTTTCATGTGCCATCCAACCCTCTCTGTCTGTATCTGATTCTTTCCTCCTAGTATTTCTTGCTCTTCTTTTAATCTTTCTGTGGATTCCAATACAATGCATGTCTTACACAGCCTTCTTAATGTGTGTACTATCCATCCCTAGGGCCGTTTCTTTCTATCTCTACTGGTATTTAGTTCTTGGAATGATTTCTTCATTAGTGGTCTTGCATCATGTCAAATGGAAGAATGCAGTAAAACTGTCCGTGTGCTTTAGTAAATATTGAAAATAAATATATAAAAAGGATTAAATAGTTTTACAATGAACAGGATTGATGTTTTGACCAAAACACCTTTATCAAGATTTTGTGATTCCATCCTGATAAAGATATTTTGATAAAAACATTGATTCTGTGTATTGTTCAATGTAAAACTACTATTAAACCCTAAAATTACATTTAAATAAAATTACATTTTTCTACAAGAGATGTATTGAAACAGCTGTTAAATACTCCTTTTAGGAAAAGGGTAATAGAGTTAATCAGCATCACAACACACTTTTCCCCATACGTCAAAACATGGAAAAGAGTATTGATGTTTTGCTAATCACCTGGTAGCACACGGAAATCATGACTGTTACTAGTGATTAGCACATCTTCATTATGCTTTTCTGTATTACGCCTGCTGGATTAGTTTTTTCATTACAGTTATTACCTATCGATTTCCCATAAGTGCTCCGCCACTAGGCCAGCGGTTGACCATATACCACCTGACTTCAGCACTTAACAGTAATGGCAATATTTCTCAACCTACCCACACGAGTCATGGTACTCATTTTCTGGTGGTGGGCGTGAACCAGGAAGTTTGTTGTCTTGACTACGATTGACCTGGATATTTAGGTCACATGGTCAAAAATTGAGTGACTTTACACTGCCGCAGCTCTTAGAGCATCTATTCCAATCATCATCATCAAGTGCCGTCTCCGCAACGAAGGTTGGCTGCAACGTATCTCCAACATCTCCTGTCTCTTGTCTTGGTGGTGCACTCTGCTAGACTGTAACCTGTCCATCGTGTAATGTTACTCTCCCACTTGTATCTCTGCCTATCTCTTGCTCGCTTCCCTTTGACTTTACCCTCAAGTAAGGTCTTCAATAGGGTGTCATGTCTTTTAATGTGTCCAAAGTATTTTATTTGCCTAATCTTTATTTCTCTTAGTAGTTCTTTCTTCATATTAAGTGTTTTTAGCACCTCTTTATTTGTTTTCTTCTCTTTCCATGATGTTCTCCCTATTCTTCTATATACCCACATCTCAAAGGCATCAATTTTGTCTTCTAATTGTTTATTTAGTGTCCATGTTTCTGAGCCATACATTAATATGGAATAGATGTAGCATTTTATAATTCTCATTTTTAACTTGTTTCTAATTTGTTTAGATATTAATAATTTCCTCATGTCATTGAAGGTACTTTTAGCCATTCCTATTCTCCTTTTAACTTCTGTTTCACATCTGCCATCATTTGTGACTATGTGTCCAAGATATTGATACTGTTTTACTTGTTGTAGTTTCTCTCCCTGTATGTTTATGTTTACCTCCTGTTCTTCTGTGTTTTTGCTGATTATCATGGTTTTTGTTTTTTGAATGTTTATATCCAGTCCATATTCATTACTTGATTTATTGACTTGATTTATTAGTCTTTGTAGTTCATGTTCACTTTCTGCTAAAAGAACAGTGTCATCTGCATATCTAATGTTGTTTATTATTTTCCCATTGATCTTAAGTCCTGGTATTTCTTCTATATTTTTAAAGATATTCTCTGTGTAGATATTAAATAGGCTTGGTGATAAAATGCATCCTTGTCTTACCCCTCTTCTTATTTCTATGTACGGTGAGTAGCTGTTTTCACACCTTATTGATGCAGTTTGTTCCCAATATATATTTCTAATCAGCCTGATGTCTTTTCCATCTATGCCTATTTCTTGAAGACATTTGATTAATTTTTCATGTTGGACTCTGTCAAAGGCCTTGCTGTAGTCTATGAAGCAAATATAGATACTTTTTTGGACTTCTATATATTTATCTATCACTAGCCGGATACTCAGTATAGCTTCTCTGGTTCCTTTGTTTTTCCTAAAACCGAATTGTTCTTCACCGACCTCCATGTCTATCTTGTTCTTAATTCTTTCATGTATTATCTTGAGAAGTATTTGAGTTAGATGGCTCATTAGACTTATTGTTCTATATTATGTACAGTCCACAGCCCTGGGCTTCTTAGGTAGTGGTATGAATATTGATGAATCACAATTCCAATCACAACTACATAAATAATAACCAAATCTGTAAGTTTATCACCAACTTTTCCAATAATGTTAACAATATAGGACAATTAAGATTTAACTGTATACACATTTGGTAATGTTGAACTTACTGCTGTTGCTCATTTCCTTCCCACTCTGTAAGTAGTTTTTGTAGCAAGTTATACTGAGAGAATAACTGTGTGGAAGAGTAGACAAAGTGGATAACTTTTATTTTTATTCAAGAAATAATCAGCAAGAAAAAACACATTATAATAAAAGCAAAATAATGTATATCTTCTTCTTCTGTATTCATTCTCTTGCAGACTGGCAGGATGTAATTCAGAACAGTATGTCCCTTTAAAGACATGCAGGGGTAGGTCAGTTTCCTTATTCTTTGTTCTCAGATACATTCGCTGTCTGATAACCACCACAAATAATCATGTGATTTCTGTTGGGAAGAGTGAAGTACGTTGTACTGCAAGTTCCACAGCAGAAATGTGTTATTTGCACCTCGGTTGTCTCACTCTGTGGACCGGACATCCAAGACCCAGCACATCCATTTTTGCCATGCTTCCTTTAATTTAGGTAGTGGCTTCCCTAGCCTGCCTATCTGTCGACAGGGCAAGTGTGTACATTAACTCTTCGTCAAGACAATTGTCGTTCACGTCTATCTCTCACAAGGTGTTCTGCAGCCAGTAAACTTGCCTTGTGTAATTAGACGCAATAAGCCTGTGCTCATTGGGTACTGAACCTTTTCTTTCATCTTCTTAGCCAAGATATTGTGAACCTCTCATCCAAGTCAGAATCTCCCCAAGCGTTTAGGAGCACTCAGGACTTGAAAAGTTCTGAAGTTTAACAACCGTGTCCCATTTATGCCTGAGCTCATCAGGTACTGACTTTTGTTTTCCTGTCGGGTCTCGGTAACATACTGGTGTACATGCATGTTTATTTACATAGTAAATATAAAAAGTATTTAGAATTACCTGTGTTAACAATGGATGCTGAATCCTGCCATCTATCTCTATTGGTCCATTATTTAATATGATGAGAAGGCACTGTTCTACTTGTGTATGTAAAAAATTATTCCATTCATATTTGAAGTACAAGTCCTGAAACAAACAATTAATCATACTGTGGATGTGCATTGTTAGTTGTGCATTCAACATCTGGAAATCAAAAAACACTTAGTAAATATACCACACTATGACTGTTTAACTCCAATGTAATATCTGTATGTTCAGCACGCTATTGGCACAAATAAACACACTTCCGGGTGTATTCCGTTCAACATTGTGGTAGCAGAATTGCGAATGTCGCTAGGCACCTTTGTAACTACAGTAAATAGTTAAAACCAAACATTTTCTTCCGGGTGGAAAAAAGTGGCAAAACTGTTAGCATTAAATCTCGCTTCCTTCCTGGTCGAGATGAAGCAGATGGCAGAATTGTGTAATGTTGGCCCTGTACATAATCTTGATGAGTGCTATGCGTTATGAATACTTTAGCCTCATTTTCAATGTAGATTTATAAATTTGCAGTCCACCAGATAAATTTATGTGTAACATAATGTCACAAACAAGCAAGAAAGAAATAATGACTGGACATTTGTAACTGCCAATGAAGTAAAAATATTTTTTATATATTTATATTTTTATAGGCATACATATTCTGCCTGAGAATTGCAAGTATTGGAGTTCAAATAATGGGATTCAATGTTTCAGGAATATCAACCTGTTTGGGAAAAAGGAGATTTGAGAAAATAGCTCAATATTTTCATCTTAATTATTCCAAAAAGCAGCACCCCAAAGTAAGAAAATGTTTGTTTCCCCACATTCTGTTGTTTGACAATTCATATTTTAAAATATATAAGTATTAAATTATTTTTGATATAGTTTCATGTGAGACTGTTAATTTTTCTTTTGATCTGCCAATTCTGGGTGTGATAAGACAAACAATTTAACAGCAAACACATTTTTGAAATTCTATCACTAATTAATTTAAATATTAATTATTTTAGAGTTAGGAGAATTGTGTTTTACATAACTAACCCTAAATCAATTTATATTTAAATTAATAAATGATAAACATAGCCAAGGGAAATAATCAAATAGGGAGGCATGTCCCAAACAAGAACCAAATTCTCATATTGATAATTAGGTGAACAATAGGGAAATCGGTAGAGAAAGAGTTAAAAACTCTGAAATTTCAATCTTTGTATTGAGTTACCATTTTCCCGCAGCCATGCTTTCCATTACTAATTTTTACATGTTTCTTTTTATCACCAGGAATTATGAGCAATAGAACTCTTGCATACATTTGTGCAATTGTTTCTCTAATTTCATTCTCACAAGACTCCAACTCTCATTGGTGTGCAGTGCTTCGAGGCAAAACCTATACAGAGGAGATAACTAATATTTGCATTCTATTATGGCTCCTTGCAACGTCACTGACTGTCGGCTGAGATCTAGATACAAAATGCCCATGTAATAGTAAGTTTGTGACCGATAACAAGTCCTAACCCTAGTCCCTTTTCCAGTCTTTTCCCATAATTACAACCCTGCAAAATAAATACTGACATCTCCATCTACTGGATAATTATAGCCAATGGAAATAATCGCTGAGGAAAAAAAATGTAAATTGTCAAAAAAATAATCATATAGCAGTGGGGAAATTGTGTTTTTTTAATTTGCTAATAGTCTATTACAGTGTATTAATAAGATTAATACAGTTAAATCCCATTATAACACAATGACAATGGTCCAGACATACAAAATATGTAAGATATAACAGCAATTTGTTTTATACAATAAAATCAATAAAGAATAAATTTAATTAGGGATTTCGAGAATTGTTAAAGAAGGAAATTTGTTATATGGAGGGATTCCACTGCAGAATGTACAAAATTAGAATTTTAAAAATTACATTTCAAAAAGATTTAAAACACTGAAGGAATAATATAAAGTTATATTAAAAAAAATATCACAAATTACTGAAACTGGGTTACACACACAACAAAGTTTCTGATAAGATTCTTCATTCATTAAGTCCAGGGTACAGTGAAACCTACCAGTAAAGTTGATATGGTCCCAAGTGAAGTCAACTCTACATTAACTTGATGCATGTTGGCTCCAACCAGTGCAGTGACCAGTTTTGCTACTTGTAGTCTAGTATTACCAAGTGGTGGATCTAGGCACCCAAATGTGGTAGGCATACTACTGTAACATTGCTGATCAATGAAAAAGATACACAATAAATAAATATGGGTACCACATGGATTAAAAATGAAAACAGCTGAAGTATATCTAAATAGAACTATTCTTAAGTTGGTAGCATATCCTACTCAAGACATAGACATCAACCCAGCATTTATTGGCTGCGGTGAATTTTAGGCAATATAAATATATTCAGTAGCTTGCCATTGTTTTATTAATGGTCCTGATGCATAGTTACATGCTAAGAGGTTTGAACCTGCTACCTTGGCTGTCTAATGTGAACACTATACCTCCTCGCCATATGGCAAGAAAATTAATAAGCATATTGTTCAATTTCTTGTTAGTCAACCTATCATATATAGTCACCAAGAATGGAGATAAGGACAGTGACAGCAGATCTCACTTGATAGATAACGTAACCACAAACACATACAATTATATCACTCTCAGGGCATGCTGTGCAAGACAAAAAAGTGCATAAGAAAGGAATTGGTCATTATTCTCAACAACGTCCAAAGTATCCCATGGATCTATCATCCTGGTAATGCAGGAGTCACACCAAAAGAGCTGATGTCCTGGCAGAAGAGTAGCTGAATCAGAACCAACTAATCAACAAATTATGTAGATTATATATCCATTGAATGAATGGGAGACTGCTGTAAAATAATGTACCATGTAAGCATATACAATATGGGAGACTGCAGTAAAACAAGGTAACATATACACATATATAATATTTGTATATGGTACAAGGTTTTACTGGAGCGTCCCATTCTTTGAATTATTGATTATCTCACTGCAATATCATGGTTTTTATTTTTGTTTTACTGCAACTCTTTTTTGTCAAAATCAAGAACCAACTCTTTTGTCAAAATGGCTGTTGAGAATGCATGCTAATGAATGTTGAGAATGAACTCTATGGTGTTTGATTAGCAGTTGTTTCTTCCCGAAAGAAATGGCAACCTACAGGAATATTGTGCCTCAAAATTCTCAATGGAGAAATCGAAGAAAGGGCAGACCAAGAAGATGGAATGACGATATTAAAGATAACATGAATACGTCGTTAGGAAATGCAAGCTGCATGGCCCAAAATAGAGAGATATTCAGGGAGATTATTGGGAGAACAACATTCTGGAAAGAATATGTTAACACTTGTTTTTTCTTTTATTTCACTGTAATATTCTTCCTCCTTTTCTGTATTTGTTCAACATGCCTACCTTATAAGTCACAAAAATACAATACTAAACAGAAGTATGAGTAATTGTGAAGTAGACATGATGATGATGTAGTCCCATTAGCTGTGAGCAGGTAGCTTGTGACTGTCCATAACATTTGTGGTGTAGATGTGTAGAGTGCAGTGTGGATGGTTGGAAGTAGTCATAAAAGCAATGACAATATGTGCACTTGATTAGGAACAAATCAACTGATGCAACAATATTTAACCTCTAGGACCCTAGATTAAAATTACGCAATATCCCCCCTGGGCCCAGAATCTTTTCTGACAATGTGCATTATTTGTGGTGAGTGTTTGGTAAACATGATAACTTTTTTGTTTGTAAAGATATCAAGATCATTTTTGCACATGTAAAAAAAGGAGTGAATAATGAATATAATCATGTTTTTTTGTTATTTCATGTATAATATGACAGTTGTGAAGCAGAAAATTGGGGGGGGGGGGGGGGAGAAGAATAATCATCTCAAAACTCCATGTAAAAAAATAATTTCTTGATGCACCTTATACTTGAGCAATGTGTGACAACATTGATAAATACCTCCTAAATACCTATTCCTGTTGTATATATGTTGTTTCATATCCAAACTAATATAATAAAGACTGAAAAAATGAATAAAACGTGAAGAAATCGCATACAATGTCCGTTCATCTAACACTATAAGCATGCATAAACTTCAACATCTGGTGCAGGAGACTAAACACCTATACCGGAATTCAATTTCAGCTCATAACCAACAACCAATTTCTAATGATCACTGCAGACATACCTTAGGAGGATTTACTAAGAGGTCATGGAAGTCTTTTAGTCGAGGAATAATGGCAGCTATGACATTGTTAATACCCTGTGTGAAACGGTCTGTTTCACCATTTGGAAGCTGGTCAGACAACTCTGCACTGAAAGCAAGCAAATTAATTATTGTTAGTTGTTAAGTTGATTAAGATTTGTAGTGACCAACAAGCTTAACTCTTTCCAGACCAATCGCCAGTATACTGGCTTTATACTATGGGTCTACAGGACCAATCGCCAGTATACTGGCTTTGATTTGATATTTTATTACTTTCCAAGGCTAACTCTAACCTTGTGAAGTAATCACATACCATCAATGTACTTATATATTCATATTCTGTATCCATTCCCCTTTCCAATGACATATTACACATACACTATTTATCAATATTAGTATGTCAAGTGATACAATAAAAAACACATATAAGGAAATTGTATAAAATTAATTTGGTCCAAACCTAAACATAATCAAGTCCTGAAAGAGTTAAGTAGGTTAATAATCTCTATGTGTTGTGCTGTCTGTCATAGACAATCATTGAATTTCAGAACATTCTGTAGTGTAGCATAGTTTAAGACCTCCGCTGCTGACTCTCTATCTGTAGTGTAGCACAGTTTAACAGCTGAGTTGCTAACTCTCCACAGTGCCATGATGTTAAACTATTCTTCTCTCTCTATGTTCACTTTTTATCCCCATTGTCTGACCATTTTCTGTACTTTTGCTCCCCATCTTACACTCATCTGGGCATCAGATAGACATCATCACCTAAGTTAAGACGTGTAAACAAATACACAAAGTCATACCCTTGTCTTCGCACTTCCAACAGAGTGTGGATAACACAGAGACCATTCACAAGCACAGATTCATTCTTGTTTGAGTCAAACATGTTGGATAACAACTGTGACACTGTCTCCTCCCTGGTCACAAAAACAAAACTTATTGTGAGTGAAGATAAATATTATACAGAGTATATAACATAAATGAATATTATTGGACACTTATATTTAAAAGTTTTCTACTATGAACTTGTAGTATCAATGCATATGCAAGTTCAAAGATGTTATACTGAGCCAATCCTTCTTTAACCTTTAGCAAATCAAATTAAAATTACACTATCTTATCTTGTCACCAGATTTTTTTGGGAAAACTTTAGTTTTTTTTTTTTTGTGAGTGAGGAAAATGCAATAACTTTTTTGTTTTTAAAATTTCAAAAAAATATTTCAAATTTTAAATAAAGAATTGCATACTGCAAATATGTGTGTAATTTGTTTTTCTATGTGTGTCATACCTGAGGTGTGAGGGCATGATAAAGACGTTTTTCGCAAAAACAAACAAAAAACAATCACACATGGGTGTTTGGAAAGCATAACTTTTTTGTTATTAGAGATATTAAATGATTTTTGCACATCTAAATTGAATACTGCATAAATTGGTCTAAGTTTTGTATGTGTACATATAATACATTAGAAGGTTGTAAAACTGAAAAAACATCAAAATCAAATTGGAAAAAAAATCTGAAAATTGTGTACTTTATTTATTTTCCGACATGGCAACCCTGAAAACATCGATTTTACACACTGTAACACAATAAAAAGCTATTGTATTTGTGTAGTTTCCTGAACAAAATAACAGGATATGCTTCTATTGTTATTGTAACTTGTGTTCTGATATCAACGTGATGGAAGTGTTTCTATGTTTTACAGTTGTGTATTCTGTGGTGTAATTAGCTTATTACTGGAGATAGTGAGATGCTAAATGTAGTTCCATCCTGTAGGATTGGTGATTTGTGTTCTTATTTGATCAAAGAAGGAATGTAAATCACTCCAGTTTTTTTCAGACTTGCAAACTACCTATTTTTGATGCAGATAAAAACGGTGTCCGAGAGCAGGGAAAGTCCACCCCTATACAAAAAAAGTTTGTGATGGCATACATTGTGGAGAAATCCAAATGGCTCAAACAGCGAAATAACAAAGTGGTAAACAAGAGGCACATTCAGAACAAAATGAATGTTGATTAGCCACCATGGAAAAGTCTGGGGCCTTACCACATACATCCCAAAGCCAAGCAGCGGACCAACAACATCTGAAGATTAGAAAGAAGAAGCTTATAATAAGCACATGGAATGTTAGAACACTATGCCAGCCAGGGAAGTTAGAAAAATTAATATTAGAGGTGTGTATGTCATGTGACATATTCTTTCCAGAATGCAGTCTTCCTTAAATCTCTTGAAATCCCAGAAGATCTCCTGCCTCCTCTAGCGACATCTCTATTGACATTTGCCTCTACTGCCTTCTATCATCACATCCAACGCTCCACTCATGCCACATCATATGGCTGAAAAAAACCAAACTTCCTTCTTAATATGAAATTTAAAAGCCAGCCTTCCTGAGTGTTGATTTGGCTTACTTGTCTTGGTAAAATCAACATTCTGGCTTTCTTGAGAGGCAGAAGCTTTGAATGTAGATGCTCTAGAAGTAGCAGAGAAGAGATGAGAGGATGCTGGTTACACACAAAAGAATTGAAAGGAGAATAGGAATGGCTGAAAGTATTTTCAATGACATGAGAAAAATATTGACAAATTACAAAAACCTAAAAATGAGAATTATAAAATAATACATCTAGTCTATATTAATGTATGGGTATTTAGCATTGCCTAGCAGAGTACACCATCAAGGCAAGAGACATGGAGTTATGTTGAAGACAGAACTTAATGATGATGATTATTTAATATCAGAAAAAACAGTTCTAGCTATCTTTCTTAAACTTTCACTGGATCACCTTTGTATCAGGGCAATAGTACCACGAAATATCTAGCAAGATGTAGTCCAGAGAATGGAGATACGTTATGTCCCCAATTTATTTGACCCAATTGCCCAACACCTCTGAAGATCAGCAAACTCACATAAGTGATTCTACAAATGTGTTATTCTCAACACAACATTAACTTTAAGCATTATCAGGAATGAATCAATAAATTATCCACATAATGTACATAAACTTACTGTTCCATTGTCACTAGAAGAGGATCTGGGTCTGAAGTGTCTTGCTGCTGAATGAACTGCTCTCGTCCTAGCCGTACAATATCACATAGAGACTGTGCTGCATTGCAGTGAATCTGTAAATATACAATTGCAGTGGTTTTATCTACTAAACTCTGCCGAAGATGGGCGTATTGGACCATTGGTACAAATAAAACAGCGACACAATGCATTTCCATTTACTGGACTACATCCTGCTGGAAATATAGTAGGACCATTGTCCTGCTACAAGAGATACAGTGGGAGCTTGAGAATAAACGCAGAAGAAGCATCTACTAAACATGCCAACAAATAAAGACTTATCATCATGAGCCATGCCAAATATGACAATGGGTCTCCACAAACATCAATCATGAATAATGGCCATCAGTTCCTGTGCAGACATTTGATACCTTTTAATTTCTCTTTCAGATTAAACACTCTGTGTAATTTGCTGTTGCATCACATCCCAGGAATCATCTGCTTTTCTCTTTTTTTTTCTTCCATGATATTCTAAGTAAGTTAAAAATAAGGCTGGAGATGGCTTTAGCGTCCTTGTCAAGGCTAACTGTGATTTGGAAAAGCAACATCAGTGTTGGAGTGAAAATCAAACTGTATAGGTCGCTGGTGCTTTCCGTTGTGTTGTATGGTTGTGAGAGTTGGACACTCACTGCGGACATGGAGAGAAGATTACAGGCTTTCGAGTATAAATGCTACAGAAGAATTCTACGAATTTCCTATAGGGAACATAAGACCAATGTGTACGTAAGAAATAAAGTAGAGATGTGTGCAGGTGTCCAGGAGCCATTGCTTTCAATAGTGAAACGACTAAAACTAGCATGGTTCGGACATGTATGCAGGCACGATTCCTTGTCAAAAACAATACTGCAGGGAACTGTCGAGGGTGGAAGAAGCAGAGGAGGACAAATAAAGACATGGACAGACAACATCAAGGAATGGACAGGGCTAGATATTTCCACACTCATCCGCATCGCAGAGGATAGAATTCGCTGGAGGACTCTGTATGCTGAAGCTTCCAATGTGGTACCCCTACGACCCTGAAGGGTTATGGGTTTGATTGATTGATGTATCTTTCTGTAGCATTTAATCTCAAAGGTGTTGATCTTTGTCACGGTTTTACTTAGGGTCCATATACGGGGTACAGGTGAGAAACAACAAAAATGCTATTGCAGATCAACAAAAACATCTCATGGCATTAGTGAAACATTGCAAACTTGGACACCTGTTGAGGCATGATTCCCTTTCCAAAACTGTTCTGAAGTTCCCAATTGAGGGTGGGAGAAGAGGCAACGGGAAAGTATGGACTTATAATCACTTCTGCAGTAGTACATACATAAACACAATAGTAATACTCACATCTTCATCTTTTGAAGCCACAATTGAATCAACCAGCTTTTCTACAATTTGTTCCTTATTCAGCCACTGAAACAAATACCCGCAACTATTATTGAAACTGCAAAATAAGATATTTCCACACAAATAAATTCCTTAATAAATAAAACAGCTGTTAACTATAAATATGACTATTCTATGTTTAAATTCCCATGAATTATGAGCAATATAGCTCTTGTACACCTGTATGGAATGAAGAAGTTCCTTCAAAACTTTATTTTATACCCAGGAGTACCTAAATCTTAGTGGTGCGCAATGCTTTGAAAATAATCCTTCAACTCAAGAGGGGCTCTAAATTATACTTAATTACCAAAACATCAGAGAATATCTAAAGATCAGGTATAGGCTGTGGTAGGTAACCTAACCTGTAGAATCCCCATGTTGACATTTTTCAACGAGTGTATTCTTTCCATAGGTGCCCGATGTCGAAATATGTCAAAGTGGACAAGGCCATTCGTAGTCGTAGACAACAATCTCCCATGTTAATTTCGTGCCATTCTATTATAATAAATATTAAATAGAATAGGGCAGGACAACATTCAGAAAATGAATATATATTGTGTAATATGACCTTGTCATTAGAGATGAGATAAAAGGGTTCTGCAGTGCTATATAACTCCTAGACTAACATATGGGTGAGAGTCTTGGACAATAAACGAACAAGAGAGTGTGAAATTAGAGGCAATAGAGATGTGGTTCTACGGGAAAATGCTGAGAATACCATAGACTGCCAGAAAAACTAATGTGGAGGTGTTGAAAGAGTCAAATGTGAAACAGACCTTAATCAATAATATAATGAAATGACAATCTTCATTTTTTGGCCACTTCATGAGACAGGGAGATTTGGAGAGCATAGTCACAACAGCAAGACTGAAGACAACAGAGACAGAGGGCGACAACATGAGAAAATATTAGACAATTTGACATGGTAGGGAAACAACAATGATCTTAATTAATGTTGGAGATAAAGAGCTGTGGAGAGCCATGATCGCCTACACCAACCGTCATGGCACCTGATGATGAGTAATTCCCCTTGGTTTTCCTTCTTTTATATACATATAAGCTTTGTGGTATCTTTTCACTTTTTTGGTGATGGTATCTTGCCATTTTTCACTAATTCTTCAGGGATTATGATTTAGACCAAGACAATTTTTCAAGCTTTAGTGTTGCTGGCACTGTAGATAAACGTGCGAGGGGAATATTGATATTAAATATTGATATAAATAATTTCATTTACAGCGAGAAATATGAGGAGCCGTGTTTTCTACAGTAAGGCCTATGCAGGACATTGACGCGGCAAGTTCTTTGTGTGCGTTTGTCCACATTCTCAATTTCTGTTGTACACAATATAACACTGACATACACAAGCAAAGAAAACCTCCGAACCATATCCAGCTTCCATTTATCTCTATTGTCCCATGAATTTGAAATCAATATTTCAATAAATAAAAAAGTTATGCCAAAAAAGCAAACGTGCAGAAAAACTACAAGTCATAAAAATGACCGGGTTCTAGAGGAAGTTGCATAATTTTTGTCTGTGTAGCTAGCTACAGGCTAAATACTAAAGTAGTTATAGTGAATAAATAAAAATATATTTGTTACAAGTATCTACTGCTACAAATAAAAAGATGATTAAAAACAATTATAATAAATGAATAAGGATGAAATCAGTTATTCATTTGATTATTACAATTGTTTTTAATCATCTTCCTATGAGGTAAACTATAGGGGTTTTGTGGCTTTTCTAACTTATCGCAACATGTCAAGTTGGAATCATGCATGAACATTAGCTCTCCTGCAACGCATCCTTTTCTGTCAGAGGAAACATAGCACCTCAACTCTGTGTCATGTTCACCGGGATTAGTGAGGTCTGCCAGTTATGCAGAGCTAACAAGTTAACCAAATTATTGGTTCTCCAAGAGAATTATCATATTCTGTAGAGTTGTTTTTCAGCACACTTCATGTGCAGCCTGGTCATAGCCGGAGCACCATAATGGCAGCTATGAATATGGTCAGGACTAAAACTCATCTCCCACCAGCATGATGTGTAGTACTGGGTTCTAAAAATGTTGCACGTCCCCTAAGAAACATTGCTTTTCTTATTAAGGATGTAGCCATCACAATAGCATTTTTAGCTGTAGTTAATTTTCTAAACAGTCCAGATACACAATTGCCTGCAGCGGAATTTGAGCAGGATATTTTAGCTGTCACATGCCCACTCTTTACTTTGCCGCCACAGAGCCAGAATAAACTACACAGAAAAACATTAACCTTTAGCATGCCGTGTTTACAATTCGAGCGACACATTTAGCTGAAATTGTGTCATTTCTTGATTTTCGACTGCGAAATCCGCCGCCCAGAGCGTGGGACGTGATTCCCAAAACAAAAAAACTCCAGATTTTTTATTTTTTTTAGAAAATGTTATGGCAACTGGCACTAAGCTATATCAATTAACTTCATGTTTCTGGTATTATAATGGCGACAGGAGATGTCGTGTGATTATTATTTTGAAATCCTCACGATCTCTAGCCATCCGCATAGAGACGAAGCGACATGACATTGAATCGGGATTTATATACTTTTAGTTCATCATACATTCAGTGAAATCACTGAGAGGTGAGGAGTACTTCAAATAGTTTAATTAAAATAGGTTTAATTAAAATAGGTTCCACAAGGTTTTCACTATGTAAGATATATAATATTCAACAGCTTTCGATCGATCAAAAATACAATAGGCCTAGCTCTAGATCTGTCTTTATCACTTTCTCACACATCTTGTGTCACACACACACACACACCTATATGCAGAATTTAATTATCTATTTATATGTGCAAATATTATTTAAATATCTGTAACACCGAATAAGTTATCGCGATTTCAAAACAGCCAAAAGCGATTGCGTAACATTTTCAAAAACTAATTCCGCGGCAGGAGAGAAATTATGTAATTGTAAACACAGCGTGCTAAAGGTTAATGTACCAATGACATTGTGAAGCTTCCACATAAGAGCCTCACTATATTGGCATGCCATCTAATGTTTACTGTTGCATGATGGAAAGGTCTCGCAAGCCACTGGTGAGATCTTCAAAACTTCCACATGCAGCAATATAGATGGAAAAGAATGATGGACAAAGAACTAGACATGTTATAATTATCCACATAGCGTATACCATACCTCAATAACAGCTCTACGAGTTTCTGGAGACTCTATACAGGTGATTAATCGTAGCAATAAATCCATCACTGCTGATGTCCCAATATGATACAAGAGGTGTCCCACAAAGTCATTTTTTGTTTTCAAATACTCAAAAATCTGAAAAGCAAATGATAACTAATCAAAATGGTTAGAAATGTTTATCTTTAGTTTTGTTGAACTACTTCAGTCAGATATCAGGTTACAGCGCCAATAGCTTCAATGAATTGTGTGATTCGCTTCAGGTCATCCATGTAACCCCTCAAGTCTGGAAGTAGTGCCGTCTCAGTAGGTCATATTTTCTCCCTCTTCTTGGTAGAGTTGACAGGCGTGAAGAATGTGTTCTTCAGTCTCTGGGCTCTGTCCACAGGTCTGCCTCACCAATCTTCAGCTTTCAGAACATGTGACTTCTTGGTCTGTTGTGGCCAGCTTGTAATCTGAAGGTGATGGTTTGTTCCTTGTGTGACATTTGATGGTAGGGGGTCATTTGGTAATGTGGTTGGGTGCATCTGCTTCCACTTTTTCTTGTATTCTGCTTTTAATATAGTCTTACATTCATAGCACGTATTATCACTTTCTATTTGTACTAGTTATCCCCTTTCCGTGCCAGGAGATCAGTTTTTTTCATTTCCAGGTATGCCACAGTGATCAGGGATCCAGTAAGAAATTGATATGGCAATAATTTTTTCAGAATTGACAGAATGTAATCTTGGTGGATTGATTCTGACATACCTTTTCACTGCATACACTATAATGCCTATATCTGAATAAGCATTTCATTTGTCAAATCTATCTGCCTCTTCCACATTGCCACAGAAGCTGCAATGAAATAGAATACATTTACTCCCAGCTAGCATAAAGAACAAATCTTGTACATTTGTTTTCAAACTCCTCAGGTTAGCAAGATATGTCCAGAAAACAGAATGTGTTATCAAGGTTTACAATTTGGATATGATATCTACAACTTTCGGTCTTACACATCAGACACAGTTCAATCAAACTATTGCTGCTGTGACTTGACTGACTAAAGATCTACAAAGACATTGATTATTTCTGAGTCCGGGCCTACACTTCACACTTTTTAAGAAATATGTTCCAATCCAATTTTTTTTAGTAATTTGTGAGGTCACTCTACCGCAGTATTCTTAGTTACAAAATGGCTGCAGCTGTTTATTACCGCTGCAAGGAGTGTTTCTAGATGCAAAGATATACACAGGGAACATTCTATGATGTTAACCTACTATGCTGCAGTAATGATTTATTGGTACAGCACTGTTAAAAGGCAGATTGAGCTGGAGGGTAAATAATAAACACCAGTTTGTATTTCATTTTTAATGCCAGGGAAATAATAAAAACATGACTACAATTTTATTCTCCCATTTATATATTTCACTATCTTTCTTCCCACAACCCCCAAAAAATATGTAGGCCTTGCTCCTAGGAAAGAACCAAGACATTTTCTTATATACATTTATAATATGTTAAAGGCTTACCATTTCACTTTTTCTTGTGATTAAAAGACCCATTACTTTACTAAAGAAGGAAGCCAACAGGGGATTAAGAGGCTTAGCCCCTTCCAAGAAAGCATACAGTTTGCTGACTAGTTCCTCATCACCAGCAAGCTTCTCATTGATGCGAGCTACATCTGATGTCAACAACTCACACGCTGTATTTGGGTACCTGTAAAAAGAGTCATGGGTGAGAGTGCAATAACCATGTTTTTAAATAGTTAAACATTAAAACACTTCCTGTGTCAATCAGATAGATCAAAGTTTGCATACTATTTATCGAATGTGTGTTTCTGGGACCGAATTATGAACTAAGAATATCAACACTGTAGCCTACCTTGTATGTCACAAGAAGTGAAACAGAAGATTTAAGGGCAACATCTACTCTAAAAATATTGGCATGTTTGTGGATCAGATGGAAGATGGGCAGATATAAAACCATGTGAGCAAGGAACTCTTGAGGCAGCACTCGATGCCCTGTTTAGATCTAACTTTTTACACTGCTGAGTAAAAGGCTGTCTCAAAGAACCACACACCACTGATAGGTGAGGCCTTCTGAGTATAAAAGGAAGCTCTGGAAATACCTTCCCATTGCATAAAGGATTCAAGAGCTCTATTGCTTTAAATTCCAGGATATCAAAACATTCACCTTTCTGGATTTTGTGCACAGGGTGCTAAATTCTGTGCGTTGCAGCTTTGAAGGAATGTGGTTTGGGGTGAGGTGGAGACCAACTATATGTCAGCAACTTGAAAGTCATGTTGAAGTTGGCTATGCCAGGCCAAAAGGTACAGATATCACAGCCAAGATGTGAACCATGACATAATGCATTACATTCTCTGGACCACATCATGCCAACCATTAGGAATTTGAGAATGAATGCAAAAGTAAAAAATAATTTTGGTAATTTTGTTAGAGAAGTAACATACTAAACTTATGCACAACACTGTAATATATGGCAAATAATATTCAGCCACAAAGTTGACATTGTAAACTAAGATGGACTCCATCTATGTTCCTTAAGTGCTGAATATGGTGCTTAGGACAGAAACAGGTGCTCTCCAGTTTGAGCGATGTGATGCTACTTGTGTGTAGGTCTTGTATGTTGTTGAAACTCAGTCATACTCTTTGATGGTTGTTCTGCAACAAGTTTCTCTTGGTCGCTCTCTCTTTCTCTTGTCATTTGGTACCCTATTATAGTGCTTGTGGTATTTCGTAGCTTGTGATTTTCATTCAGACAAAGTACACATCGAGGTAAGTCCACAATTTTCTTTTTATTATTGTAGAAACATCACTGTTTGGTGTCATCTTTTATGTGCTTTATGACTTGAATTCTTTCCAGCACTTATTTAATAGTTTTCTAGGACATTTATTTTCAAATGAATTAAATTCACCAGTATTGCCAGGACCAGAAACAGGAACAAATAGTAACTGTTACATGCATGTCATAAGAGGCAATTAAGGAAGTTATGGGAGTGGAGTTGGCTGTCCCATCACAGTGGGTCAGAGAAACCCAGTAGACATGCTGAAGTCGGATGTGTCAGGCTGAAAGGCATCAATACCACAGCAAAAGCTGTAAACCATAACAACACACTCCACTCTCCAGACTACATTCTGCTAATTTGCAGAGGTTTGAGAACAAATGCAGAAGAAATGCATTAAATTTCTTCTGTTCTTTTCTTACTTTTCAGTTTTCTCAACCATGTTAATACACAAATTACATTGGAGTTGAAATGGTTGTATGGAAAACCATATGTTAATACAGATATTACATTGGAGTTGAAATGGTTGTATGGAAAACCATATGTTAATACAGATATTACATTGGAGTTGAAATGGTTGTATGGAAAACCATATGTTAATACAGATATTACATTGGAGTAGAAATGGCTGTATGGAAAACCATATGTTAATACAGATATTACATTGGAGTTGAAATGGTTGTATGGAAAACCATATGTTAATACAGATATTACATTGGAGTTGAAATGGTTGTATGGAAAACCATATGTTAATACAGATATTACATTGGAGTAGAAATGGCTGTATGGAAAACCATATGTTAATACAGATATTACATTGGAGTTGAAACGGTTGTATGGAAAACCATATGTTAATACAGATATTACATTGGAGTTGAAATGGTTGTATGGAAAACCATATGTTAATACAGATATTACATTGGAGTTGAAATGGTTGTATGGAAAACCATATGTTAATACAGATATTACATTGGAGTTGAAATGGTTGTATGGAAAACCATATGTTAATACAGTTATTACATTGGAGTTGAAATGGTTGTATGGAAAACCATATGTTAATACAGATATTACATTGGAGTTGAAATGGTTGTATGGAAAACCATATGTTAATACAGATATTACATTGGAGTTGAAATGGTTGTATGGAAAACCATATGTTAATACAGATATTACATTGGAGTTGAAATGGTTGTATGGAAAACCATATGTTAATACAGTTATTACATTAGAGTTGAAGCGGTTGTGATATATTACCCATGGTTTTTATTTCCAGCTATTTGTAAGATAAGATTTCTAGAAGACCCAAATTAATTAAAAAACCATAGATTAAGTACTGAGAGTATTGGTCTAGAACATAAGTTGTGGTACAGAGGAAAGCAAATGACAGAGAGAAATGGAGTGCTTTTATTGTTGTCCTAAGCATCAGGAGCACGATAGTCTAAAGTAGTAGATATTTTTGTCTTAAATTTATGTTCAGGTAATTAATAACTTACTTGAATCTAATTTTCTCATCAACATCATTGGGTGGCTCCACTGTTATCAACTTCACCATCTCCTCCATGTTCTCTGGCTGAATGAGGCTGTGTCATGATAGAAACATACAAAACAAACATTCAAACTGACAAAAATGTTAAGTCTATTGTCTATTCCCAGGTGAATGATGGTTGATATTATTCACATTTGCTACTAAGTGCAGGGGCGGGAGCTTCAGTTGCCATTCGAAGGCATTACGTCCATGTTTGTTCAAGATTTTCTTGGTCTACCTTTGCTTTAACCCAAATATTCTTTTGTTATATGCTCTTATTGATATTTCGTTTGGGTTCATTCTCATAGGGTGACCAAACCATTTTACTTGCTCTTTCAATACATTCAATACATGATATACCAGTTCTTTTCCTAATTTATTCATTTCTTAAGTTATCTCCTTTAGTAACCATTGCAGCTTGTAAATAGTTTAAGTGACAATACCAAAGTTATAGTTTGAAAAATATTTTGCTCACACCGGACACTACAACAGCTCTCGTTATAAAATATATGGCTATTGCCGTCTTTATGAGCAATCAGGAAGCAGGTCAATGTCAGAATTGTAGGTGGTTGTTCGTACCTCAAAGCGCAGTCATGCTGCTTCTTTCATTTGCTTCTATCTATCCGTCTATTTGCTAAACCCTTTGTTGCCTTTCAGCATCAGTGGTAGAAGAGTTTTCTGGAGATAGTCCTCGTGTGTGCTGAGTATATTGTGGAATTTGTCGCCTCTTTTATTTCGGTGTTCCATCATTTTCGTGGTCGACCTCTAGGTCTAAATTCACTGTATCTGTGTAGCATAGCTTGCTCTGGTATCCTGCTAATGTGTGCAAATCATTTGATCTGTGATCTCTTAATATATTCCAAGATTGGGGTGGTGCTAGTTTTGTGTCTAATGTCCCCATTCCTCACTTTGTCTCTTAGCGATATTCCTAGAATTCTGCGCAGGTATGCCATTTCAGCTGCCACAAGTTTACATTTGCTTGTGCTGTCGTTGTCCATGTTTGGCATTGGTAGAACAGCGTTGGCATAATAATCATTAATATAGTCATCTTCAGAAAACTCTCCATTTTACTTTGAGACATTGTGTTCTCACTGATGGTTTGCTAATCCTGTCTTGTAGTGTTGTAGTTCGCTTGACGTGTCTATATCTGTAGTTTTGCCTCTTTACCAGACTCATCTTTTATTCTAGTGTTGTTTCCATAGTTGAGGCCAGCACCAGTCTTTACTGTCTGCCACAGGGTAGGTATTATTAGTCAACAGACACAGACATATTTCCATTGCGCTTATGTATGGTGTGGCATCTTGATTGCTGAGGTGCGTCTCCTGGTGGATGCCTCCACTTCAACACCTGTGCGTGCTAAGATTGCTAAAGCAAACTATATTTTTGCTTAATTAAAAGAGGACCTTGGCCAGACTTAGTTTTCAGCAACTGGTTGTATGCTTAAATCCAATCTCAACAAGAAGATGACACTAATGGGATCTTGTAAGTGATTTTTGCACTGGCAGCAGTAAAAACAAATCAAATTGGATTCAAGGAAAGAATATTTTTTTCATCTGCGAGTTTGTCATTAGTCTTCCTTCTGATGCTCTGATATCACTGAGTAAGGCTGCTCTGCACAAAAATATTATCATAAAACAAATATAGCAATAATTTATACTTAAAATTTGCTGCTGAAGTGATTATTTTTTACTTGTTTTAATGGTAGAAAAAAAATAAATGAATGCTACAGAAATCGAATTTGATCACATAAAACATTTACTTACAAATCTACAAGCTTTCTGTTTTGAGCCTTGCATTCTTGAAGAATATCATCTTCATCCATGAGTTCTCGTAAAGTGACATCCTTAAAGCAAGACCAAAAAGACATTACAATATATTTTGTGTGTAAATGATTCAGAAATGTTAGCACGCTGTCTGCTTCAGTCTTTAAAATATAGACAATTGCTAATCCTGTGTCACCAGGGTTCTAAAAGAAACAAAATCGTCTGTGTGTTGCCGGGGCCTGAAAGGGGAGCAAAGAATAGCAACACTGTTTACCTTCCATGTATGTCATAAAAGGCGACTAAGGAGGTTATGGGATGGAGTTGGCTGTCCCATCCCATATAGGGTCAGTGACCCAAAGCCACGCTGAAGTCGGATGTGTCAGGCCGAAAGGTGCAGATATCACGGCAATGCTGTAAACCATGACACAACGCATTCCGTTCTCCGGACTACATCCTGCTAATCTGCAGAGTTTGAGAATGAACGCAGAAGAAGAAATAAAGCAAAGAATAACAGGAAACTATGGTGTCTGTGTTACCAGGGCCTAAAATGAATGCAAAGAATGTTTGTATAGGAGTTGGCTGTCATACCTCATATAGGGTAAAAGTGGTCCAGAAGTCATGATGAAGTCAGTTGTGTCGGGTCAAAAACACAAAAATCGCAGCCGACATATTCCAACTTTGACCTTACCACTGCCACAAGTCATTGTTCATGAACACAGCCCATTTGTACTTTTCAGATCCTGCTCACCGAGTCACTGAGGATGCAGATATGAGTTGCCATCTGTGTACTCATTCAGTTCAAGGCCTTAGTCACTGTCATAATCTCCATAGTCATGCTGCCCATGACAGCAAAAGCACTACTCTCCTTTTTACATTGTCTTCCCAACACACTGAGCTGTGAAGGCAAGACACTATATCAATCAATCAAGTGACATGCAGAGTGGTGTAGGCGATCATGCTTTTCACAACTTTGCCTATTCTTTAGACAAAGTGACTTATTTTTGTGCCACAGTGACAGTTTTGTATCCAGAAATTTGTCTTTGTCTTCCTGTCTTTTCTTCCCCTTGTTCTTTCCGGTGGTTACTAAATGTTGAAGACACTACATACAAATGCATGTGTCTAATAACTGAACCATCTGTGTATAAAAGACACCTTCCCTAGAATTAAATGCCTGCACCTCAGACTCTACAGTAATAGAGCAGCTCTCCTTGGTCTAAAGTGAGCTAGTATTGCTTGGAAAGAGATATGGCAACTTACATGCACACTTATCCATTCCAAACTGGTACTACATCCTTTACAGTGCTCACATTTTGTATGACACCCTGAGCACGCTCCTTCTGGGCAAGCAATAACAAGTGTGCTGTGATGACAGTGTGCTGTGATGTGGGTTGGCGACCACATTCTATAAAAAAATCAACGCCTTAAATAGCAGAAAACTGAAATGCTAGGCCAAAGGCCTATCAGTTTTTAGCAATACAAGTAACGTATTTAGATGGCAAAGATGAACCCAAATTGATACAACAGATAGCACACAAGATTGCAATCTGTTAAGTATCACAAAAGTCTATTCCTCTGCATTAATGATCAAACTCCTGCAGATTAGCAGGATGTAGTCCACATAACAGAATGTATTGTGCCGTGGTTCACAGCTTGGATGCAATATCTGCGCCTATCAATCTGATCCAACTTCAGCATAGCCTCTGGGTTATTTTGAGCTTCTATGGGATGGGGACAGACAACTCCACCCGAAAACTTCATTAGTCGCCTCCTATGTCATCCATGGCAGGTTAACAGTTACTATTCTGTGCTCCCCTCTCAGACCTTGGCAACACACAGACAGGCAAGAGTTTTGAGAATAAGTTTGAAATGGAGAATGGTCTGTCATAACTACTTACTTTCAGTCATTAACTGAATGTTTCTAAATGAAACAGCTACTATGCTTCACTATGTAGGTCACTTGATAAAAGTTCATAAACATTTAAGTTAGTTAAATGTGTCGTGAAAAATGTAGAGCACATCAATGTGGGTTGCCCCAGGAAGAAAAAAAAAATTCTCTAAAAAGTAAATAAGTTATCAATTAGACATCAATACATGACCCCTTATCTCACACGATTGTGTGCTTGCCTGGGTTCCTAAGAGAGCCAAATGGCAACATTGTGAGCAGATATTCATAAAGTAAAAGGTGACAAAGCAGGTTTTGGGTGGAGTTGGCTGTCCCATTCATTGGGTCAAGTGAGCTAAACACAGTGCTGAAGTTAGCTGTGTCATGCTGAAAGATGCAGATATCACATCTAAGATATAAACTATGAACATATATTTCATTCATCCTGGTAACCAGCAGGAGTTTGAGGAAAATTGACGAGAAAATCATTTGCATAATGTCGATAGGACAAATTATCACATTTGCCTCCTTTTTCTTTAGTATAACTACTTAAATGTATCCGATTTCAGCCCTTTGATCTTATGAACATTATGTCATTTACTCTGACAACCATAGAATTAAACAATTTCAAAAATAGCATTATTTTGCCGGGTTTTCTATGCTATACAGATATCTGTATTTTGGTGTGTTGAGTTGACTTGAGTTTGGGGTAGGAAGTTGGGGAGGGGGGGGAGGGGAAAGGAACCAAAGATGGTGGAATGACAGAGAAGAATACAATCCCAAACAGTTACCGCAGAATGGGACGGTGCCTCAAGAGTACAAAAAACTAGATCACAGGAAAATAATAAATCCTTGCCAAAAACTATAATAGGAGGGGAACTCTGACTCTTAACCATGGGCAAATGCGACAGTTAACCCTGGTAGGCAAACCGTCTAGAAGGAAATCTTTAAAATTAAACACCCACTGCCCTGTGGACAATCATTAAATGAGCAAGAGCTAGGGTAATACATTCTGATTCAAAAGTAGGAGTTAAGACTGGCCCAAATGGTGTAAAATAGTCCAGTCACAGTGCAACTACCATGGCTGAAAACCACAGTACCACTCAATGACTTCATATGACAAGTAAGTAACACTATCTTGTCAATAATTCAGGATATTGTAATTGACAAGGGGGCAACAGCCAACAGTCGAGTTGGGCTAGGTTTGCAGTGTCATTAGTGACCTGCACCCCCTTCTACATTGCCCACATTATCCATAGTCCGAGTCTCAACACTGCTTCGGTCAGACATTTTAACAATGCGTTTCCCGACATTTGTCTAATACTTGTCCGTGTGCAATGGGGAGCTGTATTCTAAGCTTTTTCCATACCCAGGAGTGCATGTTAAAGCTGCCGTATCCAGTACCTGAAAAATGATTCTTACTTTGAATGGGGTCTATTGTGGTGGGACGTGTGGCTTCTGTGTGTTTGAGCATGACCAGCACTTCTGCCATTTGGTTTCATGCTATACAATTGTGGCTCTGTTGCTACTAGATCGATTCACATACACAGTATGTTTTGCCTTTTCCATGATTAAACCTTTAGCACACTATAAACAAAAGAAAAAACTTTTCCTCCTGCCGCTGGATTATTTTTTGGTCATATTAATAGGAGGTGACTTTTGAAAACGCGATAACTTTTTTTTTTGTTAGAGATATTTACGTAATATTTGTACATATAAATAAAAAATTTAATTCTGTATATATTGGTGTACGTTTTGTTTGTGTGTGTGTGTGTGATATGAGACATGTAAGACAGCTGCAAAGACATTTTTCACAAAAAACAAGCAAATTATAGGCAAAATAATGAATTTTCTAATAATACTAAATTTCTGACTTTATTTTGCAAATGTCCTGGAATGGCAATAGTATATTATAGGCCTAATTCCGCAGTATTTATGGTCAAACTGTTATAATTTCATGGAGGAAAAGGATTAAACTTACAGGTATGTCATAAAATCCTTCTATAAATCTAGATCTAGTCCAAAACTGTATAGTTCGAAACCGGTTGATGTTTTAATATCAAATTAAATAAACCAGCGTGGTGTAACCGATTTTCAAGTGTGAAAACAACATACCTCTCCATAAATAATCATCTGAATCACATTCAATAATGATTTTTATGAAAATACGATAAAACAAAAGTCTATAAAACCTAATTCAATGTCATGGCGCTATTCTTGTTTGAAATTGTCATCAACAAATTGCAAAAATTTCGATATTTCAATGGCATTTGGTACCTGGTTGCCACTAAAACTGCAGCAAAAAGTAGTCAATTGAATAAAATACCATATTTATCTAATATAAATAACCCAAATATCGGAGGATGACCGACAAAAAGGAAGTGCTGCAGTAACCATACAAATAGAGGTAAATGCAAATAAAGTAAATAGGTTACTATATCAATATAAAATAAAATATAGAAAATAACAATAAATAAAAGGAACAAACACAACAATCAATGTGTCTGTCCAATTGGGACCTTTAAAGATAAAAACAGTTAAGAACAAAAGACCAAAAGGAATATAAATAAAATATTAATTTTGGTCTTTTGTTCTTAACTGTTTTTGTTGTCTTTATTGTCTTAACTGTTTTTGGTCTTATATTAATTTTGGTCTTTTGTTCTTAACTGTTTTTGTTGTCTTTAAAGGTCCCAATTGGACCACACGTTGACTTGTGTTTGTTCCTTTTATTTATTGTTATTTTCTATATTTTATTATTTTATATTGATATAGTAACCTATTTACTTTATTTGCATTTACCCATATTTATCTAATCTGGTCACCAAAATATTAACTTTATTTTATTTTAAATTCATTTCAGGTACCTAGCAACATGGCCTTTGTCTGGCTTGTACACTCAACCGCAGATATTTCAGACAGTGTAAACTGTTGCTGAACATACTCTACTGCCGTGCGCTAAAGGTTAATGTGTACGCATAGAGTAACCTTGTCTAAGCGGGATCTACCCATATCAGGTTTTTACATTGGCCATCCATAAATGTATCTACTTTTTCTGACACAAGACAATGTGTACAAGACACAATACACAGACGCCTTTCGTCACTGTGTGCCGACAGTGCTACTGGATGTGTTAGCGTAGAGATCTTTCCAGTCTCTGTGCAGGCAATTCTTATTCCCATCTACAGCCTCCACATCCACTGACACGAGTCTAAAAGTGTTCATACAGCAAGAGCAACTGTATTTCTGTTTTCAACGTGCGCCACAAGGAATTACTTTTAGAGCTTGGTTCGCCCGTGTGTTGCCAGGGCCCGAAAGGGGAGCAAAGAACAGCAATACTGTTTACTTTCCACGCATGTCGTAAAAGGTGATTACGGAAATTATGGGATGGAGCTGGCTGTCCCATCCCATATAGGGTCAGTGACCCAAAGCCATGCTGAAGTCGGATGTGTCAGGCCGAAAGGCGCAGATATCGCAGCTATGCTGTAAACCATGACACAACACATTCCGTTCTCCGGACTACATCCTGCTAACTGTAGGAGTTTGAGAACGAACGCAGAAGAAGAGCTTGGTTATCTGTTAACTCTGGGTCCGCAAGAGAGCAATGCAAGACCCTATGTGTGTTATCTCTTAAAACCTTAGGGTTGGGGGGTGGGGGGAGATTGCTGTGCAACCAAAAACAACAATGAAATATGTCTTCTCTGTCTAGTCATCTTTACAAAGACTTTTCACACATTTTTGTTCAACTGAAATTTTAATAAAATTCTAAAAGCCATGATAAAAGTTGACCTGCTCCGCTCATTGGCTAAGCTTGAATTTACCGTGATGGCAGATGCTATCACTGACCAGTCTCAGCTGTCTGCATTTGATATCGGGGAACACACACACAAACTGCACATTTAGTAGCAAATGAGATTAAAGTTTTTTGTATCCCATAAAAACAAATGGCATCCGACTTATCATCCTGGTACCCATTTGTCCCATCGTTCTTTGATCGCCATGTTTCCTGCTTAGACTTTACTGTTTGCTGAAGTCTGCTGTAATTTCATCTGAACCTGTGGCAAGATAATTAGCAATTACTATTCAATAGGTGAATAGCTGATGCAGTTCTGCATCATAACACCTGGACACTGAACAAAAAAATTAACTATGTCCATTTAAACTCCTCCCAAGCGCTTTCATAAACAAATCTTGAATTAAAACCACAGATTATCCACTTTAAAATTGCCTGCAGGAAAATAAATACTGTTTCCTTCAGGCTCCAACGAACAGGTAATTATTAAAATAGAGTTTTTAGGCAGTATTCCATTGTAATTTCAAACATTTATATAGCTTTTAACTCTTTGTACCTGGCAGTTGCGGATTTTATGACTGCTGACAATGCCTTCTGGGAAAGATCCCACTGTATTATCTTTGATTTACCCCTGTATTTTATTTGAGTTGAGAAAATGGAAGAAATTACAGTGCCTCTTACTATTGCTAAAGTTTGTGTTACGGTAACTTCCTTTTAGCAGCACTACTCATTTCAATTGTACCTTCATTCTTATAATAACGGGATTCCACAGTATTATTACTGGCATTAATTTGGTTTCCTACCTCAACATATACACGGAAATATGCTGTATGTTAATTCAATTGGTGATTAGTTGTGACACCTTGTAACCTTTAGGAACACTGATATAGATCTTACCTCTTTGTCAAGGAGTGTGTCTATATGAGATGATGTCAACAGATTAAACTTCCAAAACATTTTATCTGAAAATATGAAACCATAGAATTATCGTTATTTTCACAGCAGAAATCATTAGTTTTGGGCACAATTCTTTTTAGGTGTTCATTCTCAAACTTCTGCAGATTAGCAGGATGTAATCTGAAGAACGGAAAACATCATAGTTTACAGTTGGATGTGATATATGTCCCTTTCACTTTGAGACATCTGACTTTTCAGCATGGCCAGAGTCACTTTGGCCCTTTATGGGATGAGACAACTAACTCCACCCACAAATATCTTTAGACATCTTGTAGGACATGTGGCAAGTAACTATACTGAGATTCTTCACCCCTCTTTCAGGCCCGGTAACACGTGCGATATGGACAATTCATTAAACTGTTATCCTTTCTACATGCCTGCTTTATTCATATAATGAGTCTACAGAAGCTATAAATCTTCAGTGGTCATTCTCAAACTCCTGCAGGTTAGCAGGATGGTCCAGAAAGTGTTGTCTCATGGTTTACAGCTTGACTGTAAAAAAAATCCTCTAAAGTGAATCTTTCGCTATGCATGGCGGGTGTCAATATTTTGTGCTTCCTTATCAGAATGCCAGAAATATACTTCTAGGCTCTATCAACTATGCTGTAGAATTTAGTTGTAGAGATCACAATAATAATTCATTAATTAATAATCATCTTGAAGTTGTAACTAACAATAACACTCCCGCAATTTATATTTTGAGTTAATTCTTGAGATTTTCCCATAAAACTTATTAAAGTAGTTGGTTTTTCCACTGTTCAGTCTCCAATATTTTTTTTACTACTTCTTTTTGTTTGAGTATTATAATTGTTCTGTATTAATTCTCAAACTCCTGCAGGTTAGTCAAATATAGTTCACAGAACAGAATGTGTTGTACCATGGTTTACAGCTTGATGGCAATACATGCGTAGGTTTAAACAATAAACAATGCTTGTGTGTTTGTGGGGCCCTATGAAAAGGGAGAAAAGCAACACTTCATGCATGTTTAAGAGGCAACTAAGGAGGTTATGGGATAGAGTTGACTGTCCCATCTAATATAGGGTCAAACTGACCCTGAAGTTGGGTGTGTCAGGCCAAAAAGTACATATATTGCAGCTAAGCTGTCAAAGAAGGAACAATGTATACTTGCTATAATTTTGAACAATGCACTTATAGAAATACTTTTACTTCATTAACTTTGTGTTGTAAAAATATGAAATAGTAACACTGTGACCTGTCACGAATGTTTTAAGAAGCAGGAAAGAGAGTGGGAGTTGATGTCGTTACAAAATGCATTGATGAAGTTAAATGTGTTGGTTTGAAATACGAAATTATTGCAATCAATCATGATGCAACACATTTCTTCTCCAGACTAGATCTTACTGCATTTCAGGAGTTTGTGAATAAATATATCACAAGAAATGAAAGTTTTCTTTTTTTTTTATTGAGTTTATTTTTCTCTACATACGTATGAAATATTAACCTTTATCAGCTAAAAAAATCATCTTTCGATGTCTTTCCGAATACACCTCTCAGATAATAAAATTATCCGTTGTTATGAACTCAATTATCAACATGGAACTTTATGATGTTTAGGCCCATGTGACCAAGAATTAGCGCCCTCTAGACTAGGATTACGTCAAGTCACAGGCACACCTCAAACAACATCATCCTTATCATCATCCCATTTGAGCTGAATGGTCATCATCAACTGTGACAGACCAACATAACACATAAAGTCCTTCCTCTTCAATTCTTTCCCAAGTAAGAATGTTCAAAAATGATCTAATCTGCGAGCTGCTACAATATGTAAAAGTTGCTAAGTATGCTGATGACATGGTCTGTAGAAGAACATCTAAAGACAGCCAACAAGAAAATACAAAAGGCAGCAGACAACATAGCATGGGTAGAGAAATGGATAATAAAGATCAATGCTGAAAAGTCCTCAACAACACTCTTCACTCTCTCAAATAAGGAGAAAGCAGGAGAGATCAAACTTTGAAATGTACATATTCAAATAGAAGATGAGACAGTGTACTTGGGCACTACACTAGATATGAGACTGATTTTTTTTTGAGTCATGGAGGTCTAACATTCAGAAAATAAAAGCAAACGCATGAAGAAACTTCATTAGGAAATTGGCAGGAAGAAGCGGGGGAGGGAGGATGTATATATATATATATATGTACAATTAGACCAGTACTAGAATATGGATCAAAAGCATGGACTTCAGCAGCCAATTCCCATCTACAAGTCCTGGACAGGGTACAAAATCAAACACTTCACCTTATCACAGGTGTCATAAAGACCTTTCCCATAAATTAAATAGAAAAAAAACTACAGGCATCACTCTCTTACCATACAGGTGGGACACTTAGACCAGGATCCATGCAGAAAAGTATAAGAGCATACCAGTGCATCCTATGAAGGCCAGATTTGGAGACCTAGCCAGTTGAAGGCTATATAGGAGCAGTTTTATTCACTGATCCAAGAAACTAAACAAGAAAATATATGGAAGAACTGCGAGAAATAAAACTTTTTCCAGTTCCGTGGGAGCAATATCAAAATCTCACTATCAGAACCACCATAAACAACAACTACACTATGATAGAACTGAATACTCTGCTAAAGAAAACAATAGTATGCAACATTATTGAAGATATGTACCCCAGAGAAGCATGGAAAGAAGTATATACAGACGGATCAGTAACCAGAGCAGTGAAGAATGGAGGTGTTGTGTACGTAAAATATCCAGAATCCACAAAACTGAATCCACATGTTCACCAACTGGACTCTGCTCCAAATACTCTGCAGAAGTACAGGCTCTAAATATTGCTGCAGAAACAATTAAAAACACAATAAGTCAATGTCAACAGGCGGTGTTTCTTACTGATGCAATGTCTGTCCTACAAGCCCTTGACAGCGACAAACTCCCAGACCTGAATGAAGCCATTAGAAAGTGAGCATCCAAAGAAAGGTAGTACTACAGTGGATATTATCCCACTGTGGCATACCAGGAAATGAAGAGGCAGATAGACTAGCAAAGGATGGAGCAACACAGGAACAAAACGACCAAGAAATCACCTACCAAAAAAAAGAACCCTTATCAAAGCTATTAGGATAGCCAACCAACCAAAAGACAACTACCACTATCTCAACAGAGCTGAGCAGGTTATTATCATCCGCCTCAAATGAGGACACAACAGACCAAACATCCACTTAAATAGACTAAGACTAGTTCCATCACCTGTGTCCATGTGGGCAGGTAGCACAGACCACTCAATATATCCTGCAAGACACTAAACCTAAGGGAATACCACTGGCCCACAGAGATGGATACCCACATAAAGCTGTATTGGAGCACCAAGGAGCTTTCAAATACAGCAGCATTTATTAAGAAAACCAGATTTGCTGTGCAGACATATGAAACTGCGAATGAGGAGAAGACAAAGGAGATGTTAGTAACGTTAGTTATGGAGAATATGCCGACATTTCGTTGCACTATATTCAGCATTTAATATAATCTGAGTCGAACTAAAATATTCCTAGACGTATACAATGTGCTGACAAGAAAAGTGATATCTAAGTATTTTATTTATTTTCAAAGATGACATTGTTTTCTAACCAGGACTTATTGGATTAGCATACGATACTTTCACTAAACTTTAACCTACCCAGATCTCCTCTACACTTTATCTTGCTGTTGTCAAAAATCAATAAAATAGCATCTTATGCGTTTGTTATCAAACTCCTGCAGATTAGCAAGATGTAGCCCAGAGAATAGAATGCTTTGTTTCATGGTTTACATCAATGCTGCAATATCTATGCCTTTTAGCCAGACACATCTGACTTTAGCATGGCTTTGGGTCATGCTGACCTATATCAATATTAGATGGGACAGTCAACTCCATCCCATAACCTTCTTAGTTGCCTCTTATGACAAGCCTGGAAAGTAAACAGTTGTTATTATTTGCTCCCCTCTCGAACCCTTAACACACAGGCAAAAATAAATAAAATATGACTTTACTAGTCATGTTTATTAAATGTATGTTTTCATTGAACAGAAAGTTTTCATTGCACAATTGAATTACTCAATATTAATTCATGGTTTAGGCCCTATCTACTTATATAAATAAGTAGAGAGTTGCACAGGTTGAAGATAACCTATCTACTACCTATCTACTTGAATGAAAGTTTACAGCTGTAAGGCCTACATACATATTTCTTCTTACTTTCCATTAGGCATAAGCCTAATAATATAGGGCCTAATAAATAATATAAAAATTGGTAGGGTATCTTAGAATGTAGCCATCTTTTGGCTGTAGTGATTTTTCCAAGAAATATAAATGCGTTCAGTAGTTGGCCATTGATTTCTGAACAGTCTGGATGCTCAAGTGCCTGTGACAGGGATCAAACTCTGTACCTTCATCATCACAGACACACTCTGTACCACTTAGCCACAGAGCAGGGTCCATGTATTAGGTTTATGAACTTGTACTGTTTGCTTCCTGGCTTATTCATTTCTGTATTTTATAGGCTTAATTTGCCTAGGCCTATGGCATAATTCGCACCCAACTAACTGGGGTCATAACAATCTGAATCAATGAAATGAAAACATGATGATCAATTATCAAAGTTGGATGTTTCAAGCCTGGACAACACAGCATTGAACATGAAGGCCTAATTTTAATTTAATGTCGATGTTCAGCGCTTTCGTCGTTTAAGTAACCACTGTGACCTTTGGCCTAGTTGTGCGCATTCCTTAACCATTGTAGATAGTATGTGATTGAATGTGATCTCATTAAGACAAAGTTTATCTTAGCTGGTCAATCGCTGGCCCTCTCTCAGTGTGTAGCGGGCAGAAATAATGAGCGCACAGTACAAATCATTGGAAAAGAAAAAAAAATGTAAAATCACGTCTCTGATGAACATGTCGTGTGTTGTGTAAGTAGCTGCGCGTCGCGGCATCCGTCAATTTGACTGGTATTGCGCGAAAATCCATGACGTCGGCTACTTAAAATGTAAACAGTGTGCTATTTATAGCGCAATAGTTACCTAAACTAAAAATGTACCCAATGTTCTTCTGTAGATAGAGACAATGTATTTTTTTAGTGATGATTGAAGTGTGGTGGACATTTTTGATATTTAATTATTTAGGCCCTTATTTAGCCTAGGGCTACATATTTGAGACCTAGGCTATTTGTTATTCTTTGGATAGGGCCTACAGTTTTAACAGAACTTAGGGGTATCACAAAACATCACATCATCAAAAAATTCAAAAATCATTATTTAATTTGTTAGGCATCTTAGTATCTAAGAAGAAAACAATGAGTATAGTTATATATCATGTATGTTTGCTTTGATTTCATCTACAAACAAGCGGTTGAATTGCTATTGGGAAAAAAAATGGTATGCATTGATTTTGATAGACTTGTCCACCCTTGACTAAAAATTATGTATTGTCACTGTGCAAACTCAAGCTGCAAAGCAAAAAACCAGCAGTTGAATTTAGCCGAATTGAGTCAGTCTGTTCTGAAGTCTAAGTTCTTAGTTCAACTAAATAATTATCAAAGACTGGTAGTGAGAGTAGTCACAATACGCTAGCCATTTTTTATAAAGAACTCATATTTATAACTTAAATTATCGTCAGCTAATATTTATAATATAAAGTTATTAGTTATTAGCATTCTTACTTCACATAATCAGGGTTCTTAAACTTTAAGTGGCCTTGAATCAGTCAGTAGTCAGTCAACAATAATGGGGTGGAAGAAAAAACCAATATTGATGACAGATTACTCATTATCCAACGAAACATGCATACCACAAAAAATATCCAAAACGCGTATAATAACAAATACCGACCTTAATACTGAGTATGACCTATCCTTCACAACATTTGTACAGAATTTTGCAGTTTATAGAAGTAAACATAGGCGGGAACAAACGCAAAGCGAGCAAAATGGCTTCCAAAATTATAACTCTCGTGACTGCCCATACTCTTTGGAGACTTTACGAGAATACAACCGGTGTTTGGCTATAGAAATCATTGCGGTGTTTGTATACTCATTGAACCTGGAATATGTTAACGCAGTATCTATGAGGTACTCCATGGTATTCTCCGTAGTCGTAACCTTCGATAACAGTTACCATGTTGCTCCGATATGCCGACGTTGTGCTTGAACTATTTACGGGCACGGCGTGGGTGGGCGGAACAACAAAGAAAACTGTCGCAAGGGCCAGAGTTGTGCCCTGATGTCGACATCTGTTTCGGCGGCATTGGACTCGAAACGCCATCGAGTCGAATGGCTGCTGGAACAGAGGGCGGAGCACTTATGGGAATGCCCCACGTGCTGTGAGGCCAGTTTTCTAATCAAGAATCAAGAAGAATCAAGAATCTATGAGGTTCTAAGAGGTTCAAACAAAGAGGTTCTAAAAACACTTAATATGAAGAAAGAATTACTAAGAGAAATAAAGATAAAGCAAATAAAATATTTTGGAAATATTAAAAGACATGGCATCTTATTGAAGACCTTACCTGAAGGTAAAGTCAAAGTGAAGCGAGCAAGGTAGGCAGAGATACAAGTGGGAGAGTATACATCACAAGATGGACAGGTTACAGTCTAGCAGAGTGCACCACCAAGACAAGAGACAGGGGATGTTGGAGGTCTGTTGCAGCCAACCTTCATTGCGGAGACGGTACTTGATGATGAAGAAGAGTATCTATGTAATGAATATGAGTAATGAAGAGTATCTATGAGACCACGGGCAAGAGCAAATGGGCTGCAGAAATATAATCCAGCAGTATACTCCAGCAGGTGTTCGCGCCACATTTAATTTAAAATAATGTACGTGGAAGAAGTCTAACAATGTCTTAACTATTTTATTTCATTGAATACTTCTTCGGTCAGTTATTAAGTTACAGCGCCAATAGCTTCAATGATCTTATAATTCGCTTCAGGTCATCCAAGGAACCCCTCAAGTTTGGAAATAGTACCGTCTCAGTAGGCAGTATTTTCTTCTTCTCTTCTTGATATATTTGAGCCATGTCTGCATTAAGAATGTGTTCTGCTGACTCTGGGCTCAAACCCCAGTTGCACAACTTGCTGAACATGTGATATCTCACTCTATTGTTGCTAGTTCGTAGTCTGAAGATAATAGTTTGTTCCTTGCGTGACATTTACACATTTAATACGAAACAATTATTTTTATAACTATCTAAAACATTAAAGTTTACATAACATAAAATGTTATACTGTTGCTATTACTAGTTGCCTAGATTGAGCTTGACCCCACACTCCCCCTAAGGAATTCAGAATATAACTTATAGTACTAGGAATTTAGCCAAAAGACGAAGACGGAACTCTTTCTCATCCCCATTCCACTTTACGATTTTCTATAAAAAAAAAGGTCACAACAAATCTCATGAAAAAAGATGTAATTACGCACGTAATGGGCCAATAACATTCTTTTATTTTTGATAAACAAATCCCTCCTCCCCCCATTTACTGAAGACATGTCTTTCGCCCATGACATCAACAATTCTATTGCAACATCACCCGTGTGGCAACCGAAAGCTCTACTTTTAGTTCAGAGTTCAAAGAATGTGAAAACTGTCGTCTTTCAATCCATGTCGCAGTCGGCCACTTACAAATGCACACATGTTTACTTTTGTCGCTTTTACGTCATTTCTGAGTGTGAAAGTATTTGTTCCCCGAATGATTGTTCAGCGTTCTTATGCCTTGTTGTATTAACTTGATTCTCAATATCTTTCAATCTCCCCGCCATTAAACATTTGCAGAATTTACAGTGGCGAATTTAGTGTAATCTCTTTCCATCCTTATTAGCCATTTCAAAAATCTGAAATCATTGAGCCGCTGTTCTCTTAAATGCTAAGGATAATTACTGTCCATTATGAAACTGAGAGGAAGGGTACCAATAAATTAAGTGGTGGTGCAGTCATAACGAAAATGTTGGAACAAAAGTCCATGTTCCATCACACGCTCTTCCCAGCAACATAATGCCTGAGTCAAAGAGCATGAGCCCATGGACCGCTGGATCAGCAACCAACCATCACACGATGGCAATAACATTCGCACACTATCGTTTAACTGTATTGTAAGTACAAGATTATGGTAATAGTTGAATGGCTTAAAAATGTTGCTAAATTTTACCTGGTAAAGTATTAGTACGATAGTAACTTATTTTCTCTAATTATTCACCGTTTTGCATTTCATTGTTTCTACAAAGTTTAGAAAAGCACCAGTAAATAGAGAAAAAGCACTAAAAACTACAATTTTAAATGAAAAGCACTACCTAGTGCGTGTGCATTATATTCAAATTTTTGGCACCAGATCTGGTGCGAAAGGCACCAAAATGGCAAATCATCTTGCATCAATTAATGAAACGTATACGGATTGATCTCGGTTTCGGCGCTCTTATATTACTGGGGCTCGAAAGGAAACAAAGAACAATAATACCGACGCTTGACATGTGTGTCGTAGCAGACGACTAAGGAGGTTGGACGTGGAGTTGACTCACGCCATGATCTACGCCATTATGGAGACCTATGTCTGGACTATTGAGAGGTAATCAACCATATTATCTGCAAAGTGATTCAAAATCGCAATACAGTCACGGTGTAAAAGTGCCCACCACCACCAGAGTAGATGGCTATGTATGGTTCATAGTATTTTTCATGGAATTTCATCAGTATTTTTTAACACACATCTGGAGATGGAAATAAAGCATAATTGCCTGACATATGGATGGATGATAATGGCCGTTTGCGTCTTCACATGCAATCAGGTACCAAGTCGGTGTAAAAATTGCAAAGGGACTACGAAGCCATCACATTACAGCGTCTCTCGTGACTGATTTTGTCAATGTTCGATACACAGGGGCGAGAACGGAACATACATAACAAATATGTGTCCATGATGCGGGTCCTTTGTTTGTATCTATGTCGCTTGCTTTCTGACTGCTTCCTCAGACGATTGGAAGCCTCAGCTGGGTCTTATACTCCATGTTCTATGATCATCCTTCTTCTTCAGCGTGCATTCTCAAACTCCCGCTGGATCTCCCTTATAGCAGGATCATGGTCCTACTAGATTTCTAGAAGGATGTAGTGCAGGGAATGGAAATACCGCCCATTGTGTTGCCGGGGTCCGAAAGGGGAGCAAATAATAGCAACACTGTTTACCTTCCACGCGTGTCGTAAAAGCCATGCTGAAGTCGGATGTGTCAGACCGAAAGGCACAGATATCGCAACAATGCTGTAAACATTGACACAACGCATTCCGTTCTCCGGACTACATCTTGCTAATCTGCAGGAGTTTGAAAACGAGCGCAGAAGAAGAAGAAGAATGGAAATGCGTTGTGTCGCCGTTTTTTTCTGCCAATGGTCCGACACATCCGTCTTAGACTGGCTATGATCATCCAGCAGCTCTTATAAAGAATTTGGGTTGATTTTAAAGTCGTTCAAGGATGTTTTACCGATGTTCTTCTATATCAATTTTGGTCTGCCCCTTTACAGTCTACCATGTGAGAGCTCACCAAAGAGAATTTCTTTGTGAGTGCGATCGTTTGACTTACTTCACAATTGCTACTCATCTTAAACATCTATGTCTTAGAGTCTAGTAAGAAGGATGGTATTTTTGCGCATTGCAAGATTACCGTGTTATAGTTACCTTGTCCTGCCACCTGACGTTCAATATTCTACGAACACACTGCATCTAGAACATATTTAGATTCTTTTCTTGAATTATAAAAGATATCCAGGGCCAGATTAATACTTTCGAGTGTCTAAGCAATTTTAAATATTCGGGTGCCCCCCCCCCATTCAACATTCATAAACAAACGTACACACGCATGCACGCTTATATATAGGCCTACATACACGTGTATATATATACATATATATACATATATATATATATAAAGACACTCGCGCTCCCGCACACACTTTAACAAAGAACTGAGAACAGAAAGGATGGCGGGACTTTTGTATTGATTTTTCCAGAGTGACACCTCTACGGTCCTGAATTTTATGGGTTTGATTATTATGTTAATTTTGGAATAATTATAGAAGTATTCAGAGAAATATTCATAGATTATCATCATCAGGTGGCATGATGGGTTCTCAATGATATCATGTCTCTCCACAGCTCTCTATCTCCATCATTATGTATCAAGATTATTGTTTCCCTGCCGTGCCAGGTTGTCAAACTGTCTTAAATTTTATCACGTTGTCGCCCTCTGTCTCTGTTGCCTTCAAACTTGTCTGTTGTGACTGTTCTCCAAACCTGCCTGTCTAATGAAGTGGCCAAAAAACTAACATTGTCTTTTTTGATTGGCTATTATTAAGCTTTGTTTAACATTTGACTCTCTCAACACCCCCACATTAATTTTTCTGGCAGTCCATGGTATTCTCAGCATTTTTCTGTAGAACCACATATCTATCCTCCAATTTTCCACTTTCTTGTTTGTTAATTGTCCAAGACTCGCATCTATATGTTAGTATAGGAGTTATATAGCACTGCAGAACTCTTCCTCACCTCTAATGACAAATTCATATTATACAATATATTTTTCATTTTTCCGAATGTTGTTTTTGCCTACCCTATTCTGCTTCTTATTTCAGTTTAGCTTCTTCCAGCTGCTGTGATCGTTGTACCTAAATATTTGAATTGTAGACTTGTTTTAATACTATATCATTCACTGTGATCTTGCAAGGTGTGGTATTTTGTTTCTTGGAAATAGCCACTACTTTTGTTTTCTTTATATTTAGGAAGAAGCCTTTCTGTTTACTTTATGTGACTACTACATTAATTAAATCTTGAAGATCTTTCTCACTTTTAGCAATCAGGACAGTGTCATCTGCATATCTCAAAAGTATTAAAAATGAACTCACAGGAAATGCATGTAGCCTTCCAAGACGGATTTATAAAAAATGCAAATTGGGGACTATTTAAACACCGCAGTAGTGTTTTAGCTGGACAAATAGATATGGAAGGAAAATACATAAACACCATAGTCAAAGAGTTCTTCTTCCTCGTTCATTCTCAAACTCCTGCTGGATCTCCCTTGTAGCAAGACCATTGTCCTACTAGATTTCTAGCAGGATGTAGTCCAGAGAATGGAAATGCGTTGTGTCGCCGTTTTATTTGCGCAATGGTCCGACACATCGGTCTTCGGCGGGAAAGAGTTCAATAAATTTATTCATAAAGTTGTCAAGGAAGCAATACCAAGAGGAGCACGCAAACAATACAAGCCATACTGGAGTGAACAACTAGAACTACTGCAAGAAGAATTAGAAAAACACGGACGGAAGTGGAAAATAACCCAATCCAGGAACATCATAACAAACATCAACACGCAAAAGCTAAATTCCAAAGAGCCAAACTAGAAGCTAGAACTGGAGAGAGAAAACAGAATCCTTAAATTTTCAAAAGGATGGAAGAAAACAGTGGAAACTGGTCAAACAACTAAATGACGAGGGAACAGGAAGAAGCACAAACATAACACTCGTACAGAATGGCAAAATGATTACAGGAAAGCAAGCAGTAGATAATTTTGCTAGGATATTTACTCAAGACTGCAATATTGAAATTAGTCAAGAGAAACAGTGTACACTGCGGAGCGACCAAAAAAGTAAATTGGAACATGCTCAGACTAGAATCAGTTATGACAATAGCACAGATGAAATTATGGATACATTGTTCACATATAGTGAACTGGAATTAGCGGTCTCTAAACTAAAGCTAAATAAGTCCCCAGGTATTGATGAAATATCAAATAAAATGATAAAGAATCTAGGAAAAACAGCCAGAAGGAAACTATTGGACATCCTAAATATTAGTTGGACTACTGGGAAAATCCCACAAATCTGGAAGGAATCAATTATGGTCCCTCTGCTTAAAAACCTGGAAAAGATGGAACAACACCAACTAGCTACAGACCAATTAGTCTTACAAGTTGCTTGTGCAAAACAATGGAGCGCATCATAAACTTAAGGATAAAGTTTCACATGGAAAGTAGAAAATTCCTTGCACCACAGCAGGCAGGTTTCAGGCAATGCTACTCCACAGAGGATCAAACCACATACCTCTCACAGGAAATTGAGGATGCTTTCCAAGACAAAAAAAATCAGTTTTAGTGGCATGGATTGATTTACAGAAGGCCTTTGATAAAGTATGGAAAGAAGGATTGCTTAAAAAAATGAGAAACTACAAGATATGTGGAAATATGTATAGATGGACGAAAGCCTTTCTTCACAATAGAAGAGCCAGAGTACAAATAAATGGCAAAAAAAAGTAGGAAAGTATTACTACGCCATGGAGTGCCTCAGGGAGGAGTTCTGTCAACCACTCTTTTTCTCATATTCATCAATGATCTAATTGAAGAAATACCCAGTGGAACTAGAGCACCACTATATGCAGATGCCTTAGTTCTATGGTGCACACATGAGAGCGCCATGGTTGCCACAAAAATGCTTCAGAGAGCCATGGACATTTTGACCGATTGGATAGCATCTATGCAAATAAAACTGTCTTAAAGGTAGATGACTAACCCACATATCTTGGTGTAACATTTTATGCCAAAATGACATGGAAACATCATATCAGCAAAGCAGAAACAAAGGCTAGAATAGCTATACTAAGAAAACTGAGTGGGACAACTTGGGGAGCTAATGAAAGAATTCTAAAAAATGTATACCAACAAGCCATTCGACCACACTTAGAATATGGTTCTACAGCATGGAGTTCATCATCAAACACCACACTACAAAACCTAGATAGAGTACAGAACCAAGCACTTAGAATCATTACAGGCGCAATGAGATCCACACAATAATAGAAATGCAGAACATCAAAGGGATGCAGTCATTGAAAGAGCGTAGACATACTAAAATTATAATTCATGGAGAAAAGTTTCTTTCCCACCATAGTCACCCAATGAAGGAAAGATTCCAGAATCTGTCACAAGGACGGCTTAAAAGAAGCAGCTTCATACACCAGGCCAAGCGTCTACGTTGACAGGTATCGGATCTGCCAGAGGTAACAATACCACTGATATCTCAACCAGAACACACCCCATGGGAAAAACGGACATGCCTACCAGTGACCATCCAAACAACAATAACAGGTGAACATGGGGATGAATATCAGAATAATCTGCAGAAAAGGGTAGCAGCTCTTAGCTTCCTCGATGATGTTTACCCATGTGATCTATGAACCAGAGTATATACAGATGGATCAGCACAGAATGCAGTAAAAATGGAGGAAGTGGTGTATAAGTGGAATACCCAGATGGCACCACTGATACCACTAGTATACCAACAGGGAATTACTGCAACAACTATGACTCTGAAGTCAAAGCTATTTATACAGCTGCAGAGAAACTGGAAACTGTTACCATTGGACAGGATCTCACACCCAATTGTAATACTTACAGATGCAAGGTCAGTACTAGAGGCACTACAATCCAATAAACTTTCAGAGTTAAAAGAGGTATTGTCCATAGTACAAAATAGACGTAAAGTTATACTGCAATGGATTCCATCACACTGTGGAATAGCAGGAAATGAGAGAGCTGATCAACTTGCCAAGGAAGGTGCTAGCATGCAGCATTTGGATATACCAATCAGCTATCACTAAAAGAAATCCATGATAAAGGCACAACGAAAGCCTAACTTACCTCCACAGGGCGCCTACCACCTACTTAACAAACAATAACAGGTCATCATATTTCGACTCGGAACTGGACACAATAGACTAAACAGCCATAAATTCTAAATTTAAAAATTGGCACAACAGCAAAGTGTAATTGTGGACAAACCAACCAGACTTCAGACCATATCCTTCAGGAATGTGCAAACTATGACACATTAAGATGCACATACTGGCCTTCTGATACACCAATGAATGTTAAACTCTATGGTACAAAACAAGAAATGGAAAACACTGTCAAATTTACACAAGAAACAACACTGCAGATATAGACATTATTAGCGAACGAAAGAAGATGAAGAATCCAGCCATGTCTTCTGGCCATCTAGTCTGCTTCCACCGTACCTTGAAGAACATGTCATAGAGCAATGTCTCATCATATGCACGTACCACGAAAGAGTATGGCACTACCCAACTGCTTCACTAAAAATTCTCTTGGGGTCAGGTTTTAGTCCTTACATTGCAAAAGAGTAGACACGTTTGCAGGGTTTTTCTGGAGTATGAGGACCCTTTTGATATGGATATTGTCAGTTTTAACAACCTGTGTTTTGTAATCTTCAGTGTTCTGTGCAAAGCCTAAAGATGGTAATTTACTGTGATCTGTTCAGCTTTAATATGAGGTCTTGTGGAAAGTTGTTTCCTGCTCTCTTACTCCATGTATGTTTGTATTTTCTTTTAATGATAATTTATGCTTCTTTCTGTAATACTCTGGAATTGCTCTCTTTTGTACTTGCTTTTGTCAGTCTTTCAGTTGCCTCACATACTGTAATAACACATATCTTCTGAAGTTTCTTTGTTGTTAGCATACTGCTGATTAAAATTTTCTACAATTGGTTTTATTAAATATTTAAATTCATTTTGAGTGGTATGGATTCTTCTAGGTTTGAAATAAAAACTCATTAGAAGACTACAACCACTGCCCCAAATGCTACAAGAACCCTATTGCTAATTATTCCTGGGATCAAAAGAACCACAACTTTATTTCAGCAATTAACATGAAAGCTGAAAGCTGATAAAGAATACAATATCAATATGATAGAGACATATAAAGAAGGCAACATTAGCCATGAATAAAACCATTTTTCTGAGTGTTTTTTATTGGTTATATAAAGTTAATGACTTGGCTCCTACAAGCCAAGAATACAGTCCGCACTATGACATTCTCTGCAAGTTTATTATTATTATTAATAAAGGCAAAAATAGAAAATGGGAACAAGCAGTAAACTAAAATTGGAACAGTAAAGTGGCTCTTATTTACAATTTCAACAAGATGCAGGGGGTAGAATGTACATAAATTGTCTGAAAACACTTACAAGAAGTGTTCATAGTAAACACACCAAATCTGTGGTTAGTAAATGTACACTTGGTTAGTTAATGTACAGTCTCAATATAACAGTGGATTATATGTCTATCAATTGTATGTATTTTGTACAGAATATACTCAGGTTTCATTGAATATGTCTTAGTATTCATCATGCCACTGTGCTGTCAGGGCCAAAAGGGTGAAGGGAATAGCAACATTGTGACCTGCCATGGATGTAAAAAAATACTCCTCCTCTGATAGAGTTCGCGTATCCCATATAGTGTTATGCTGAAATCAGATGTATCATGCCAAAAAAGTGCAGATATCATAGCTTAGCTGTAAACCATGACACAACATACCATATTCCGTTTTCCAGACTACATCATGCTAATCTGCAGGAGTTTGAGAATGAACGCAGAAGATAAGAGGAGACTAATAAGGTATTAAAAGTGGAGCTGGTTGTCCCACTTATAGGCTAATGTGATCAAACATCGCAGCAAAGCTATAAACAAGGATACAATGTATTCCACTCTAGGAACATTATGCTAAGGAATTTGAGAACGAATGCAGAAGTATTCACCTTGAATGAGGCTCTCTATATTCACACTTCGGGCTGGAGTTGGGATTAACATACAGAATTTATGGCCTCTTTCTGGATTAAATACAGAAAGATTCTTTTTGTCATGGCAAGTAATGGTATACTAATAGATTAAAACATGGGAAGCAATGGTATAATTTTAACTAATGGATTAAATCACAGGACAACAGGGACAGAGAACTTGATTCTTTGGGGCAAAGAAATTTACCTACAATGACCAAACCTTACACTGGAACTCTTTGATCAATCTTTAATCTCCATAATTAAAGAGAAACTCATTGGTCAATTTATGTACATATTTTAGGGTTGTCAAAGTGACTGTCAGGGCAGATCCTGATTCATGATTAGAAACAAACATCATGGCACATAGGGCATTTCCATAAGTGTTCTGTTCTTCATAAATGTTCAAACAGCCATTCAAGAGTATGTAAACCTCCAGTCCTAGTCAGATGTTGGATTACGTGATGTGATCTTTCCAGAGAACCCACTTTCTCCCCTCATCCCTGGTCATCTCCCAGGGGCTGATTCTGTTAGGAAGGCATGCAGGATGGGTTAACTTTTTGTTTTTACATTAAAACTATGAGACCTGTACAGATGAAAAATATAACATACGTTCATTCTGAACATGTTCAAGGCAGGATTGAGCAAGAAGAATTCAAATAAAATATAAGTGATACCTAATAGATTAAGTGGTTTTTGCATACTACCATCAGACAGAGCCCCACAAAAAGCATTGCTATACAGACACGATGGATACAAAGCCAGGGGCAGATCTTGCAAATGATGGATTACAGAAATAATAAGAGTGACTTTCACAAACATGTAGTGCATGGCCTGTTTAAATACAAGAAATAGAGTGAAAACGTGAATGTAGAATCAAAGTATTATAGACATTACAATAAGCATAATGATTTAAATATCTGATTTAAACATCAGATGGGAGATAAAGTAAAGCTATGAAAATACAGTGTTGGAGAAAATAAAGAGCAAGACAGTCATTGTTAATATAAATAAGAAAAAGATATTGAATGTACGTATATGTATATAAGTCAATTAATGAATATATAAGAAGACAAAAAAGGGGGAAAGAGTGTCATGTGTGCAGTTTTAGAAAAACATATAATAGTATCCATTTATAGCATGTACGTTTATAACCAAATTCTCAATGTAACAATTGTCAAAGTCCCCAAATAGTTAATTTTTAAATTGTTTATGTTTTTTTGTTATTACATACACATTTTATTAGTCCGGTACAATTTGTTCTATAACGATTTCACTGTATTAAGAATACCATGGATAGATAAAAAGAACAATGAGAAGATAAAATTAAACAATGCACAAGAAGAGGTTTATCAAGCAAAACTTCAAAGATTTAAAAACTATTTCAGGAAATATGGGAGTACAATGCTGGACCTGGAATAAAGATTGCATGTGAGTTTCTGAGGGTCAAAAGTATTATAAAAGTGTGACCTACCATGCATGTGGACAGAAGCGAATAAGAAAGACTGGGTGTGGAATTGGCTACTCAATTCTATCCCATTCTGTAGAACATCAAAGTATGGTATATAATTTAAGAAAATGGATGTGCAGCAAGTTTGAAGAGAAAGAAAGGAGATAAATTCCAAATCCTCCCTCCCCCATGAAATCAGAACAGGACATTTAATACTAGCAAGCAAGCACACCAAAAAGTGGCTAGGTTTGGAAAGATGACCTTTTCTTAAAAATAGATAATCATCTATACCATCACTATACGACCATCATACCATCACCATGCTATCAATGTCAAACGTGGACACTAACAGCAGAATCCAAAGGAAAACTTGTTACAACAGAAATGATTAGTCTACGTAGAATCCTCGGAGTAACAATAAGAGACAGAATCAGAAATGAAAATATCTGAAGACTAACGAACACATGCCAATTCTGGATTACATCAGAAGACAACAGATTAAGTGGTTTTTGCATACTACCATCAGACAGAGCCCCACAAAAAGCAGATCTTGCAAATGATGGATTACAGAAATAATAAGAGTCAACAAAAACAAACATATATGAAGCATACAAAAAAGACATCTCCAGTGAACTCTTCTACCCGATGCTGCAAAGCATAAAGGGGTATAAAACAACAACAACAACAAAAAGACTATGCCTGTTGAACAGGAGAAAAGTACTAATTTTAATAATAGCCTTTTAAGTTTTAATCACTGCTCTTTTATCTTGCCTTTTTTACTGTTAAAAATTACACAAAATAAAAGGATGCACTATAACAATGAAATAATGTCACAAATATTTTCTAAATCTTTAAAAGAAACAAAAAACAGGTTTGAAAAAATACTTTGAGGAACTATTTAAACACTGTGGAATCCCTATATAGCACATTCTCTTATAACAAAATGTCCTATAGAACAATACTTTTCACTATCCCCAATTATATTTATTTTATATTATTTTTACTGTATGTAGCAAATTTCTGTTATTACATATATATTTTGTTGTAATGGACTATGTTGTTATAATGAGATTCCACTGTATTACTTTCGACATCCAATTACATGCCAAAACACAATTTAAAAAACCCAATGATAAAAGGTTGTGATATGTTCTAGAAGAGATATATGATAAATCACACTATAAATATAATGAATGAACATAGCTACAAAACATCATGTTTATGGAATACAGTTCTTGGACAGAACTTTGTCAGCTGCTGCATTCTTACCATGACAAAGTGAACACATGTAGCATTGAAAACATCACACATTAGTTGTAAATAAATGTTGAGTAAATCTAACAAAATCACATTATATAACATTTTATAATACATTCATGCTAAGGAAAGGTCGCGGAATGGCGCCATTGGTACTGAGCAGGTACGGGTAAGAGATGTTAGTCAGTGACTGACTAGGTAGCTGAAACCTTATGGGAGCAGTGTGCTATGATACTGATTGATAATTCAGATTACCCTTTATTTTTATACAAAAATCTTCACGTTAGAGTTATGTAGACAAAATAAATGTCACAGTAATCAATGATCATGTCACACTTGTGTTATGTTAACAAAATAAATGTCACAGTAATCAATGATCATGTCACACTTGTGTTATGTTAACAAAATAAATGTCCCAATAATTAATGATCATGTCACACTTGTGTTATGTAAACAAAATAAATGTCACAGTAATTAATGATCATGTCACACTTGTGTTATGTCAACAAAATAAATGTCACAGTAATTAATAATCATGTCACACTTGTGTTGCCAAGGACTGAAAGAGAAGCAAAGAGTAGTGATGCTGTTGTGCACCATGCATGGGACAGAAGGTGACCAAGAGCAGGTTTTGGGGTGAAACTGGCTGTCTCAACGCATATATTGTCAAAGTGACAAGAGAGATGCCAAACTTGAGTCAGGTGTGCCAAGTCACAAGGTAGAGATATCATGACTAAACCATGACACAACTTATGACACAAAATTCTAATCTCCGGGCTGCATCCTACTAATATGCAGGAGTTTGAGAATGAACACAGAAGAACAAGCATGTAGAACAGAGTGGGTATTTAGTGTTACAAATCTTAGTGCTGGTATTTTAGCATTTAGGGAGCATGGATTAGTCTTATTCTCCTCAGTTTAACATGTTTACACAGTAAGTTACATATCTACACAGCGAGCCACATGTCCACACAGCGAGCCACACGTCCACACTGCAAGTCCGATTTTCTTAATGAATGCTGCTGTATTTAAAAGTTCTTCAGTGTTCTCATACAGTTTTCTGTAGATATTTGTCTATGTGGGCCAGATTTCCTCCCTTATCTGGATTAGTGTAATACAGGACATGTTCCACAGTAAGTGCTATCCGATTAGTTAACTCCAGTTATACTTCTTTCCCTAACTCAGTGAGTTACAATCAGAAAGTTGGGTTGGTCAGAGAATGTGGGGTATATTTTTTTTCTCCTGTCTATTCTTAGAATATAAGACCTGGAAATGAAGGGTGGTGATTGCAAGAAACAAGCAACAGATAGGAATCAGAAGAGTTATAAACCAACGCAGTATGCGAACAGTCAGTTACGACATGCTGAAGGACACACTGAATATGAGATCGAAGCACCTATGAGTGTATCAAGAGTGTCATGATGGTGATTTGATGTCTAGCAAAATGAACTCAATGAGTCAGGTGGTTCTATTCACCAGGAATATGCTGTAGATTTTCTCAGTATGAAGCAAGCCTTCGAAATGCTGCCCTGATAATGTATTTTGATTGGTGATGCCTGATGCAGCTGCCTCTCTGCATCATAGCACGGCATGGCCTGCTATTTACTGCTGAAACAACCAGAATATGTCTGCAACTGTGTTTATACAGAATGGCATGGGAAAGATAAACTTCAATCTTAGAAAGAAAAAAATTCTGCAATAATAATGGAAACATATCCTGTATAGCAGATTGCATGTCAACTATTGTTACATTTCTATGCATATCTTGTATGTTTGATTAATCTTGCTAAAGCTGTGATCTACTCTGAGTGTTGAAACTATGACCAAAGGATATTTTATTGTCTCACTAGCCCCTCTGCTACCTAAAAAAATACTTTGTTATAGCACATTTTAAGTTAGGGGGCTTCTTTGGAATGATTAGATTTGAGGATTAAAAGTCCCTTGTCTTGACATGCATTTTTTTTTACACTGTGCACCAAATAAATAAGAACATGACCATTTAGGATTTTGAACCTGCACCCTGAAGACAGACAGATAAGTGAGTTTCATTATAAAATAGTATCATAGCAGCTCCCTGACTGACAAAACTGCATTCTAACAGTGAATGATATAATTTTATTAAAAGTTTCTTAAGTAAATGAATAAATTTTGTCCTAGCAGATTCTTGAGTTAAGTGAACGTAATAAAATTGTGTCCTAGCAGCTCCTTGAGTAAATATAATAAAATTGTGACCTAACATCTCCATGAGTTGAATATAATAAAATTATGTCCTAGGAGTTCTCTGAATATAATAACATTGTATCCTAACTTACACCAATTTTGAAATTTACATATCCATTCCAATGGAAAACCAAAAGGCAAGTAATAAATTCAATATTTTTCCTAACATTGTGTTATCAATGTCAGACATGGACACTAACTAAAGAACAAGAGAGAAAGCTTAGTATATGTGAAATGAGATGTCTAAGAAAAGCAGCAAACAGAACAAGAAGAGACCATGTGAAAAATGAGGAAATTACCAGAACTGTTGGAACAACATCAGTGGTCAAATATATTCAAAAACAGAGATTGAAATGGTTCAGCCACCTAATGAAAATGAACCCTTATTGGCCAGTGGCAAGAGCATACAACATGAAAATGGAAACAGCAAGATACAGACGAAGACTAAGAAGGTGGATTAAAGGAGTTACCAACATTCTGATACAGTACAGTATTACTGCATATCAAGGGGCGAAACGTGCAATAGCCCGAAAACCAATCGTCATTCAATTCTGCAACGCTTCATAGCAAAAACAGAGGAAAGACATTGATAGGTATCCTGTTTCCCTATAATTAAAATAGTAACATTGTGTCCTTTGAGCTCGAGTAAATAATAAAATAATGTCTGAACAGATGCTAGAGTAATAAAAAATTAAAAACTGCCCTAAAAGATCCTCAAATGAATGGCGAATAATATAATTATGTTCTAAAATGCTGCTCAATTGAATAAACTAAAACAGCAGAAAGACGGATGTATCGGGCCATTGGCGCAAATAAAACGGCGACTCAACGCATTTCCATTTTCTGCTACAAGAGAGATTCAGCGGGAGTTTGAGAATGAATGCTGAAAAAGAATAAAATTTAAAAAATATGAACACACTGTCCAAATAAAACATATACAATATAAGTATCAAAAGCTAAAAGAAAATCAACTATAGTAGTGTCTCTTTCTTAGATTTACTGGAGACTCCATTTTATATGTCCAGATATAGAAAAATTATTATGGCACAGCTGAAATACTGTAGCAACCAAACAATAAGTATTGTACTGGGGTGACAATGACAGAGTTTATATGTGCACTTTATGTACCAGTAGAAAAATGAACTGTGACAGAATATGTCTAGTTGTTATGGGTTGAACAAACAAAACTCTCTGTTCTCCGGACAACATCTTGCTAATTTACAGGAGTTTGAGACTGAACGCAGAAGAAGCCTCTTATCGTAGGTATCAATGTCGCTAGTGTTTGCTCTTCTTCAGGGCCCCATGGGAAACTTAGAACTTAAAGTACAAACAACAAATATAGTGTGAGACAATACATTCTGATGATTTTCTAAGATATACCGAAGTCGGATGTGTGGATCATTGGCGCAAAAAATGAATAAGACACAACACATCTCTGGAACACATTCCGCTGGACTCTTTTACTACTACATGAGAGATTCAGCTGAAGTTTGAGAACCAACTCTAGATAAATGGATGCAAACCTGCAACAGAACAATAACACTAGGGACACAAAGTTATGACATGTATATGACAACATGCACATAGAAATGTGATTGCCAATTTTGGATAACAGAAACGTTGAAAGTCATTTGTAAAATTCAGTTTTTTCTATGCAGAAATAGAGATGAACAACTAAGGAGAAATAAAGATGAACCACTAAGCAGAAATAGAGATGAACAAAATATATTTTGTTCATATTCGTATATATATATATATATATATAAATACATATATTTCACCCCAAAAAATATATTCACAAAATATATGCAGCATGACATATTTTCAACATCTTCAAATACATGATTTTTGGGCAGGTATAACATGTAGCCACAATATGTAAACATAATATATCAGTCGCATTATGTGTGTATGTTGACTCATAGGTGAGTATTTTTTAAAACTATTTTTGAAATTGTATAAAACTAGCAGAAAGTGAAAGCCACAAACACCAACACAAGATGATTATCACATTATGAACAGATCAGAACATGTTATAACTCTACGCTTCAGAACAGGACACAACTGACTCCGCAGTCACATGTATACAAAGTTCAAGATTGGCAACACTGCCATGTGTACAGGCAGCACAGAGTGCCAAACATATACTTCAAGAGTGTTCTGAGCATGAAACGCTGAGGCAGACATATTGGCCAGAGGAAACAACACTGGAATCAAAGCTCTATGGGACACTGTATGAACTACAAAAGACAGTGAGTTTTATTAAGGAGACAGAATTACAGATATAGACATGTTTCAAGTGAACGAAAGAAGAAGAAGAAGAATATAGTTTAGTTTTGGTGTTCATGCTCACATATTTGTTTTTGAAAATAGGAGACATCTGCCCCAAGATCGGGTATGCTATGTTGCATTTATGTTGAATTTCTTTGGAATTTTTGCCATTCGATGATATGATGCTTCCAAGATAAGTAAATTCTTTCACATGTTGGTGAAAGTTGTTGGTCATCGATTAGAATAGTTTGTGTAATACTTACATGATGTTGTTGAGACCTATAGTCTTATCCTCTTTGATGGTTGTTCTGCAAAGTCTCTCTTGGTCTTCCTCTTTTTCTTTGCCATCTGGTATCCATTTTAATGCATGCAGTGGCAGGTTTGTTTTAATTCATTCGAAGTATATGCCCAATATAAGGCCATTTTTGTCTTCTTATTGTTGTAAAAAAAACATTGCTGTTTGGTGTTTTCTCTTACTCGCATGTTTGATTTGAATTCTTCCCAACCAATATTTAAGTTTTCTAAGACATTTATTTAAAATGTAATTTCTTCTCCAATGTTTTTGTTATCGTCCAACTTTCACAACCGTATGTTAATACGGATATTACATTGGAGTTGAACAGCCGTAGTTTGGTATATTTATTGTATTTGTTTTCCAGATGTTTGTATCTGGTTGAACACACCGGATGTCATCAAAACTCTGGTAAATTTATTATGCAGTGTCTAAAACTAAACTTTTATCACTGCATGTTGCTATAGGGCGCAGGCTAAAGGCTTTCTACAGGCAGTGGAAATAAAGGTCGCTTTGATCTAGCAGTCGACATGACGTGTACATAAGTTTTATTGTACATGTCATGTTTTATTATGTTTTAATGTTTTCATGTAACAAATCTAATTTCATACCTACCAATTTCTAGAACGATCATTCTGCATTTCAAATCAAGGTATCTCTAAAAGTCTGTATTTTTACCCAAATAATCTGCCAATATTCTGTACAAAGAGTTCTCCACTAAAGAGAAAATAATTATTGATATGGGTACATTGAATGAAACTTGAGCATTTTCTGTACAAAATACAGAACATCTGTTCTAGTTGACAGGTATGAAAGCTAGTGCATGACTAAATGTATAGAGTGTAGCCTAACATGGACAAGTGGCAAGCTTTGACATAGGATTTGTGTGAAAAATATAACTAATTGTGAAAGAACAAACAAATTATCTCTGGAAGACAGACAAAAAAATTATAAGGTCAAAGATGTAGCCTGTACAGAATTAAGTCAACAAACAATTATAAGGTTAAGAATGCAGTCTGTTAAAAAATTCATTAAAAAAAAGTTTATGGTCGCAAATCATCGAATGCAGTATGTAAAAATGAAGTGAAAAACTATACATTCAAGGATGCAGTCTATAATGAATGAACTAAAGAAATTATAAGACCAAGAATGTAGTCTGTAAATTATGAAGTGCAAGAACTAGAAAATGTACAATCAGGTTATGCCAGAGATATTGAAAAAATGCATTTCTCACTCATCAGTTTTGTATATAACAGGAAATATAAATACATCACTCAGATTTAAAAAATCATTCAGATCTTGATACATTACAATTTTAAACCATTCTACACAATGTCTAGTATACACATATAATGCCCTATTAAACTATACAATGATGAGGCAGAATTTTAAAAAAATATGTGAATGCATCAGTCTAAAATGATGCCCCCACATCAACCTTCAAAAAAAAACAATTCACCTGAAGAAGACTATAGTTGATTCTTTAAGCCAAAAAAAAAACCAAAACAACTGATATAAATTGATATATTAGACCACAAATCCCACAAGGACTGGGAGATTAGGACTTATCAGCCATCTACAAACTCATATATCAGGACATAACTCTAACAGAATTTCAAAAGTGGATGTAACAAATGGTCATCATCACTTGTCATGGACAAACAACACAAACACTCAAATATAGAAGAGGTCAGCCAGGAAATTGTAACCTTATAAGTAAAGTAGAAGAATGCTGAGAATATCATGGACTGCCAGAAAAACTAATGTGGAGGTGTTGAAAGAGTCAAATGTGAAATGAACCTTAATCAATAATATAAGAAAAAAGACAATCTTCATTTTTTGGCCACTTCATGAGACAAGGAGGTTTGGAGAACATAGTCACAACAGGCAAGATTGAAGGCAACAGAGACAGAGGGTGACAACGTGAGAAAATAGAAAGATTGACAACATGGCACGGCAGGGAAACAACAACGACTTTGATACATAATACTGGAGACAGAGCTGTGGAGAGCCATGATCGCCTACGCCAGCTGGCGTGGCACCTGATGATAGAAAAAGTTTACCAAATGTACACAAATACGGAGAATGACCAGCAAAGGAGTGTAAAGTAATCTTCTTCTGTGTCATTCTCAAACTTATGCAGATCGACAGAATGTAGTTCACGGTACAGAATGCTCCGACCTCTTAGGATATGCATGGCAGGTAAAAGTAATCACTGATCTGTGCTTCCCTTTTGGCCATGGTAATACGTGGGTGGAATCATACTCAGGACATAGTGATCAGCCCAGCATTTTTTGGTTGTAGTTATTTTCAAAGCAATATTTATATACAGTATGTTGCCACTGCCTTTGGAACAGTCCAGATAGGCGGAAATTGAATCTGGTACCCTGACGGGGCGACCATCTTCTATCAGGTGCATCCACTGGTTGCGGATAGTGGAACTGCCTCCAGATAAGGAGGGTAGCTTACCTGGTTGTTGGGTGCAATATAAGTCAGATCTCTGGACGAATAAGCAGTTGCGGACAAACTGGTGATGTTGCCCACCAGAACGGGGTGGGATATTAGGTGGTACTGATATCTCCACAGAAATACCCCATGTGTCTTATGACAGGCAGCATCAAGTGAGTATAAGCCACTATAAGCTCAAACCAACAACTGGGGTTATTGACCCTGCCTGGCGCATCCCCAGAGTTGGAGGAGGAGCCTTTAAATAGGGGAACATAGGAAATTACTTCCTAAACACAAAAGGGAGAAGTCAGCAAAACCCACCTTAAGTCACAACCAATCCTATCCAGTAAGGGAAAAATGCAGGAAAACTTAGAAAACTCTTCCTGTGCAGGTGGTGCTCAAAAGCCCAGAAAGACAGGCCACCTAGGAGATGGAATACTCTACACAAAGCCTGGGTAGATGGTGCTCATGAGCCAGAGAGGGCAGACCATCTAAGGAAAGAAAACCTAAAAAAATAGCTGGCGGAAATCGGATGCACTTCGCCATATGGCACATAACAAAGTGCAACGTATCTCATATATAGATACCGGGTACTCATTCTATACCACTCTGCCCAAAACAGGACATCACAGAGATGCATCCAAAAACTACTTTTGACTAAAGATGAACACCCACCATAAGAATATTTAGAGAAAATAATTAATACAGCAAGTATGATTACTTAAAACACAAATTACACATATTTTAAACAGAGTTTATATAAGGCACGCCAAGACATTCGACTTTGATGTACACGTCACATATTTAAACTTTTCAGTCAAAGTAATAGGCGGGACTACAGTAAAATTATTTAGAAATATTAATGGAAAACACAAAGTAATCTGTTTTACTGTTGACAAAAATATAGTTAAATTCAGTATTTTTTATATACTGTTAATTATATTTTATACAAAATTTCATGGTTTGGACAAGAATGCAGACATGATTCCCAGTCAAAAATATCTTGCAGAGTAAAGTTAAAAGTGCAAGAAGCAGAGAACAAAGAAAATTATAGGCACACAATATTAAAAACTGGACATGTGAATATATTTCCACACTCATTTGCATTGCTGAAGATAGAGATCACTGGAGGACTGTGTGTTGACATATTCAATGTAGCACTCTTACATTTGCATCCCTGACGATAGAGATCACCAAAGGACCGTGGTGTGTTGACACATCCAATGTATTATGCTTACAACCCTGATGAGTTATGGAATATTTTTTTCAACAGTAATTCTCTTTTGTCAACCGTAAAAACTTACTTTGTATTTTCCATCAACATCAGTCAAAGTGGCAATCATGAAGAAAATATGTAAATTTTAGTCATAATTAAAAAGCACAAAAAAACAAACAAATCCAAACATTTTTATTGAAGTTGGCAGCAGTCCTATATTTTGGCAGCAGAAGTGACCAGTCCTATATTTTAACATTTTTTGGATATAGTGAATTTGAGTAGTCTGCCACTGCTTTCTGAATAGCGTGGATACACAACTGGTTATAGCTGGTATTACAGTTCTGTCAATAAATTCCTTCATTACAACACACTTCTGAGTACTTGTAACATCAGCCCTATCAACCTATTCCTTCATTACAACACACCTCTGAGAACTTGTAACATCAGCCCTATCAACCTATTCCTTCATTACAACACACCTCTGAGTACTTGTAACATCAGCCCTATCAACCTATTCCTTCATTACAACACACCTCTGAGTACTTGTAACATCAGCCCTATCAACCTATTCCTTCATTACAACACACCTCTGAGTACTTGTAACATCAGCCCTATCAACCTATTCCTTCATTACAACACACCTCTGAGTACTTGTAACATCAGCCCTATCAACCTATTCCTTCATTACAACACACCTCTGAGTACTTGTAACATCAGCCCTATCAACCTATTCCTTCATTACAACACACCTCTGAGTACTTGTAACAGTCAATCATGAATCAAATGCCATGATGAATGGTGTAGATAATATTTTCCACGACTATCTGTCTTTTGTGTTGTCAAATAAACTCAAATGGTGAACTTCTCCCTTGCCACAATACTAGTCCATCTAGCAAATTCTCTCTTTGTTATCCCCTGCCTCTTCTCTCCTTGATCTTTCCAGTGGTTATAAAGTGTTCAAGCTGTGTTCTTCTCAGCACATGCCCCAGAAACCACGACTGTCTGCCCCTAATGATTGATGTTTTTACGCCAACATCAATGAGAACATCTGCATTAGTTTTCTTAGATGTCCATTGTATTTTCATCATTCTTCTCAGAAACCACATCTTTGTAGCCTCCAGTCCATTATGAATTTTGTTATTTACAGTCCATGCTTCGCATCCATAAAAAAGAATTTGTTCGATATAACATTTCAGTGCTCGAATTTGGGTCTGCATTGAAAGTGCCCCATTGCACAAAATGGTTCTCATTTTTTGGAATGCTGATTTGGCTTGTGCTGTTCGGCTCTTTATCTCACTTGAGCATCTACCTTCTGATGTTAATAAGGTGCCAAGATATTTCACCTTTTCATCTTGTTGATTTTGTGTCATTAATCATTATGTTGCATCTTGGTGGTGTATGTCTCTTCGATACAACCATTATTTCTATTTTCTTCTTGTTGAAACTGAGGCCTTTGTTTTCACTTTCTTTCACTACTTTATCCAACAGTGCTTGTAGTTCACTTCCTGCAATCAGTACTGTGTCGTCAGCATATCTCAAGTTATTTATATTGCATCCTCTCACTGTTGTTCTTGGCATACCTTCTATATTTCGCATAATGTATTCTGTATACAGGGAGAAATATCCGGTAACATTACACAATCTTGCCTGACACACATTTCTATCTGTTGAAATCTCCTATAGTGTTGTTAACTCTCATTGCAGCGGTTTGTTTCCAATACATATTTCTTACTATTCTTAGATCTTTCCCATCAACGTTAAGATTTTCTAGTAGTTTTATAATCTCTGAATGCTTCACCTTGTCAAATGCTTTGCTGTAATCTATGATGCACAGTAGCTCTGTGTAATATTTATAACTGCTGATATTTAGCTTTTAACTGTAGTCTAACTTATCCTTCAATTCTGCATACTAAACTAGAAGATGGACAATAATAGGTATATGGTCAAACTCTGGTTTTTATTAACAACTAAAAATTATAGAATTCAAACTTAATTTTCAGTACATGTTTTCAAAGCAGTCCAATTAAAAAAATCAGCCATTTGCTGATGCTGGATGTGTCTGGCGATTGGTGCAAATAAAATGATGACATAACGCATCTTCATTCTCTAGACTTCGTCCTACTGAAAATCTAGTAGGACCAATGTTCTACAAAAGAGATCCAGCTAGAGTTTGAGAATGAATGCTTAAAAATATCTTTTTGGCTTCCCATGTACATTTTGATCACAAAAGGGTGATAATAAATAGAAATCCCAAACACTAAGGTAAGATTAGCACAATGAACATAGTTAATAAATTGATCAACAATAACATAAAAATAATAAATCTATTGACTAGTGGTATATGTCAGTGTTTTTATAAGGAACATATATACGAGAACAAATATATTTGTCCAGCAGCAAATAAACAAACTTTGCAGGTTATCAAGAACCACTTTTGGCAGTGGTGAAGTGGAGCAAACTTGTTTGGTTTGGACATGTAACGAGGCACAACTCTCTCTAAAATTATTTTGCAAAGAACAGTCAAGGGTGGAATGAGGAGAGGGGAAAAGATAAATCCTGGATTGATAACATTAAGGAATAGATTGAGCATGATTTTTCTACATTCCTCTGACTGGCTGAGGACAGAGCTGTTTGGAGGACATTTTGTGCTGATGTATCCATTGTGGCATCCTTACAAACTTGGACGGGTTATGGGTATTATTATTATTATTATACGAGAACAAACACATTAACATAATACAACTATACGGTACAACTGTATTGATTAGCTTATGTGTGTAATGCAGTTATATTAACTACTATATATTTGGACAACTGATTAGTACCCACCTCAGTACATGCTCCAGGTACAGCTTAATCCTTTCTGCAACCACAGAGTGCACAGTAGTCATCAAAGCACGTCATACCTTTTTTTATAACCACAATGGACTGGAGCATCAACAACACAGGGAAGTAGAAGCCCCTAGACATTCGTATATTGAATCAAGTAGCACCCATATACATTTATGTATTGAATCAAGCAGGATCCCTATACAATTGTGTATTGAATCAAGCAGGATCCCTATACAACTGTGTATTGAATCAAGCAGGATCCCTATACAATTGTGTATTGAATCAAGAGCTACATTAACTCCCTATTCTTGTATTCTTCATTCGATGTTGGGAGACATACATCATATCGCCTGTGTGTTGCCGGGGCCCGAAATTGGAGCAAAGAATAGCAACACTGTTTACCTTCCAGACATGTCGTAAAAGGCGACTAAGGAGGTTATGGGATGGAGTTGGCTGTCCCATCCATTAAGGGTTAGTGACCCAAAGCCATGCTGAAGTCGGATGTGTCAGGCCGAAAGGTGCAGATATCGCAGCAATGCTGTAAACCACGACACAATGCAATTCCGTTCTCTGGACTACATCCTGCTAATCTGCAGGATTTTGAGAACTAACGCAGAAGAAGAAATATCATATGTTGGGAATCATACACAATATGACTTTCTTCAGTGAATTGAACTGTGCTTTAAAGCCCCGTGAGTGTGAGAGAGAGAGATCAGTAGAGCTTTTTCTTAGACCATTTTTCAGTATAATTCTGTTACATTACAGTTTGTACAGTGAAACTTCTGTATCATACATTCCTAGTTGAAGTGAATGTCAAAAGTTGTGTACACCATGTCTAATAAATTCTAGCATTAACTGTATGCAGCAGGAAAATAACAAATATTCACAGTAAGAAAGGAACTGTACACCAGAAATAATTGCTTTTCTTCAGGGGTTCTTTCAAGACAGTCCAAGACACATCATAATCACATTTGGTAACATTTACCAAAATCAATTTCCCACTTGGTAACACTCACCAAAATCAATTTCTCACTTGGTAACACTCACCAAAATCAATTTCCCACTTGGTAACACTCACCAAAATCAATTTCCCACTTGGTAACACTCATCAAAATCAATTTCCCACTTGGTAACACTCACCAAAATCAATTTCCCACTTGGTAACACTCATCAAAATAATTGGTAACACAGAAGACCAAACATCAAAACTGACATTCTATGGACACTTGTATAACATAATGAAAAAATGAGCACATCACAAATCCAAAGATCTAATTGTGGATCACAGAAGAATTTCCACACATAGAAGAATATACAACAAATTTGAGTCTACTATAAACGTATATGCTTATGAATACATACAAATGACACAGCACCCAAACAAATAACAAAAAACGTATTTTTATCAGATTTCTTACACATCTATAAAAACGTATGTCAGTTTTCCTGGAACTGAGTGTCTTATTTTCTTGGAAATTTAGTTCATTGTTCTTGTGCACTGATGTATTTGATTATGCTGCTTATGTACATTAAATACATCTTATTTTTCAATTTTCTTGACATTATATTGTGTAATTCCTACATCTCCCTGATCAGCCATTCACATTGTGCTCAAGAATACATATGTCACACGTTCAGCTTCTGCTGGTGACATCTTCTTTACAAAGTGGGGATTACCACTCGAAGCTACGAGTTATATGCTACAAGTGGTACTCTCGGCAGGCATCCTGCCCCTTTGTTGAGATGGAGTACATATGGGATAACCTGAGTACAATGATGTAAATCCACTATGACTTTTCAATTCCTGCATCCACTGCAACAGCATCAGAAATTATTGCAGATCTTGAATTAGTTAGTTTCACTAAATTTTTACTTCCAACATTTTATATATAAACAAGATTTATTATACATCAGTACCAAAATTATACATCAGTCACTTTTTCTAAACAATACTAAAAATTCCAAAGAAAATACCCTATAAGTGATAAGTGAGGCATCCTAATAAACTAAAGAAATTCTAAGTTAGACAATATATATGAATTGTTTAGATTACTCTTTTTGCACACACTCTTTTTATTACCAATATTCACTCTTTCTTTGATAAGCATTGTTCATTCCAATGAGATAAATGTACACACATAGATATGTTTTGTTATAATTCTGTTGAGCTTTTTGGTCTGACTTTTCCACGCCGCTGGGCAAGTCTGGAAGCACCAACAGGTTCAAGGGTGGCTTGCTTTAGATTCTGGGCATTCAAAGCTTTAAATGTTGCAGCTACAGAGTCCTATTGAGTATTAGATTTTAAAAAAGATCATGATTTTGTCAAATGTTTAGTTTGTGTCTAGATAAAAGATTTTATAAAGCAACATCTCTTCTTTTTCTTATGCATTCATTCTCAAACTCCTAGAAATAAGCAGGATGTAATCCAGTGAATAAATGTAATGTTTTATTGTTTACAGCTTTGCAGCAACATCTGCACATTTCAACTCATAACCCAACTTTAGCATGGCATTTAGATCACAAGACCTTACAAGGAAGTCACTTCCACACCTAAAACTTTCTGCAATTGCTTCCTATGAAAAGGGAAGCTCTGGCACATGAATGTTAATAGGGCTGTTCTTGCTCATCATTTTATTGTTGTGTATGTAGTCTTGATAAAGACTTGTTTTTGTCTTTTTTTTTGTTTTGTGTGTTATTATGTGTGTTTCCAGTGATTAGCAAAACTTCATCACCCTGTTCCAAGCTTCGCCTGATGGATTTCAGTTTAGCTGCAGTGAGTACATATTATTCGCCAGTGTGTTGCAAGGGCCCGAAAGGGGAGCAAAGAATAGCAACACTGTTTACCTTCCACGCATGTTGTAAAAGGCGACTAAGGAGGTTATGGGATGGAGTTGGCTGTCCCATCCCATATAGGGTCAGTGACCCAAAGCCATGCTGAAGCCGGATGTGTCACGCCGAAAGGCGCAGCAATGCTGTAAACCATGACACAACTCTTTCCGTTCTCCGGACTACATCCTGCTAATCTGCAGGAGTTTGAGAACGAACTCAGAAGAAGAAGTACATAGTAACATTCAGGATATATACCAAGTGTGGTACATGTTCCTAAAATAACATAAAATTAGGAAAATGTATCTCCTTGGCTATACATAGAATAAATTGTGGCTTCGTGATTAGAAAAAAAAATAGTAAACATATCTGCTAATTCCAATCATAACCCATCATGATGAATTATGACAAACTATTGCAAATTGCTCACATAAAAGAGAAATGTTATGTTGATTGTTTAAAATAAGAAATTAAATGTATTCCTTCATATTCACCCAGTGCTCCTTGAATAATTTTAATTCTACAACTTACGGGAAAAATTTCGCCATCTGCGCTTTGCCAAGAACTTAAACTACGGAAAGTGGTGTACATACGTTTCAAAGTTGGGTGTCATTTTAGGAACACATAATCAAAGTGTCTCAAAAACTGAAATCCAAGTAAAAATATGTGAACAGGTAACAGAAAAATATATACGGACAGCATGATTAAAAACAAATGAATATCATCCCACATGCCATGTGTTATCGGATCCTTGTTTGAGAGTGGAGAAATTTAATCTTGTCTACTTTCCATACTTTCCTTTGTCCTTCCCTTCTTTTCCCACTCACCTGTTCATGTATGAATTTGAATAGATACGTGTGATGGTCAAAAAGTAATGCCTCCTAATTTATAAGAAAATAGATACAACTCACACTAAAATGTAGCCTGAAGTACTTCAAAAATTCATTTCTCAATGTAGTCTCAGTTATTTGTTACAGTGTTTGTCAATCTTCGCACAAGGGCATGTATCCACTCATGGAAAAATGTGTGTCTTTTCCCCTAAACCAATAGCATATGGCGCATTTAAGGTTGTTGGTGTCCTTAAAGTGATGTCTGCATAAATCTTATTTTAGGGGTCCAAACAGATGGAAGTCTAAAGGTGCAAGATCGGAACTGTAAGTGGGATATGGTAATACTGTCCAGTCAAATTCACCAAGCGCATCAATGGTGTGTTAGATCGTGCAATAGTAGTGCAGTTCTCTGATCTTTTAATGGGTAAAGTCGCTGAAGATGACCTCTAAGATTCTTCAAAGATTCAACACAACGGTCTGCATCCAATGTGTTCCTTTGTTCCAAGAAGGTGAGAATAATCACTTTCTTCTCCTTCCAAAACATGGAGGCCAAAATTTTCCCAACAGATGGTGAACTTTTGAACTTCTTTCTTGCTGGCAATGATGTGTGATGCCATTTCATTGACTGCCTCTTGGATTATGTTTAAAAAAATGAACTCGTCTCATTGTCTGTCACAATATTTGATAAAAACTCATCTCCTTCAGTTTCGTAATGGTGCAGAAGGTTAATGGCTATGGTTTTCCTTGTTTCTTTATGTCTGTCTTGTCAACATTTTAGGTACCCAACAAGCACACACATTTGAATAACCCAGATCTTTTAACTATGTTCAGAACACTACTTTTACTAATGGACAACATGACATTCAGTTCATCCACTGTTACTCTGTGACCACCATGAATGACGTCATCAACTCGATGAATCTTGTGTGGTATCATTTCGGTAGATGGACTACTAGTCCACTTCACGTTATCTATTGAGGATTGACCTACTTCTGCTTCGCCACAATGATGTACCCAACGTCGTACAGTGCAAACATTCACTGTTGAATCTCCATAACCATTCTTCAAAAGTTCGTGGATGCGAATTGGGGTCTCGCTTTCCGCATCAAGAAATCCTATGACATATCGTTGTTTTAACCATACATTTTTGGCAGTCATTTTTAAACGACACACATTGCACACCGATTCATAATTTACTTAGATAAAAATTAGAAGGCATTACTTTTTTAGCATCCCTCATAGATCGCTACCATTTATTGTCCAATAAAATATCATTACTCAGTACTTTCACTTTTCATCTATTGGATGAGGGAGTCTCAAGAAAAGCAGAGAAATTTTGAAACGAAGCATAAGAAATAAAGAATGTCATACTTCAGGTATATATTCCATAAATTGGAAAGCAGAAATAGAAACCACAAGACACTTCTAAAATGCGCATAAATCACATATGAATGATCTTCCTAAATAATTGAGGTTTTTTAAAACAACCTATTCATGAATTAACTCACATCATGGGATATGATTATTTAGCCATTTTATGGTTTACAATATATTTTTCAATATCACTTTAAAATAATTATTCTGTACTTTAAAAAGAACAACAAACAGTGAAAGTATCATGCAAAGAAAAAAATGTGTTTCTGGATTCCGAATACAATATTGTAAAACTAAAAATTGTTGAGACATACTTGTGTGCATTGTGGCGAGAGCCAAAAAAAATATTAAAAACACATCCTTCATGAAAATATGGTAGAATGATGAAAATTGAACAATAGTCACACAGCAAAGTTTACCTTAACTAGTTGTGCATCTTGCAATGTAAGTCTGAGGTGAGGCAATGAGTCTCGTTGTGAGATCCAAAGATGACCCAGAACTTGCGCTGCTGTCAGTCGATTATGTGGGTCAATATGAAGCATGCGTTTCACTAAATCCTGAAAAGAAAAGCAATAAAATGATGTTCCATTAGAAAGGAAAGCAATCAATTTCATATTTTAACCATGACACAATTCGTTCCGCTCTTTGGACTATATCCTGCTAATCTGTAGGATTTTGAGAACGAACACAAAATAAGAACAGTGGTAATATTATTATGTTCCTTTAAGGAGTTATTGAAAAGAATCAGATGGTAGCAAACAAGATTTGTTCTCAAACTCCTGCAGATTAGCAAGATGTAGACTGGAGAGCGAAATGTTTTAGTTCATGGTCTACTGCGATATGTGCATCTTTCAGCCTGACACATCCTACTTCAACAAGGGTGGATGTAAAACATAATTGTACAGACGAAGGGCTATAGTCATTGCACGGTTGTTGATGGGGTGTGCCACTGGTGCAACCATCAGATCTTCCGCAGGTGGACTCCATTGTTAAAAAATGTTAAACCATTAATTTTTTATTGTGGAGATAGCAGGTTCTTTTAATGAAACCACTTCTGAATATAATTTATTTACAAATTGATAAACCAATTGAGTGTGCTAGTGAATATATAGTTGGCTGTTAGACATTGTTAAACCAATTAAGTTACTATTCACCCATATGGCAACATGGTCCTAGACTTCTAGTTCAGGTTGCATAGAATAGGGCCACGGTCTTCTTTCCAGATAAGGCATGTCATAAGAAGTGCCTAAGGAAAGCTGGAGGATAGGCTGACAATGTGTCACTAGTGAAAAATTCATCATCACATTTTGTCTCAATTTCTTACATTTGTCTTCTATCAAATAATCCCCATGGATGACGAAGAGATTCAGCTTAGGGCCTTTATACCTTTGTCCTTTTGTCACAGACTCCTAGTTGTCGGGGATTGTAAGATGTGCAATCACTGTAGATGGGGTCAACAAATCTGACAGGAGAATGATTAGATAACTAGCCCAGAAGTGTGTTCTTTGCTCCTAAGAGGTAAATACGAAATTAATTATAAAGGTTATATAACTATCAATATACATAAATAACAATAAAACAAAGACAATTTTCGATGTGTCGGTCCTGTTGGGACCTTTGTCAAGAAACAAAAACCAATTAAGACAACACAACTATAAAAAACAACAATGCCACGACTTGGACAATGGTTTCCCTACAAAAACCATTGCAGAAGTGGCCATGTTGTCACGGCTTTTAGATTAGGTACGTTCAATATTGACAAACAGAAATGGGTATGGGGAAAATGAAAAATACCATAATAAACATGCACATATACATACAAATATCTAAACATATATATATGTTTATTATGGTATTTATGTTTATTCAAATGGAATATATATATATATATATATATGTTGTGTGTATATATTTTCATATAAATCCATTCCGCATGCTATCAAATGCTATTCTTCCTTGCACATTTGCATGTTCTCTGCATCTACTGGTAATTCCCCCCCCCCCCCCCGTACTAATTTCTTTATCTTTTCCTTTTATTGCCTCCCTCATTCTTGGCATCGTGAATTGGTGTCCCCTTTCTTCATCTTATACTTTGCATTACAATCTCATTATTTTTCCCATACCCATTTCTGTCTGCCAACATTGAACAGATTTTAATGTAAATCTGTACCTAATCTAAAAGCTGCGACAAAATGTCCACTTCGGCAATGGTTTTTGCAGGGAAACCATTGTCCAAGTCTTGGCATTTGTTTTTTTTTATAGTTGTGTTGTCTTAATTGGTTTTTGTTTCTTGTTATTTGGTCCCAATAGGAAAGAAATGTCGAATATTGTCTTTGTTTTATTGTTATTTCTGATTTAATTATGTTGATAATTATATTCAGTAACCTTTATAATTAACTTCGTATTTATCTCTTATTTGTCTGGTTACTGCGGCACTTTCCATTTTGTAAGACATCCTCCGATATTTTGGTTATTTATATTCTTTGCTCCTAGCAGGATGTGGTAATCCAGGGATACCTTTGCACTGGAAGGAATGCCTCCCTTCGGGGACTAAACATACATCAATAAACCCCCCTTACACTTCCATACCTTGGAGACCTTATTTGAGTCTAGGTGTCGCCTCAGTTACACAACTGAGAAGAACCTTTAATTTTGTCAGAAAGCCTATGGGCTGTCAAGAGCTACCTGCTCATAGTTAAAGTAATTATTTCATCCTCATGACTAATGATTTACTATTAAATATATAGAGTTTGTTATAAATTGTTAAACTGTTTAAGTTTAGTATTGAATATTTGGTTGTGATAAACTATTGAGGCACTTACTTTTGCTTGTGGAGATACAGAGTCCCAGTTGCCTCCAACCAATGAAAACTTGCCCTCTCCAATTCTTGCAAGAATGTCATTTGGTGTATCACTTGGTCCATTTGCAAATGGTGTGTGACTAAAGAAACAAAATAAAGGGACAATATAAAATCAAAGATTTCCTTGCAACTGAGGGGCATATGTTGGTTATTTAATCATTCTTATTATTAATGCAGGCAAAAAAAAATAGGCACCCAGTTTTTTTTTGGTGATGTCAAATGATATTAAAAAAGGTTTCCTTCACGAATGTCTGAGGAGTATCAAGGAATATAGTGTTAGAGTTTTATTTTTTCATTGACCAACTGCACATAATGGATGATGTGGTCAGCATCATACCCAGTCAAAGGATACACATTCTATCTTTTTGTACACTTCAGCCATGTACATAATACTGCATGACCATATGAAAATGGCCACGGTGCCGGTGTGAATCCCGCCGCAAGCACATGTGCATCCAGACCACTCAGAAAGCAAAGACAAGCTACTGAACATATTTATATTGTCTAGAAAATCACTATAGCCAAATATTGCTAGGTTACCATATTGCCAGTGTGTTGTCAGAGGAGCTCAATTGGTGAGCATATGTTAACAGATTTATCGATGGAGTTGACGTGTCCCCATCCCACAGGTCAAAGTGATCCATAACCCATATTGAAATCCAATGTGACAGGTTGAATAACGCAGATTTTGCAACCAAGTTCTAGGCACTGCATTCCATTCTCTAAAGTACATCCTGCTAACTAGCAGAAGTTTGAGAAGGATCACAGAGGAAGTTATCAGATGAGATCTGAGAAAACAAATGTGCCCAAGTGAAGCTGAGCACATCCTTCCAATAGAAGGCCGGATTGCAGGAAAATCATCTATAGGCCGTGATTTGACAATGGATAAAAGGAGATGTGTGGGAGTTGACCTATAGTCAGTGATTTGACAATGGATAAAAGGAGATGTGTGGGAGTTACTTAAAAGAATTATTGTTAGATGTGGACACCTTGATTGATGATAATCAAGCCAACGTTTGGGCGGGCGAGTTTGGTATTACTTCTTCTTCAGCGTTCATTCTCAAACTCCCACTGGATATTTCTTGTAACAGGACAATGGTCTTACAAGATTTCCAGTTGAATGTAGTCCGGAGAATGGAAATGCGTTGTGTTGCTGTTTTATTTGCGCCAATGGCCCAACACATCCGTCTTCGGTGGGGTTTGGTATTAAATATGGCTTAAGTAAGACTGGGCTCTTGTGAAGTAGAGAGGAGTGATTTTAATCAGCAAGCCACAGGAACTATAAGAATGTATACCCTTCAACAATCTGGGTGGGATGGGGGGGGGGGGGGAGGAGGAGAAAGAAAGACTGAGCACCTATGGGTTTTCCCAGAGTGCAATGATGTCAGCTGACTACAAATCTGAAGTGAAAATCTAGTCTGGGAAAAATACAGATAGAACACCATATATTCCACAGTTGCCAGAAAAGAATTTCACATATAGGAACAAATCAGATGAAGTATTTTGTGTAATTTTGGTACAATATAAATACAGATGACAAACAGAAACGAGGCAAACATCAAATAATGACAATCTTATTTACCCTGCCAGCATTGTATACAGCAAAACACCAAGACTCCATACATCACATGATGCATCATAACCTTGTCGTTTCAACACCTAAATGATATATTTTAAAAATTGATTATAAGAAATCACATAAATGTAATACTTACAACATGTGATATTTTATAATGTACGAGACATGGAAATCTATGACATCCGCCCTATGTGCCATCTTTGGCCCTAGAGTAATAATTAACTGACTAACTAACGAGACCATTTCAAATGAAACCCACCTGTGCTGCGTCATATAAGCTAGCATACAAGGACCGAAAGATGTCATAACTGATGTAATAAGTACACTTCAATGAATAACTGGTCATATGGTTACTCTCTTTGTATGCTTAGTGTCCTGTGCAAGTAGTCTGCAACATAGCCAGGTGTGATAATGAATTCTTCCAAATTTGACCAATAAGCAGTGATTCAGTTTCTTACAGTTAAGAATGTCAAGCAACCAACATTCATCAAAGAATGCAGGCAGCGTAATGTGGAAAATATGTCTCATCGACAACAGTATGTTTTGGGAAGTTCGGCATGTACCAAATCCTCCATGGTCTGGTCAGATGTTATGTTGTTGTAGAAGATAAAATACCCAACTTCCACAACACCCTAGCAAGCATTGTCGTGTAACAGAATGACACAGCACTACAGCACGCAGAGAGGCTTAAACTTGATGGCTGTAGGCAGCTTGTCTAGTGTGTTCTTGTAGCCGATAGCATTGATATTCACACTAGGCTCCTTTGAAGCCCACCACGAAATTTTTTCTTGGTAAAAAAAGGCAGTAAACATAACCTTTCCTGCATAAATTTGTGATTTTAATAGTATGCTCTTTGATGATACAGGATGTTTCCATTCCATGCTGGTTGCTTTGCTGCATGACTCAAAGTGGTGACATAATGATTCGTGAGTAGTCTGCCTGCCATAGTCACCTGTCACTATTTGCAACATAAAGGCATCATCCTCTACATGGTAATGCTGAAAATGGTTCACACTCCACCCCATTAGTTCTTCCTTATGATGTTCAGCCAAAAACCATGGTACCACTGAAAACACAGCCTTCCGATACTTCCGTTTTTTTCAGAACAATCAGTAGAACTCTTCCTAATGACACAGAGAAATCATTAGCTAGCAAACACAAACTCTAGTGACAATAAGTATTGTTGCATTCATTTTGGCAATGGTTTCTTGAACAACAATGCGTTCATGACATGGCCGAGGAAGATATGTTACCTTTCTCCAGAAACATTTGTACACAATCCTTCATTCCATTGTTGTCTTATTTATATTTTCCACAATATACCTCTGACATTCTTTGATGAAAGTTGTTTGCCTGACATCCTTCGACTGTAAGAAATTGAGTCACTGTTCATTGGTCAAATTTGGACGAATTCATCACACTAAACATGTTGTCTTCTGCCTGCAAAGGACACTAAGCATATGAAGGGAATGGCCATTTATTTATTGATGTGTACTTATTACATCAGTGATCACATCTTCACCCTCTTAGCAAGCTGGTAAAGGGGAAGCAGCATGGGCGGGTGTCAATTGAACGTGCCTTGCATTTAAGAACCTCAATGAAATATGCAAACACCAAGTATTTTGTAATATGAACTGTGACTCGCATGCTGACTAGCAATATTCTCTCACACGCAGGTTAGCAGGACGTAGTCCAGAGAATGTAATTATAAAATGGAAACACAAAATAATACGGCAGAGACTACATGCAACAGCAGTGTTATACAGCATCAACAACAGGTGCTGCCATGCTGGCTGGCATAGACGATCATGGCTCTCCACAGCTCTCTATCTCCAGTATTATGTATTAAAATCGTTTCTGTTTCCCAGCCGTGCCAGGTTGTCAAACAGTCTAATATTTTCTCACGTTGTAACCCTCTGTCTCTGTTGTCTTCAATCTTGCCTGTTCTGACTATGTTCTCCAAACCTCCTTATCTCATAACATGGCCAAAAAATAAAGAATGTCTTTTTTCTTATATTATTGATTAAGGTCAGTTTTGCATTTTACTCTTTCAATACCTCGATATTAGTTTTCCTGGCAGTCCTTGGTATTCTCATCATTCTTCTGTAGAATCACATCTCTATGTTAGTATAGGTGTTATATAGCACTGTAGAATTCTCTTCCTCACCTCTAACGACAAGGTCATATTAACACAATATATTTTTCATTATACAGATCTGAAAAAACAAGAAATGGAGATGAAGAGAGGCAAGAACCATGGAAATGTGATTAAATGAGAAAGTACAGTAGGGTACATACAAAAAAATACAAAATTGAAAATAAGTCAGCCAAAGAGAGATATATCGAGCCTTTCATTACTGCATGTTTTCATGGGAAGAAGTGCAGGGAGGCTTTCTATGGGCTGTGAAAACAAAGGTCGCTTTGCCATAGCAGACGCAGTGACTTGTGCTGGAAAGATTTTGATTGTAGCTCTGAAAGAAAAAATCCTGTCCCAACCATGGATTGAACATAGGACCTCAAGGGTCTGAGACCGGCGTTCTAACCACTGTGCTAAGCCATTGGCGTAAATAAAATGGCAACACAATGCATTTTCATTCTCTGTTCTACATCCTGCTGGAAAATTAGTAGAATCAATGTCCTGCTACAAGACAGATCTGGTGGGAGTTTGAGAATGAACCCCCCCAAAAAAAGAAAAGTATTAAAATTTGCTAATATTAATAATAAAAAAGGCTAATCTCAATGTGATTTGCGACTAGGTAGTTTGGAAATCAATCATTCTATTTTTAAACCTGCAACCCATTAGATGCATCAACACAGAGTTCTCCAACAATTTCCATCTTCAACTTTTATTTGTCTCCTCTACTTCTTTCACCTTCGATGGTTTCCTGCAGTATTGTTTTGACAAAGAATTGTCCAAACCATGCAAGTTTTCATAATTTCACTATTGAAAGGAAGAGTTCAGAGGCTGCATTCAAGAGATAGGCAGAGATACAAGTTGGAAAGAAACATCATGAGATAGATTAATGCCTAGCAGAGTGCACCAAGGCAAGAGACAAAGGATGTTGGAGCTCTGTTGCAGCCAACCTTTGATGTGGAGACAGCACTATATGATGAAATATATACACAATTTTAACATGTAACTAACATAAGCATAATTCTAACAAACCTCAGGAGCAACAAAGTTTGCTGTATAACAAGGAGTCATAAGAAGGCCATTCTCTGCTCTTAGTTGTTTGGCAAAGCCGAAATCACAGATACGCAGGCTGTCAGGGGAGCCACTATCATCAGCATATAAAATGTTGGAGGGTTTAAGATCTCTATGAACAACCTGTAAGAGAAAACAGATACATTGTTTCAGAATAGTCAAGAAGATGGCAGATTGTGCACAGATAAATAATGATGATCAAAATTAAAACAAAACAAAATACAGAAAAATATGCAAATTTAAAGCAACAATTAACAAGAAAGTTGACATATAATCTTAATAACAAATTCAGAATAGGAAAGTTTTAAATGGCTGTTTATGGAAACAACCTATCAACCTTGAAAATGAGGTATGGCACCGGTGTCTCTTCCAAGTGGTTGATCTAAGTTTGAGTCATCAGTAAGCCAATTTGGTAGAATGTCAAAGTGCCTATGACTGTAAGATGCTGTCTAGTACTTAGTAACATTGGAGGTGGACGATTGCACAATGAAAAAGCAGAAGAGTGGGTAACCTTTCTTATTGTGGGATAAATGCAGGATTGCTTGGTTAGCTACATGCTATCTCTTCTTCTGCGTTCACTCTCATTAACCAATACAAGAGTTTGTGTGATTTCTACCAGTTTCACAGCAGAACTGCATTATTTTGTGCCTTCCGGCCAAGCACATCCGTTTTTGGCATATGCCACCTCTATATTTACAAAGAACTAATTCAAGATATGGGAATTATCTGAAAAAGAGATGTTTTGTGTTATGAATATCATTATTATTCTGGTTCCTTAAAAAATCTTAATTTTGTATTTTCCTAAAAGACAAATTTCCTACTTTCATCATAAGGTATATAATTTTGTGGCATTCTCATCATTAATGATATCAACATTCTCATCATCAATGATAACATTTTCATCATTAATGATATCAACATTCTCATCATCAATGATATCAACATTCTCATCATCAATGATATCAACATGTTATATCAACATTCTCTATTATTAATGATATCAATATTCTCTATTATTAATGATATCAACATTCTCATCATCAATGATATCAACATTCTCATCATCAATGATATCAACATTCTCATCATCAATGATATCAACATGTTATATCAACATTCTCTATTATTAATGGTATCAACATTCTCATCATCAGTGATAACAACATTCTCATCATCAGTGATATCAACATTCTCATCATCAGTGATAACAACATTCTCATCATTAATGATATCAACATTCTCATCATTAATGATATCAATATTCTCTATTATTAATGATATCAACATTCTCATCATCAATGATATCAACATTCTCATCATCAATGATATCAACATTCTCATCATCAATGATATCAACATTCTCATCATTAATGATATCAACATTCTCATCATCAGTGATATCAACATTCTCATCATCAGTGATAACAACATTCTCATCATTAATGATATCAACATTCTCATCATCAGTGATATCAACATTCTCATCATCAGTGATATCAACATTCTCATCATCAGTGATATCAACATTCTCATCATTAATGATATCAACATTCTCATCATCAGTGATATCAACATTCTCATCATCAGTGATATCAACATTCTCATCATCAGTGATAACAACATTCTCATCATTAATGATATCAACATTCTCATCATCAGTGATATCAACATTCTCATCATCAGTGATATCAACATTCTCATCATCAGTGATAACAACATTCTCATCATTAATGATATCAACATTCTCATCATTAATGATATCAACATTCTCATCATCAATGATATCAACATGTTATATCAACATTCTCTATTATTAATGGTATCAACATTCTCATCATCAGTGATAACAACATTCTCATCATCAGTGATATCAACATTCTCATCATCAGTGATATCAACATTCTTATCATCAGTGATATCAACATTCTCATCATTAATGATATCAACATTCTCATCATCAATGATATCAACATTCTCATCATCAATGATATCAACATTCTCATCATTAATGATATCAACATTCTCATCATCAGTGATATCAATATTCTCATCATCAGTGATATCAACATTCTCATCATCAGTGATAACAACATTCTCATCATTAATGATATCAACATTCTCATCATCAGTGATATCAACATTCTCATCATTAATGATATCAACATTCTCATCATCAGTGATATCAACATTCTCATCATTAATGATATCAACATTCTCATCATCAGTGATATCAACATTCTCATCATCAGTGATAACAACATTCTCATCATTAATGATATCAACATTCTCATCATTAATGATATCAATATTCTCTATTATTAATGATATCAACATTCTCATCATCAATGATATCAACATTCTCATCATCAATGATATCAACATTCTCATCATCAATGATATCAACATGTTATATCAACATTCTCTATTATTAATGATATCAACATTCTCATCATCAGTGATATCAACATTCTCATCATCAATGATATCAACATTCTCATCATCAATGATATCAACATTCTCATCATCAGTGATATAAACATTCTCATCATCAATGATATCAACATTCTCATCATCAATGATATCAACATTCTCATCATCAATGATATCAACATTCTCATTATTAGTGATATCAACATTCTCTATTATTAATATCAACATTCTCTATTATTAATGATATCAACATTCTCTATTATTAATGATATCAACATTCTCTATTATTAATGATATCAACATTCTCTATTATTAATGATATCAACATTCTCTATTATTAATGGTATCAATATGTGATATAAACATTCTCATCATCAATGGCATATATCTATTTGCTAAATCGTTTGTTGCCTTTTGGCATCAAGGTTTTCTGGAGTCTGCCCTCGTGTGTTGAGTATATTGTGGAATTTGTCGCCTGTTTTATTTCAGTGGTCCATCGTTTTCTAGGTCTGCCTTCACTGTATCTGAGTAGCATAGCTTGCTGTGGTATGCTGTATGATGGTAGTCAGATGATGTGTGCAAACTATTTAATCTGTTGTCTCTTAATATATTCCAAGATTGAGTGGTACCGGTTCTTTGTCTAATGTCTTCATGTCTCACAGCGATATTCCTAGGATTCTGCATAAGCATGTCATTTCAGCTGTCACAAGTTTACATTTGTCTTTTGCTGTCATTGTCAATATTTGGCATAATATTTGCTTTGAATAGTGTTATTTTGGTGCTTAATCTACATTTTCGTTTATGAATATTGTTGTAATTTGCCCTAGGGCTTGGTAAGTTTTACTTGATTCTAAAACTAGCCTCACAGCATGTGGGGCATTCCCATAAGTGTTTCGCCCTCTGTTCCAGCAGCCATTCGACTCGATGGTGTTTCGAGTCCAATGCCGCCGAAACAGACGTCGACATCAGGGCACAACTCTGGCCCTTGCGAAGGTTTCTTTGTTGTTCCGTCCACCCACGCAGTGCCGTAACTAGTTCAAACACAACGTCGGTTGTCGGAACAACATGGTAACTGTTATCGAAGGTTAAGACTAAAGGATTGTACAGATGACATGCCATGAAGCTTCTATAAGAAAATAACCTAAATATACAGGCATGTCATCTACTAAGGTTTTCTGTTGCATGGGTGGTTTGTCTAGTGAGCCATTGGTGAAACCCACAGACACAACCGCATGCTTTACTACATCTATTGTGTAGTAGATGTTTACAACATATTGTATTGTACACCTTTGCTGCTGTTGCTGTCTGCTGTTATACTACTTCCTAGGTATATGAATTCTGTCACCTGTTTAAGTCTGTTTTTTCCTATATATATATATCTCTGTCTGTCTGTCTGCGTGCGTGTGTGTGTGTGTTTTTTTCTTTCTGTTCTTCCTATCTTCATTACATCAGTCTTTTCTATATTTATCTTCATGTTAAAGGTATCAACAAGTGATATCAACATTCTCATCATCAATGGTACCAACATATGATAATTGTAGAGAAAATAACAAATTCACTTACCCCATTTGAATGCAAATATTCCACAGTTTTAGTCACTATTTGCAAAACTGCACTGGCTTCTCGCTCGGAGAAAAATTTTTGCCGTAGAATTTTGTCAAGTAGTTCACCTCCTCGCATCAATTCTGTAACTAAGTAAACTTTGTTTCCATTATCGAAAACCTGATAGACAGACAGAATAACAGTGTTCTAAAGTTGATTCATATGTACCCAAATTTTATTTTACAGAATTAATGTTTCAACCTTGGCATGAAGAAACTTTCAGACTTTAACAATGAAATGATATTTATTAAATTTAGTTTAGACTTTTATTTTTTGAGACCGAGGTTTCAGCTTCAGTGATGATGTCTTGATAAAGGTCTTTTGGTCTAAGCGTAAATTTGTGTATCTTCTTCTTCTTCTGCGTTCACTCTCATATAACCACAACGAATATTTCGTGTGATTTCCGCCAGGGAGCGTGAAGTACGTTGTGCTGCAAGTTCCACAGTAAAACTGTGATTATTTGCACCCTGGTTGGCCACTTGTGGTTGGTCAGGACGTCCGAGGTCCAGCACATCCGTTTTCGTCATTCCTTTATTTCGGGTTTGGTCCCTAAAATTTGTGTATTATTATGTGTGTCTTTGGTGATTAGCAAAACTTACCCTATTCCTGGATTTACCTGTTGGAGTTCAGTTTTGCGCAGTAAATACATGTTATTGATATCCGCTTCAGTAAAGTGTATGACCTATTCTATCAGAGAATTACATATCCTTGAAATAGATCCGATTAGCCATTGGATCTATTGTTGTGGAATGGCTGCCCATTCTTCCTGCGGTGCAAGAGATAACTGTCCGAGATTGGCTGGAGCCACGTCTCGCTGGTGGAGTCATCCATCAAATTCACCCCATAAGTGTACTATGGGGTTCATGCTTGATGATATAGCTGGAAACAGAATGGTCTGGACGCTGCTGTCAGCAAGGAGCTTGTTGGTGAGTTGTGCTACATAAGTCGAGCATTATCCTGCTGAAAAATCAACCCTCATGCAGCCAAAATTGGAAGGACGCGAGGATGAACAATTTCAGTGACATATCATTCAGCATTCGGGCATTCAATTTGCACCATGTCACTTCTTCCCATGAGTTAATTGCCCCCGCAACATCAGTACATTGCATGATACCATGGTGGCTGCTGTGCCTCTCATCCTGGTATCTCCGACTTCAGCACCAGTGATTGCTTCGGAAGGACTGTGATCCTTCTCGACACATCAGGGATTGCATGACCACTCTTAGTCTCCAGCCTCTGTTGGCTGGACTAAACTCCATCTCCACTCCAAGAAGTTGGCCTCAATAAGGTTAGCCTAGTAATCCACTCTTGCAATAAAATAATATAATAATTAAAGCATATTCTCACCCGTGAGTTGCTGGGGCCAGAAAGGAGAACAAAGAATGGCAATATTTCTTCATCTTCGTTTATTCTCAAACTTCCGCTAGATTTCCCTTATAGCAGGATCATGGTCATACTAGATTTCCAGCAGGATGTAGTGCGCAGAGAATTGAAATGCACTGTGTCGCTGTTTTATTTGCGCCAAGGGCCTGACATATTTATCTTCGGCTAAGTGGTAATACTATTACATGCCATGCATGTCGTATGAGGTGACTAAGGAGGTTTGAGGATGGAGTTGGCTGTCCTATATCCTAGAGAGTCAAAGAGATCCACATATTGCAGCTAAGCTGTGAACCGTGATAGAACGCACTACATTCTCCTGACTACATCCTGCAGGAGTTTGAGAACGATTGTAGAAGAAGTGTTAATTAAAATTGTGATCTGATGACTGACAGAAAAATGACAAAGATGAAAATGCAATGCATAATTTGGTAGCGAGACTTACATCTCTGAGTGTGATCACATTCGAATGATGTCCAAACCTCAATAAAATCTCCACTTCTTCTGAAGGATCCCGTTTGTCTTTATCCATGATCTAGAAAGACAACACTTACATAAAATAACATATATAAACTGGATACTTCTAATTCTTGCAGTCTTTTAGTATTTATAAATGTCTACACAAAATGTCCAGTTTTTGTAAAATATGTCACAGTAGTAGAAAGTTCATTAATATTTTCTACAGATTTGAGTGAACTTCTGTAGTTTTGGTCAAAGTTCAATCTGCAATTCATCAAATATTGTAAAATTCAATATAAAATTATTGTACAAAATCAGGGTGCCAGTGATGTTCTGGTGATTGTCATTAAAAATTGTGCTTCTTGGAAGACTGGACTCTGCAAGTTCTTCAGAATTGATACATCTATAAATTTGGTACAAGCATGTGGTTGCGCCTGTGAATCCCACCAATGGCCAACTAGACGAACTGCCCATGCAACAGAAAACCGTAGTAGACGACATGCCGCTATCTTGAGGCTCTCTTATGGAAGCTTTGTAGCATGTACCATCCACACAATTATGTTTTATATATATTAATATATATGCATGCACCCTCTGTCCTCTGTGATTGGGATGGAGCCTGAGATGTACTGTGCAGCAACTGGGGAGGGGGAAACTGACTGCACTGTTTTCCTATGACGGAGGCCCATCATAAAGGTGCAGTGACTCAGGACGTGACAAACCTTGAACATGTGGTTGTGTGCTGGAGCCATAGAGAAGTTTGGCATAACCAGTAGGCAATTGCTGGTGGGGAATGAGCACAGTGAACCCTATCTTGGCTGCTGTGACTCGGAACTGTGCATAGGTAGAAACCTACCTTACTGATGGTCTGATAGTTATTTTCTGGCTCTGGCCCAAGGTGGATCGAAAATCCAGACTTCCCAGCACTATAATCCATTACAACCATAAATATTTACAAATGATCGGACGTCTTCTTGGTTATCAAAGTCCATGGCAGGCAGTGGGTAACAAGCAACTCTGTCCAAGAAGTTGACTAATGGAATGCATCCAAAACAACGCAAACACGGACATACACAATAACATTAACATCTGCACAAGCAAAAAAATATTAAACCAAGTAACCTTGGAGGGAGAACCAGAAGAGACAAGATTGCCAGAAAACCAAGCCTTCACTTAATTTTCTACAACTAAACATCTGTGCCATAAGAACTAGAAATTGCTAATTTACTACACACTCACAAGATACATGTGGCTTTCTTACAGGAGACTACACACAAAGACACTGAAGCATATATGTCAGGATATACCAGCTATGCCTGTAAGTGTACCAACTGCCATGGCATAATTACATATATCAGGAATGACATTCATGAACATATCACCCGGATAATGTGCAGAAAGTGACCATCTGGTACAATGGAGAAAATGCATAATCTACAAAGTATATAACTCAACTCAAACAACGTACCGGACATTCATGCAACACAATTTCTCAAAACAGTACTTGCTGGTGACTTAATGACCACTCACCCCATTGGGGTTACCAAAACTGCCAGAAACCAGAACTAAGACAGGAAAATATACAGAGGATCTCTGTGAAACAACAAACCTGTCAGTCCTGCAAGATCTGTACCAACATTTTTGCATAGGGGCCATCTATCTCTCAGTCAACCTGACTGGACTATCTGTTCATCTGATATAATAGACTCTTGCTCTCTAAATATTCTTGATGATATCAGAAGTGACCATAGACCAATTCTCATCACTATAAATACACCCAACAAAGCATATTTCCCCACAGAAAACGGCTGGAATTGTGGTACGGCAGATTGGAAAATATTCCAAGAAACATCTGGTTTCAATCTTTGTAATATCAACAACAATGATATAGAAACATTTGCTGTTGAGGTGACAAAAGCTATCATCAATGCAACATTACAAAGCATCCTAAGGGAAGATCTTATAAACCATTTTTACAATAAAGAAATGCAAACTGGTATTCTTGAAAGGAAAAAAGCAAAAGAAGCCCTTAAGATTACGTCATCACAATAAACAAAAATCACTTCTTTATTTACATGTACAAAAATTATCTAAAAATCTATACAAACAACAAAAATTATTGTGTTTTTCAAACACTCACAAAAATAATGCATATTGTCAAAAAAGAAGCCAGGCCGGGGAGAAGGGAAAGAGGATTTGTGCAATTTTAAGTTGGGGTGCTAAAGGTTAAACATGAAGTAATTTAGTTGTATACTTGACAAAAGCAGAATATACTTTTCAACAAAAAGCCTTTATGAAGAAACTATAACACAAGACAATCGGTGGATAAAAACTTGAATTATTAATATATCATTCTTCTTCAGTGTTTATTCTCAAACTCTCGCTGGATATCCCTTGCAGTACAACAATGAACTTACTAAATTTCCTACGCATGGTTTGCATCTGTGGGTCTCGTCAATGGCCCATTAGACAAACCACTCATGCAAAAGAAAAACCTTAGTAGATGACATGCCGTTATATTGAGGTTATCTATTATAGAAGCTTCATGGCATGTCATCTATACAATTATGCCTCTCATACTTTTTGTTTGTTGTTACAATTTATTTTATGCCATGTTGTTTTCTTTTTGTGTGTTTATGTCCTCTGTGGTTGGGAGGGAGCCAGAGATTTGCGTCGCAGCAGTGGGGAGGAGGAAAATGACAGCACTGTTTTTCCTATGGCTGAGGCCCATCATAGAGGCACACTGACTCAAGACGCAACAATCCTTTTGACGTGAACATTTGGTTGCATGCCTGGAGCAATGGAGAAGTTCGGCATAACCCAGTAGTCAATTGGTGGCGGGGAATGAACACAGTGAACCCTATTTTGGCTGCAGCGGCTTGGAGCAGTTCATAGGTTGAAACCTGCCTTCCTAGTAGTGTGATAGTTGTTCTCTTGCTCTGTCCCGGGGTGGGACGAAAATCCAGACTCCCCCAGCAATATGCCAGTAATGGGTCAAAGGGCATGAGCCCATGGACTGCTGGATCAGCAACCAACCAACTAGATTTCCAGCAGAATGTAGTCCAGAGAATGTAAATGCGCTGTGTCAGCTTTTTATTAGAACCAATGGCCAGACACATCAGTCTTTGGTGGAATTAATATATCAAAAATTGGATACTTTGAATTTGACAGAAGTTATAATGTACTTATACGTTAAACTCAATAAACAGTATATTATTTAGGAAAAGATTTCTGACTGGTTTTTATATTAGGCACACAATTTATTCTACATTAATTTATGACACACTTATGTATGATTGTCACCACATTTCTATAATTGCATGTGTGCGGTAATGTATTCCAGTATCTGTGTTTTAGATGGTTGATAAACCTTCCGTCAATAGCAGGCACACAAATGTATGTCATCATGATTCTTTTCATCTGTAGTTGTCACCTTTTTTGAAAACATCATGCAACATAATTGCACTGCAAATACTAGAGCATTTAATTGTGTAAATCAGTGGTTGCTGAACCGGGATAAATTACCCAAAATTAGGTAAAGCAAAAATTTTTGGTGTAATGAATGCTTAGAAAAATAAATGTATAAATAAACTATTTTATCCAGAAACACAAGTATTATTTTATTTCACTGCCATGTTTACTTCCGATGGTGACATGGGCAGATTCTAGCTCCATAGCAGACGTCTTTCTTTCCACTTTAAACTCGGAGGGGTATTATCAGTGTAAACAAATATAGTTTGGTGTAATGGATGTAAAAGTTCGCTAAACCCATGATGTAAAAATCTGATTTAAAAAATTACCTTTACAGCATAACTGTTTCCTGAGACCTTATGTACACAACGTTTACAGACTGAGTATGAACCAATACCAATGTCCTTTTGGAGAAGAACATCAGAAACAAATTTTAGAATTAAAATCAAGCACAAATGATGACACTTCAATAAATTATATGGCTGTAAAAAATGAATCAACGTAGAGATGAAGAAAGTGTGTTGAAACAGTTATATAAGAATGAGTGCTCAGTTAATGACAAATATTACACATAAATATCCTATTAGGTAGCAGAGTTGATAGTCAGCTCGCCTCTCAAAACACAACTTGAATTAGCTGGTTCGAATGCTGACCATCCACATTGTAAAGGCGATAGTGATGGATGTATTAGTGGCATCAATTGAAGTACAGGATTAGTAATTTATGCACAAACATTGAACAAACTGAGAAAAATGTTTAAATACTCATACCATGTTGATGAAATAATCCCAGTAGTTGTGAGCAGCTAGCTCTTGACAGCCCATAGTTTTTCAGATAATAGTACAGACACTTTTCCGATGTGTAACTGAGGTGACACCCGGACTCAAGTAAGGTGTCTCAAAGACATGGTTGTGTAAAGGAGGTTTCTTCTTCATCGTTCATTCTCAAACTTCCGCTGGATCTCTCTTGCAGCAGAAAGGACGTACTAGATTTTCAGCAGGATGTAGTCCAGAAAATGGAAATATGTTGTTGCCATTTGATTTGTGTCAGTCTTCAGTGGATAAAGGTGGATGCATATTTGGTCCTCAAAGGAAGACATTACAGTATGTCAGCATCTCAGGATTACCACGTCCTGCCAGGAACACAACACACACTTCTATGTTAACTATCTCATCATTCCTGTCAGTTTTGTTGACCCATCCACAGTGATGGTACATCTAGTATTCCTCTGTCCGTTTTGTTGACCCATCCACAGTGATGGTACATCTAGTATTCCTGTCAGTTTTGTTGACCCATCCACAGTGATGGTACATCTAGTATTCCTCTGTCCGTTTTGTTGACCCATCCACAGTGATGGTACATCTAGTATTCCTCTGTCCGTTTTGTTGACCCATCCACAGTGATGGTACATCTAGTATTCCTCTGTCCGTTTTGTTGACCCATCCACAGTGATGGTATATCTAGTATTCCTCTGTCCGTTTTGTTGACCCATCCACAGTGATGGTACATCTAGTATTCCTCTGTCCGTTTTGTTGACCCATCCACAGTGATGGTATATCTAGTATTCTATGTCACCTAGAAGTCTGCCACAAAAGGACAAAGATGGATTGTTTGCTGGCTTACTTCTCTTCATTATCCATGGAGATTATTTGATAGATGAAAGAAATATGATAAATGTTGAGACATGATGTGACAATTTTTTCACAGGCAATCCCCAACTTTCCTTAGTTGAATTCTATGATATGTCTAGAAAGAAGAGTGGCCCCATACACCTTGAACTAGATAGAAGTCCAGGCCCCATTTGCCACACGGGCGACAATTACCATAAGGGATGTATGTTAGTTATTCCTCTAGGGCCAAAGACGGCATGTAGGGCGGATGTCATAGATTTCCATGTCTCTTGTTTCATTGCAATTTGCTTTAGATCTTCATCTAAAAATAAGGGATGCAAATGCACTAAAATGATATATGTCGTTGTGTTGATTCAACTAGTACTTGTAAACACAATTTCTGGAACAGTCTGACAAATTTGATGGCAATGAATTACAATTAACTTCTGGACACTAAAACACGTACCAAATTTCTTAATAAAAGCAGTATAATATACACATGCATTCATCAAATAACTATGAAATTTCCCGGTTTTTCCTGGCTAATATTACATGAAATGTTATGACTATCTAATTTTCTCCCATGTACTATCAATATACTCAGAACAAACACTGTTTACTATATCTTACCTCTTTAAGTTCATAGTCATCACTGAAGGGTGAAGTTTTAACACCTGGAAGCTGTAGAGAAATAGCAACCCGAATATAACTGACAAATCTTTGACAAAGTCTTCAAAATAACAAAACGATAATTAAAATATGAGTTTTTTTTAGGAGAACATTTGCTCCTTAAGCCATAAAATTATGGACACAGAAGTTGGAAAACTGTAAACTTATTTTTAGTAAAGTTCTTGTTTATAAAGTGGATTTTAAAAACAGATTTCTGGGGATTATCGTTTGAAATAAGCAGTTACTTGTTATGAGTGGTACTCTCAATAGGCGGGATGCAGATTCGTTGAAAGGGACTAAATACATATGCTTAAGACGAGTAGAATGGAGTGGCTACTCCTTCAGGTCGCCATATACCATATAATGCCTGGCAATGCACAGATGAGTTCACACACAAACATTAACAATGATAACATCTCACAGAATGTACTGGGTATAGTGTCGATGAGATGGACAGAAATAGGAGTAACTAAAACATAAGAAGACATCACCCGTGTGTTCCCGGCAAGAAAGGGGAGCAAAGAATAGCAACGATGTTACCTACAATACATGTCGTAGGGGCCGACTAAAGAGATTGTGGAGTGGAGTTGACTGTTACCTCCTTTAGAGGGTCAAAGTAACTCATAGGAAGTACTGAAGTTGGATGTGTCAGGCTGAAAGGTGGAGATTTTGCAGCGAAGCTGTAAATCATGACACAACACAATCCATTCTCCAGACTACATCCTGCTAAACTTCAGGAGCTTAAGAATGGACACATGAAATAAAATATAATTCAGAGGAAAAGAAATAGTTGAGTGGAAGAGAACAAAGGAAAATATTAATTGATAATATGAAAGATTAGACAGATTAAGTTTCTGCACACCCAAACAAGAGAAAAGAGAGGCATGGTGGGATTTTTGAATTGATGTTTCTAAATGTGGCACCCCTAAGACCACAAAGGGCTTTGGGTTTGATAATATACAAGGGGCTTAGCAAAATCATTTTTGCTAACCGTCTTGCCGTAGAGTCATACACAGTCACTACATGGCGACAGATAGGAAGGCTGTCAGAGGCTAGGGCAGCCCAAATGAAATGTCCCGGCATGCCGAAATCAGCTGTTCTGGGCCTACAAGGAACATAACAGTGGCACAATGTAACTATGCTCGGAGCGTAGTTGACCAATCCACAATGATGGGTCACGAATATCACACAAATATCCATGCTGATTATAATGGAGTGAAAGCAAAACAAACATTTGTGCTGACATAAGTCTATAGTTCTTACTTTGTTTCTGCTGTTAGGATTGAATGAATCTTAATGATCAAATCCATTCAGGATTGAATGATGATCAATTTTTGTGCTATGTTAAATTCAGTTGCTTGGTATGCAGTAATATTGTGACGTCTCAGAATATTGGTAACTCATTTAGCCCACCTTCTTCTTGGTCTTCTTTTGCCTCTTGTTGCTTCCATTCTTCTGATATTTCTCTTGCTACTGGTCAATATGGGTCCCCTATCTTAACTGTTATTGCATTATTTGATGGCAGATTAATACTTCTGTCATGTGAATTGTTATTACTATCTTTGATGGATTTTCTAATTTATTTAAGTTCTTGCACATAGGCTGATGTAAGTGACTGACATAAAACAAAACAAAAAGGTAATGCAAAAACTAAAACAAATAAAATTACCTTGGCGAGACCATTATTATTACTAAGAGCATGATCAGGAGGAGTGGGGCTTTCATTCTCTAATAATGCTGGTGATATGAAGCTAAATCCTCTAAATAGTTCATGGGCTGTTGCACTTGGAGGTATTCCAGGTGAATCTAGATGAAATAGCCAAGACACACATTTGTATAGAAATAATAATAGTGAATAAGTGAATACATATTACATATACCTAACACTAATAATAAAAAGATGATAAAAAATAATTATAATAAAATGAATGATGAAAACGTTTCAATCTATTATCTTTGTCTGAATGAACATATACATAATATTAAGAAATAAAATATAGAAAAGATATTAATTGAAAAACAGTTAAAAAAAATAAACAGTTTGTGTAGCAGCCTGGAAAAGGACTGAAAGAAATTGCACAATTGTGCAGTACATTATATATTTGTATAGAGTGCCAGGTAACATGTTTGGAGTCACTGAGTTTGATTCACTTATCTGTTTTAATAAATTTAGTCATTAGTATATCATCATCATGGCACTCAGGACAATTCCATAAGAGCTCCAATCTCATATTCAGCAATATCCTTCGGCATGCAGTAGCTTCTTCAACATTCATTTTCAAATTCCTACTATATCTCTCTCTCAGCTTGTTCTAATATATTTTCCACAGAATGTACTCTTGAGAATGGAAATTTGGTGTTGTCGTTTTATTTGCACCAATGACCAGACATATACGTCTCGGTGAATGTGGTAACTGACTTCCTGCTTTGTGTTGGTTGATAGCTCTTCTTTTGATTCCTATATGCAGATCGTTTCCTCCAGGTTCTGCATTCTAGCCATAGATGTGGAAGAAAAAAAATACACTCCATATCTTGAACAAAGATAATGATTGAACCTTAATATAGTACAAATTTGTCTCTATTGTTGTCTATGCCAGGAAGTGGAGTTTTACTGTCAACTTCAAAATTGTTTCACCCGTATGTTGCCAGGGTCTGAAAGGGGAGCAAAGAATAGCAACACTGTTACCTACCATGCATGTAATACAAGGAGGTTTTGGGGTAGAGTTGGTTGTTCCATTCTATTGAGGGCCAACATGATTACAATAAAGTGCTTCTGTAATTCCCTCTATCTCCATCCTCATGCTCGATGTGACGGGATATGTTGAAGATTTGTCAACTAACTTCACACCGTTTCTGTAGGTAACAAAACCCCAATAGCTTTTATTTGTTTCTGTTAACTGAGCCATCTGTGTATATAATTATGTCTTGTGGTTTCTAGTGTAGCTGGGACAGTTCATGCACTGTATCCTGGGCCCTGACACCTATCGATTTTTGACACGCTTTATTTAGTTGTATGCTTACTTTAGTCAGTGATTTCTTCTCAGTATTTACCTCCACCCATTCACTGCACGTTCCAATTTTTAAAATTCACATACTCTTCACAGTGCATCTTCAGCCTCTGCCATCCATGATCTATCACACTTGATTCGTTTTCCCTTTGACTCATCTAGACGGTGGTGTAATGAGTGGAGGCTGTATATTCTGTCACTTTAAGGTACAACCTAACTTGTGCTACCCGATGTCACACTCTAATGTTGGGGAGATCAAGCAGAAATCTCATAGCAGAGATGGGTGTATCTCTAGTACACAACAGTATAGCTCTCATTGCATCATTTTTGGACTTTTTTTTCAAATTTATCGACTTGTGTTCTGTGACAGTAGGCAGAGGCCATAATCTATGACAGATAGCACAATCACTTGTAGAAGCAGAAATAGTACCAATTGCTGCATGTTGAAGGTCGCCAAAACATTTATAACTGATCCCTCTTTTATCCTTCTGAATCATATTTGTGACGTGTTTGTTGAATGAGAGACTTCTATCAAAGGTTATAACAAGATATTTAAGGTCCTGTTCTCTTTCAATGAATGAGCCCATGCAACCGACAGTGTGTCACTGACTAGATTATTATTAAAGGAGTACCAGACGATCTTTGTTTTCGAGGGATTTATCACAGTGTTGTATGTTTTGCACTATATTGACAATTGATCTAGTCCACACTGTACACTGTCAGCAATATCTGTTCTGTTCCTGCCCATGTTGTATAGTAGGATATGATCAGTATATGTTAGAACTCTACAATTGCTTGGAGGTTTTCAATCTAGCAATTTTCAGCTTATACACATTAAACAGCACTGGGGACAGAGGAGATCCTTGTGGCAGACCCTTAGTTGCACAAAGATATACTGCAGAAGACAGATATGTCGGGTCACTGGCAAAAATCAAACAGTAACAATGCATTTCCATTCTCTGGACTACATCCTGCTTAAACTAGTAGAACCATTGTCTTGATACAAGCCAGAACCAGCGGGAGTTTGAGAATGAATGCTGAAGAAGAACAAAGATATATCTCTGTAGCATGTGCTCAGCTATCTTTATGTTTCTGTAGCTTGTGCTCAGCTATCTGTGTGTTTCTGTAGCATGTGCTCAGCTATCTGTGTGTTTCTGAAGCATGAGTTCTGCTACCTGTGTGAATTTTTGGAATGAACACATAGATGATGGAACAAATCCCAGTCTAAGTAGGTGACTATTCAGCAGGTTGTATTCTTTTTTGCTCGTGTGTTACGGGTCTGAAAGCAATTGTGACGCTGTTACTTGCAAGGCATGTAGTAAGAGGCAACTAAGGATGTTTCACATATGTACACACCCTATGAGACAGTGAGTAATGCAATCACCAACTAGCCACAAATATTACCAGCAAGGCATATACTTGAGAATTTGCTATTAACATCAGAACTTCTGCATTTGTACTCACACTTCTGCAGATTAGCAGGATGTAGTCTGGAGAATGGAATACATTGTGTCATGGTTTACAGCCTTGCTGCAATTTCTGTGCTGTTCAGCCTGATACATCTGACTTCAGGGTAACTTTGTCTCTATATGAGATGGGGCAGCAAACTCCACCCCGTAATCTCCCAACGCCTCGTCATATGTATGGAATGTAAACAGTGCTGCTATTTTTGACTCCTCTGTGATTCACAGCAACACATGGGCACAACATTGTATCACTTGTGTTTCATTTCAAATTTATCTAAGAGTGATTTTACAGTTGTTCAGGACACTTCATATACTGTCTGAATGTCCATTTTGTTGCAACCATACTCATAAGCCCATAACTTGTCAGGGCAGTAGACCACATTAACTTATCAATAGTCCACCATCGATTTTTATCTTCAGTGATGCGGATGAATGAGGGAAAATTCAGACCTGTCAGTCTTTGATATTGTATGACCATGATTTTCTTAGTACTTCTCTGCTTGTTACATCTTTGATGGTTCCCTGCAGTACTGTTTTTGGCAAGGAATCATGTTGGCATACATGTCAACCATGTCATGTTGGCATACATGTCCAAACCACGCAAGTTTTTGTCGTTTCACTAGTGAAAGTAATGGTTCTGGTAAACATGTATAGATCTCTATTTTATTTCTAATCTACACATTTGTCTTATGTTCTCTATAGGTGATGCGCAGAATTCATCTGTAACATTTGTATTTGAAGGTGACCATATACCAAATATACAATAACCATACCTTTAGGAGTTTTTGAGGTGAATTCTTTGTCAAAGTAGAAAACATCATCAGTTTGAACAACTGCTGGTTTAAAAGGTGGCTGCAATTCACGACTGTATAGCTTCTCCCAATCAATTGTACTAAAAAATGGATGCCTTTTCATCTCTTCTATGCCATGTATACCAGAGCCTGTGAGCAGATAAACAAAATAGAATAGTGGAATCAAGAGCAAATAAAATTAATGTCATGGATACAGAAGCTTGACTTTTTGGACAGAGAACAAGATAATTGTAAATCCATTTATAGAAATCTAAGCATGTGATATTAAGGGTTTCACATGTGTCAAGAGAATTAATGACAGATGTTTGAAAAGAAAAGTTTGCTATATATATAAATACACACACAAATATTGTCATTGAGATGCAAAAAAATAATGAGGGATGAGAATGAAATAAAACAACTATACCTGAAAAAAATATGAACGACAACATAACAACACCCAAATTTAAATAAATTAATGATCTGTACCAAATGACTTAAAGGTATCAAGTTGCATATATAGCTTATTTACGAGGGCGTACTTAGTTCTATTAAAGTTTCAATCTTGAAACTGCATTTTTTATACTTGTACCCAATAGTCAGATAGCTTGTACTCTTATGTCTGCAGCAGTGTTTTCTGGGAACTTAACATATGAAGGGCTCGCAGCATATTTCAAATTAGTATAAAACTAGTGAATGCCATAAAATCTATAATTAATTAACTTGGGGTCTTTGTTACCTCTAATATTTTATGGTAGTATGTCCTGATATAACTTAATTGGACTTTGTCCGCTGGTTGAAAGGGGCACGTCTCTCCAAAAGAGAGGAAAACTCATTAACACTTACGAGACGGGACCATAATAAAATCGTATACATTGTTACGATGATTTGAAAAATATCAAAAAAATATTTTTCTTCACTATTTAAGTAAAACATTATAATTGTATTATAGAAAAAGGTTATATTGATATAGAAACTTCAATACAATTTCAAAATTAGATTTTGATATTTTAAAATTATTTTAGAAATCTCGTATTAATAATTTTACAAGGAATCTTTGCCGCTATGTTACTACTATTTTACTACTTTTACGTGTATTACGAGAATATAGATCTAACAATTTTTTTCACTATTTCAGCAAACCATTATAATTTTGTTTTAGAAAAATGGTTATACTACCTATAGAAACTTAAAAACAACGTCAAAATATTGATATTTAAAATTATGTCCAAAAACCCGCGAAAAATAATTCGGCCAGGAAGCGTCATATGCCATTTTATTACTTTGTTCTTGCTGGTCACCGTCAGAAGCTCTATCGCAATTTCTCACTAATTTTAACATACAAAATGGATATTAGCAGTGATTCTTCACAAAGTAGCTGTTATTCTAGTGAATCTGATGGTTCTGATGTCTCTGTCACGCCCGATGACATGAATTACAATGATACTCCAATTTCAACACCTAGGTAGGTCTGGCTTTCATTTTCTAGTTTCAGTTTCCCGATAGTTTACAATATAAATTAAAATTTTTTTTAGTATTGCTTGTAATGGTTATTTGTAATAATTAGTAGGCCTATAATTAAAATAGTATTCTATATTCATAATCTTAAGACTATTTATAAATTAGATATAACCATAATAGGAATTTATGTGTTTTGAAACTTGTACCACCTTAGTAAACAAGTGATCAGCTGTTCTCTGTTTACATTTTCTGTGAAGTATAATTTCGTGATAATATGCTCTTTATCCCTTTTTTTTGCAGTATATGTAAGTATAATTGGTCTCTATAATATTCCAAACTATTTTCTTTATATTACGTTCACAGGTGTTATGGATACAGTGACTCAGATGAGGGACCACCATCCAAGCCACCCAATTTTTTGCCTGAGAGTGCCTGGGCTGCAGCTATCTGAAGTTCTCACTAGGGAGGATGCCAGACAGTTTACAAGTCCTGTGGACTTCTTTAAGTTGTTGTTTACATTTGATATTGTAACATATATTTGAAAATATACTAATGATTATGCAAGCCAACATGGACCAAACCGTCCCACAGTATATTCTGGCTGGTACGACCTTACACCTGCAGAATTCTATAGATTCTGTGGCTTGCTTATGTATGCAGGACTAATAGATCCCCCAAATGCCAACCTTTTCTGGTCAAAAAAGTCTTTGTGGAATGGGTTATGGGCTAGATCTTTTATGTTTAGGGATAGATTCAAGGCAATTTTGAGTTTTTTGAAAGTGTCTGATCCAGCCGAGGAGAAATCAACTGATAGACTGTGTAAAGTTAGGATGCTTGTAACTTATATTAGAGCAAAATGTAAAAAATTATATCAGCCTAATCAGAATATTGCTATTGATGAAAGAATGGTTAGAAATAAGGGGAGATATCCATTTAGGCAGTACATGAAGGATAAACCGACAAAGTGGGGGATGAAGTTATGGGTATTAGCTGATTCTATTAGTGGTTACACATATGATTTTGAAATTTATTTGGGAAAGAATAATAATAATACAAATGTAGGTGGGTTTGGTTTAGCACATGGGGTAGTAATGAATTTGATAAAACCATTAGTTAGGCAGGGGTATAGGGTTTACTTTGATAATTTTTATACTTCGGTGCAGTTACTGAAAGATTTATGGAAAGTAGGCGTACTTGCTTGTGGGACTATATTATGCAATAGGAAAGGTTTCCCTGTAGAACTGAAAAATATAAAAGAATTTGAAAAAGGTAATACAAGAGGGGCTATGAGGTGGATGAGGAACAATTAATAGTACAGTGGATAGATAATAAAACAATTTCATTAATTTCGACAATCCATAAAGGAAATAAATTTACATATATAAAGAGGAGAACAAAAGTAAATGGGGTTTTTAGGGAGATTCAAGTCAGGCAGCCTAATGTTGTTACAGATTACAATAAGTACATGAAGGGGGTAGATAAAAGCAATCAGCTGATAGGTAAATACAACTGTCTTAGGAAAACAAACAAATACTGGAAAACTATATTTTTCCATCTCATTGATATAGCTAGAGTAAATGCTTATATATTGTTTCAAGATTGTCGAAGAAAGAATCCAAATATAGAAGATTTAAAAAGACCAAATAGATATAATCAGTTAAATTTTACCGAAGAATTAGTTAAGGGATTAGGGAATTTAGGATTATATGATGATGTTCCTGTCGCAGGAAAGCCGGCTACTTTCTTGCGCCATCCAATGGATCCAGAATTTACAAGTACACAGAGAAATTGTAAACTTTGTTATAAAAAATCAAAAATTGAAAGAAAGAGTAGAGTTAGATGTAAGGTCTGTGATACATATTTATGTTTCAATAATAAGAGAAACTGCTTATCAGAGTATCACAGAGCCTAACTATTTGTCAAATCATTATGTATACTGAACTCCTAATTTCTTTCATTCATCAGAGTTGAAATAAAATAAAAACACAATAGCATTACTATAAAAATAATAGAAACATACTCACCACTGTATTAATTGATCTTTAAATAATATGTATGCCATAATGTTTTCAAAATGAATGATAAGTAACTAAAGTATCCATTAAAAAAAAAAAAATTAAAAATATCCCAGCGCACATATACTTTTTTTTATATGTGGGCTGTATTTACATTTCTTGCTCTATTGGTGTAAATTTCCTATATGTTTTGCATAAATGCATTAGATACAATAAAAACTAACTTCTATATGATTTTCATTTCATATTAATTTTTGTGGTTCTTTGTCATTGTGCCATTTATATAATTTCAGCACAATTTTGTATTTCAAATTACAAATTTAATTTTAAACTATGGACTAACCCTTTATTGAAAGATGACATTTGTGATAAGGATAGATAGGCAATTGCATACTGAATAAATCGATGTATAATACATTCCTGTATCATTTAATTTAAATTTTTAACAATTTTTTTTTCTAAAATGACTCCAGAATTATTTTTAAAATGGCCAAAAAGTCATGTCTGTTAAGAGTTAACCTACCTACCTACAAATCTATAATTAAGGTATAGAAGAGATGACATAAAACAGACACATCTTAGGTGTATATTTGTCCATCTATTGTCTAAATTTCTCAGCTTTTGCTGTTGGGCGCCGCAGGACTGAATGATGATTGGCTTTCAGTCTATGAAATGTTTGGTTGCTTGATATGCAATAGTACTGTGACATGTCAGAATGTTAATAACTCATTCAACATATTTTTCTTCCTCTGCCTCTTGCTGTTTTCATTTTCAAGTTGTATGCTCTGGCTGCTGGCCAATAAAGGTTTATTCTCATTAAGTTGCAGAACTATTTCAGTCTCTGTTTTTCAACATATTTGACCACAGATATTGTTACAACAGTTCTTGTAATTTCTTTATTTCTCATATTATCTTTTCTTCTTCCATTTGCTGCTTTTCTTAGACATCCTATTTCAAGATGTCTCAGGTGTAGACCTAAAATTAGTAATGTTTATTAGGTACAGCCTTCTTCACAAAGCATTGCCCATACTGCTGAGATTTTTGAAGTGGTACATGTTTTCTTCATTTATAAGAGTTTTGAAAACTTTTGGGTACAAGAAGACTGGAGACAATATTAAAGCACATAGCAAACAAGAGCTTCATCTCTCGCAATTCCCAGGGATTGAAACAAACCAACAAACTCTCACCTAATCTGTTGGCAGGATTTCGTTTAAACAAAGCTCGTAATAAACTTTGCGCTTCAGGGCTTAAGAAAGGAGGCATGCCAAGTTTTGCTCTGGAAAATAAAATAAAAATAACTTATTTAATACTGAACTGGTTAATCTTAGTAGCTGGTAAATAAAACCAACATGGCAGATCTATATGTCCTGAGTCTCTTTCAGCAAATGGTGATGTGCATGCTGCATGTGTTTCACTGTAATGTAGGTTTTTAATGTTATCTTATGAAGCAGCATGTCACCTTCTGCGAGTACCTCTCATAGAGTGTAACTCATTACCTTTAAACGATAATCACCAGGGATCTAAACATAATCCTCTTTGTGAACAAGACTTGAATCCGAGACCTATTGAGCACAAAGCAATCAACATAACCAATATGAAAAGAAAATCCTCATACCAGACATATCACCCCGTGACAGTAAATCCATATTAGATGACATGCATAGTAATGACATGCATAGATGACATATATATTAAAACTTTCCTCTTGTGCAAGTCCCATAGCCCCTTATCTGTACAATTATATTTTTCCATTTCTTCCGAGTAGATTTCCTGTCAAAGCATTGCCACCTCATTGAGAACTAGTTTTCTGGGCATGAAATAATAAGTTCTAGAGATAACTTCATATACCTTTGGAAAAAAAAGACGAGATTTTTTGTACATAATTCGTCGGACTGAAACAAACATATGTCCTCTTAAGTGACCGTCTAAATTATGGTTGCAATTTTAGCATAGCCCTGTCAGTCAACACAATGTTATTGTACAACCCAGTCATGGAGGGATCTTAACTTGGTTTCTTATCACCACGTATTGTCAGGGCCTAAAAGGGGAGCAAAGATCAGCAACACTGACCTAAAATGCATGTTGTAAGAGACGACTGAACAGGTTTGGTGGTGGAGTTGGTCATACCATCTGTAGTTCAATGTGACCCAAAGGAGTAGATATCACAACCAAAATGTAAAGAATGACAGACCTGCTAGCCAATTGAAGTTGAGAACAAATGCATAAGTTTCATTTTAACACATAGCAAATGTGCAGTGTTTTCTTATTCAGTTATAGAATGTCACATTAAACAAATGACCAAAGATGAAACTGAAAACAAATACACTACACAATAAGGAGAAAATAAAAAAATGTATAAGATATCTTGAGTAGAAATAACAATATTGCAAGATTCATTAAGAGAACAGTTAGTAAAAATAGCAACAAAACAACAAAAACTTACTTGAGAATTTGTGTCATTGTCTCTTTTCTGTTAGCACCTTGAAATGGCAGTGCTCCAGTCAGCATTTCAAACTGAAAACAATCTATAAAAAGTGAGACTGCAGTAACACTGTATAACAAATAAGATACTTATGCAGAACACAAGAGGGTGAGCTTGTCTGTTCACAAACAGAATATCATACAAGAAACAAAATAGATGACAGTATACAAAACAGATTAAATCAATGTTTCAACCATAAAGTCTTTCTCAAGATGAATACAGACAGAGAGCAGATTATAAATATAACAGTAAAATATATATATATATATATATTAAAAAAAAGACTAGGCTATAGTCTACACCATTTGACACCAAAAAAGTCCAAGGTAATGGTAATGTATGCAAATACCCCACATACTATCATAGAGATGCAAATGAAAAACATGGTGAAATGAGAACAAAATAGCAACGATATGCCTGAAAACAAATGGAATGACAACACAAGACCCCCCCCCACTACTCTTACATGATTGTATAATTTGTATTAAGAACAAATGGTGTGAAGGTACCATACTGCAATATAAATATAAATGATTTCCAAGTGGTATGGTGGCTATAAGTAGGCATTTGGATTACATTCTGAAAATGGGTTTACATCATTATAAATACTAGTTATATATATATATATATATATATATATACTCTTCGTCGTGCATACTCTGAACATCAATGCATGCCTGCATTTGTCAGAGTCATGTGCACAGTTAGAATTGAAATTCATACAGCCAAGTCTGTATGACAATACTGAGTAAAGTTCTGCATTTTTTTCGAATTAATTTTGCATTGGAATAATTACATAGAACATATATGAAAATATCAAATGACGGTGGTCAAAAATTTTCAGCCAAGAATTAGAACAGAGCCAATAATTTATCAATATCTTATATATTTGCAATAAGACATACTACAAACTGTTTAATGTGTTTGTTCTGGAAGGTTGAATGTGATTTGTGTATTGTAATTTTTATGATTTCTTGTGTGCTCATCATTGCCCATCATTACCCACTAGTTTTAGATATAGTCTATCGTGTCCCATTGAGACAAAATATAAACCTGTGTTTTACGTAAGTCTAATTGTTGTTAAGTTTCACGCAGTTACCTTGTATTGATTGTCATATAGAAATTTATTATTGCAACTTTTCGTCTTGTAAGTACTTTAAAGTTTTAGTTATTAGTTTAGCTTCATTTCCATCCATATCGTCTGTTACCATGCATTCTGTACAACACTTCGTCAACTGGGTGCGCTATTTTGCCATTGTTTCTTTAAGCCTTTTGCCGCATGACATCCGTCATACAGCCACTGAACTGGCTTTGGTTACGTTCAAGAAGACCAAATTCTTCTGTCACCGCCATTTTCTTGTCACTTGTGACCGTCGTCATGTTATCCCTAAAGGATTTTCCTCCAAATTTCTTCCATCTGCCGGTTTCTTGTACCCGTGTGAGCAGCGCTCACTCCAACACATAGACGACAAATGCGTGTTTCAACGCATGCGTATTATATCTTCTAACCATACTCATCTTTTATCTGATCTAGACTCTTCTAAAGTCTTACTTTTAAAACGTTTACAGTCCCTTACTTACAACACCTATGAACTTTGGAGCACCTATGGACTTGTCCGGAGTGCAATGACGATGATCCAACGACTAACTAACTACCTAACTTACAACAACATTCTACTCTACTCCCTCCTTCAGGGTATTATCCACGTCCTAAAGGTCAATTGTACCAGTTTATGTGCACTCATCACAACAATAAACTCAATTCTCTTCAATCCACATCTTGTTGTTTTCTCTTGTTCTAGTCCTGCTGTAGCCAATTCTCTACTACCTCGTCTCACTAATCTCTCTGACATTCCCACTTCTCACCTGACCACTAATGCTGCTGTTCATCTTCTTGGTCATTCCAACACACCGGTAGTTCGCATTCCTCCTGACCTCAGTCTCTCTGATAGTGAAATTTCTGTTCTCAGCAAGGGCCTCAAGTTCGTCCCTCTCCATCCTACATGCGATCAATACTCTCTTCTTCAGGATATCCACCGCTACCATCGTCGTCTTCGGCTTCATTATCATTTCTTTGGCAAAGTTTCATCTTGTACTGACGATTTGTTTTCTAGATATGAACAGAAGAAATATCCCTGGACTCCAAAGCTTGGTGCATCTCAAGCTCTTGATCTTTACATCAAGAATACTCTCCATGACATTAAGTCACTTCATCACAACCGCATTCGTCGCTCTAACATCACCCCTGAAGAATATAGCGCCTTGGCACATCTTCATCGCTGTGATGATATTGTCATCAAACCAGTAGATAAGGGTGGGGCTGTTGTGGTTTGGCGTAAGGACTTTTACCTCCAGGAGGGCCACCAACAACTCTCCAATCCTTCTTTCTACACTGCACGTACATCTGATACGACTGTAACTAACCAGAAGGTTGTTAACAACACTGTGAAAACCCTTATCCTTAACAACGACCTTCCTACCACTGCCAAGTCTCTTTGCATCGATCAAAGTTGTTTAGGCAAACCTGTTTTCTATATGCTGCCTTAAATCCATAAGGTATCGAATCCGGGTAGACCTATTGTCTCTGCTTGCTCTTGTCCCACTGAGCGCATCTCCGACTTCCGTGACAGCATTTTTCAGCCGTTAGTCGAACAACTGCCTTCATTCTTTAAAGACACTAAGCATGCCCTAACCATTTTTTCTACCGTCCAGTTGTCTTCTGACCATACCTATCGTCTGTTCTTGCTTGATGTCTGTTCTTTGTACCCCATGCAGATGGTCTCAGGGCTCTACAGTTCTTTCTTGACAAGAGTCCCCACCCCTCTGTATCCACTTCTACTCTTATCCGCCTTGCTGAACTGGTGCTTACGCTCAACTCTTTTGAATTTGATGGACACTTTTTCGACCAGATCAGTGGCGTTGCCATGGGAACCAAAATGGGACCTAGTTATGCGTGTCTCTTCATGGGACATTTGGAACATTTAGTTTGGTCTACCTATGATGGCCCGTTCCCATCTCTTTTCCATAGATACATTGACGATGAGATAGGTATCACAGACATGTCCGAAGTGGAATTGTCTCGTTTCATCAACTTCTTCGGCAGTTTCAACCCTGCTATTCTTCTTCTTCTTTCGTTCATTTCAAACATGTAATTCTGTCTCCTTAATAAAACTCACTGTCTTTTGTAGTTCATACAGTGTCCCATAGAGTTTTGATTCCAGTGTTGTTTCATCTGGCCAATATATCTGCCTCAGTGTTTCATGCTCAGGACACTCTTGAAGTATATGTTTGGCACTCTGTGCTGCCTGTCCACATGTACACATGGCCGTGTTGCCAATCTTGAACTTTGTATACATGTGACTGCGGAGTCGGTTGTGTCCTGTTCGGAGACGTAGAATTATAACTTGTTCTAGTCTGTTCATAATATGATAGTCATCTTGTGTTGGTGTTTGTGGCTTTCTTATTGACTTGATCATCTGTTTTTTCTGATGGTAGGTGATTGGTATATCTGGTTGGTCTTCGGCAGCACCTTCCTTAGCCAGTTGGTCTGCTTTTTCATTTTCTGGTATTCCACAGTGAGAGGGTATCCACTGCATGGTTACCCTATACTGGTAAGACAATTCGCTAAGTAGTGTTTTCAAGTCTGTTAGTTTTCCAGACTGAAGAGCTTGAAGCACTGACCTTGCATCTGTCAGGAATACCACAGGCTGTAGGTCAGAGTTGGAGTTCAGCAGTTTTTTAGCTGCCACACTAATTGCCTGGATTTCTGCATCATAATTATTGCAGAATTTTCCTGTTGGTGTTCTGATTGTATCTCTAGGCTTGTGGGGATATTCTATATATACACCTGCATCTCCATTCCTCACGGCATTCTGTGCTGACCCATCTGTGTATACTCTGACCCATATATCTTGTGGATATTCCTCATCCAGGAAACTGAGGGTGACTGTCCTTCGCTGCACACTGTTCTGTTCGTACTCGCTTAGTATTCCTTTCACATGGGTCTGAATGTATATTGGTATTCCATGTCTTTCACTCCACGGGGTTTGTTCTGGTACAGGCCTTAAGGGGCTGTCAACTTCAGGTAGGTCTGTAAGTTGTCTGCGGAGTCGTTTAGCTTGATGGATAAAGCTGCTTCGTTTCAGTCGTCCCATTGCTAGATTTTGGAATCTTTCCTTCATTGGATGACTTGGCATACACTGAAACTTTTCTGCCTGAATTAGTACTTTTGTGTCTCTGTGTTCGCCAAGTGTTTGCATTCTTCCCATTTTCTGCATCTCTGCTATTGGTGTTGATTTCATTGCTCCCAACATTATTCTAAGTGCCTGGTTTTGCACTTTATCTAGATCTTGTAATGTGGTGTTTGATGCAGGACACCACGCAGCTGAACCATATTCCAGGTGTGGTCTTATGCCTTGCTGGTAAACTTTACTGAGTATATTCCCACTAGCTCCCCATGTGGTTCCACTTAGTTTTCTCAGGATAGCTAACTTCCTCCTGGCTTTTGTTGTTGCTTTGTTTATGTGCTGCTTCCATGTCAGTTTATCATCAAAAGTAACTCTGAGGTATGTGGGTTGTTTGTCTTCTTTCAAGAGCTCTCCATCTATTTTGATATGACCGGCTTTTTGTTTTGGTGAGAGGGTAAAGAGTGTAGTGCTGCACTTATCTGTGTTAATGCTGATGCACCATCTATTAGCCCATAAGGTTAGGGCATCGATAGCTCTTTGTATTTGTTTAGTGGCCACTGTCGCATGTTCTTCCGTGCACCAGATCACCAGGTCATCAGCATACATTGCCACTTTGATCCCATGTGGTAGTTCAGCAACTAGGTCATTGATGTAAACCAAGAAAAGTGTGGGTGACAGGACTCCTCCCTGGGGGACTCAATGACGCAGTAGAACTTTATTGCTCTTGCGACTATCTAATTGTACCCTGGCTCTTCTATTATGCAGGTATGCTTTTACCCATTTGTACATTCTTGAGCTAACCCTGCAATTTCTTTAGGAGCCCTTCTTTCCAGACCTTATCAAATGCTTTTCTGAGGTCTATCCATGCTGCTAGTACCAGTTTCTTATCTTGGAAGGCATCCTCAATCTCTTGGGAGAGGTAGGTTGCCTGATCTTCAGTAGAGTAGCACTGTCTGAAACCTGCTTGCTGTGATACCAGAAGGTTTTCACTTTCAAGGTACCACTGCATCCTAAGATTAATAATGCGTTCCATTGTTTTGCATAGACAGCTTGTGAGGCTGATGGGCCTGTAGTTGGAGACTGTGTTGCCATCTTTTCCTGATTTCAGGAGTGGTATCATTATTGCTTCTCTCCACGCCTGTGGTACATTACCCGTGGACCAGCTTGTGTTAAAGATCTGCAGTTGCGTTGCTATTGCTGCAATTCCCAGGTTTCTAATCATTTCATTGGACACTCCATCAGCTCCAGGGGACTTTTTCATTTTCAATTTGGATATTGCATGCTCCAGTTCTCTTATTGTGATTGGTGCCTCCATGATTTCAGGTATAGGTTCGCCTTGTCCAATGTTTTGCTGGTTCTCTCGAATCTCCTGTTGTTTGTCTGGGCTGACTTTGATGTTATTGTCTTCTGCAAAGGAATCTGCAAAGTAATCAGCTGCATGTTTACCTGTTAAAATGTTTCTATCTTTATAAAGTGTGATCCTGGTATTTCTCCTTGTACCTTCATCATTTAGTTGTTTTACAAGTTTCCATAATTTCCTAGTATCTCTTTCTAGGTTCAGCGACTGTTTTTTCTTTCCAGCTACTCAGTCTGGCTTGTAACTTGGCTCTTTGAAATTTAGCCTTTGTTTGCTGATATTTGTTGTGATGTTCTTGGCTAGGTCTGTTCTCAGCCTGCTGTCTAGATGTTTCCATCTCATTTTGCAGCTTTTCCAGTTCATCATTCCAGTAGGGTTTGTAGTTTTTGCGTGCCCCCCTGGGTATGGTTTTACTAGCAGCATGTAGTATACATCTATTAAATTCACTCACTGCTCTATTGATGTCTTTGTCCAAGTTCTCATGTCCTTAGCTAGAACACTGGTTAAATGCTGGTACATTTTCCAGTCTGCCCTCGTATAGTTCCACCTAGTGAGCGTGCTGCTGTTCTTGGTAAATTCATTGTGGATTTCCAGAAATACTGGTCTGTGGTCACTACCCCCAAGCTGATGTTCCATTCCAGGCCTGGTGAGTGGAATGCTAGATCTGGTGTAGAGGTGGTGTGCCATGCTCTCGAGTAGAAGGTTGGTGAGTCTGCTGGCTGGTTAATAAGGATGAGATTATTTTCATCCTGCCAGCTCTCAAGTTCCTCACCTCTCTTGTCGATATGATCGTAGCCCCAGCTCTGAGAGTGGCTGTTGAAGTCACCACACACCATAAGTCTCTCTTTATCTGGAATTATGACAATCAATACAAGGTAACTGCGTGAAACGTAACAACAATTAGACTTACGTAAAACACAGGTTTATATATCGTCTCAATGGGACACCATAGACTATATCTAAAACTAGTGGGTAATGATGGGCAATGATGAGCACACAAGAAATCATAAAAATTACAATACACAAATCATATTCAACGTTTCAACCAAAAGGTCTTTATCAAGACACAAACAAAACATTAAAAGACGACGAATGGAAAAATTATCACAACGTCCAACGGAAATATTGAAATGATATGCCGGAAGGTCAGAAAGTACATAAAAACGTAAATATATGTGGAAACGAAACAAAAGATGAGTAAATGACGGAACAAAAAGAATAAAGACAAAGACCACACCAAACCAGTACTACTGTCCCATTGAGACGATATATAAACCTGTGTTTTACGTAACTTTATCTGGAATTGTGTCTAGTGCCAATGGTTTATCATTTGGGCAGTAGTAGTTCAGGAGATGGAATTCTGCACTGTCTGTTTTTAGGTGGAGCATCTGGTATTCTACCCCTTCCATATATACTTCCAGCTGACATGCGCTGATATTGTTTTTAACAAGTGTCAGAATTCCACCCTTTCGCCCAGATCGGTAGCACTGGTAGCCTCTGATTTTGAAGGCTATGTCGCTGCTGTGGTGTGTTTCTTGGATACAGCATATATTAACTTGTTCTTCACTGAGGACATTTTCAAGTTCCAATTTTTTGCTGTATCCATCTCTTTTACTGTTGACACCCTCAGCATTCCAGTGCATTATTTTTATTGGTCGTTTAAAGTTTGTTTGGCCAGCAGCTCTATTCCCTTGCCTCCTGGATCCTCGAGGCAATTGAGAAGGACTTTCAGTAACTGAGGTTGGGCCCTTTCGAGGTATAGGGCCTGGCACCGTCCCTGCCTGAACGTCCACCACAGGGCAGGCACCATAACTTTTTATAGATACAGACATGTTTCCATTGTGTTTTGTGCGTGGCATCCTGATTATCTGTGCGCCTTTTGGCTGGATGCCTCCGTCTTCAGCACTCTGCTTACTTGGGCAGGACTATGGTCCTGCTTGAATGGGACTGCCCGACCAGTCTTAGTTTCCAGCCCCTGATGGCTGAACTAAGCCCCATCACCACTGCACGGTGCTGGCCTTGATGGGGAACCCTGCTATTCAATTTACATCTAATATCTCCACTACTTCTGTCAACTTCCTTGACATCATTGTCACCATTCATCCCCCTTACCGTAGCACATCCGTTTACTATAAATCTACTGATGCACATGGCTTTCTTCTTTACACTTCTTCTCATCCTCCTGCTTGTCGCAACTCTCTACCGTACTCCCAGCTTCTTCGCCTGCGTCGCTTATGTAGCGATTACGACGATTTTCTCAACAAGTCCTCTGAGATGATTGAGTTTTTCCATAGACGATCGTTCCCTGACAGCATTCTTTCATCCGCTTGGCTCTGTGTGCGTCATTTGTCTCGCCTCGATACCTTGACCAACTCTCAGGGTTCTTCCTCCTCCTCTGATAGGGTTAAACTTGTTCTTACCTTTCATCCCCATAACTCTTCTGTTCGATGCATCATGCTCAAACATTATTCTCTTCTCCAGTCTGATCCTGACACCCGTGACGCTTTCCATGACTTACCTCTGGTGGGTTATAGGCGTGATAGAAATCTGAGGGACATCTTGGTTCATAGCCACCTTAAGTCTTCTGTTCCTGACCATTTTGGCACTGTTCGTTGCTCACGTGTCCGTTGCTTTATATGTCCTTACATGGTTCAGATGCGCTCCATTTCATTTCCCAAGGCCACTTTCTCCATCGATGAGGCCTTTACATGTGAATCCCGTAATGTCATTTACGTGATCATATGTAAATGCTGTGGCAAACAGTACATCGGGGAAACCGGCCTACGATTGAGCGATCGCTTTTGTAGCCATCTTCATGCCATCAAGCACAGAGCACCCACTCCTGTGGCCACACACTTCAACGGCGATGGTCATCATGGTGCGTTGGATATTCAGGTCACCGCCATCAGATCATGCACCACCGATGATAGATCTAGGTATGCTCTAGAAAATCATCTCATTTTCGAATTGGGTACACTCAAGCCTTTTGGACTCTTTCCGACCACTCTTATGTCTAGTACTGGGTTGGTGTGGTCTTTGTCTTTATTCTTTTTGTTCCGTCATTTACTCATCTTTTTGTTCGTTTCGTTTCCACATATATTTACGTTTTTATGTACTTTCTGACCTTCTGGCATATCATTTCCATATTTCCGTTGTGATAATTTTTCTATTCGTCGTCTTTTAATGTTTTGTTTGTGTCTTGATAAAGACTTTTTGGTTGAAACGTTGAATGTGATTTGTGTATTGTAATTTTTATGATTTCTTGAGTGCTCATCATTGCCCACTAGTTTTAGATATAGTCTATCGTGTCCCATTGAGACGAAATATAAACCTGTGTTTTACGTAAGTCTAATTGTTCTGGAAGACAAATCAGGCGATTGCATCATGCTAATTTTCCGATGCAACCAGAGCTAATTAATAATACCGGTATATCTAATTTCCATAATTAAAATTGAATATTTAATATATATTTATTAAATTTCTGAATTATTTAGGATAAAATATCTGGCAAACTATACATTTTTATGTTTGTGAAGACAAGACGCTTCTGTTGATTACATTATGCTAAATTTCCGACACAACCAAAGCTAATTAATATTCATAATGGCGTCTAATTTGCATACTTAAAAAAATAGGTGTATAGCCTTAATACAGTATCAGCATTAGGTTAAATATTTTGCAATTAATTTCGTGCTGTTGTCTAAATTTATGAATTTCTCCCAGGTTATATATTGTAACAGCCATATGGAAGATCCTTCTGCATTCATTCTTAAACTCTTGCACGTGTTCCGGAAAAATAGACCAGCAGACTGAGACACAAGGGAAATAATAATTATATGAAAATCTAAACATTGATCTACGATTCCCTAATGCCTACTACGGGAGCCGCGTTAGCGCAGTGGTTAGCGTACTGGCTTCGCATATGAGTGGTACTGGGTTCATTCCCCAGCTGAGGCGGAAATGTTTTCAGATCGCAACGGCTCCCAGGTCGACCCAGCCTTAAATGGGTACCGGATTAATCCGGGAAGTAAAGACTGCGAGGGAGAGGAGATGGCTACCGCCCTCATTTGCAGAGCCTGTGAAATGTGAGATCGCTAACATCTCACACCCCTACGGCATTAATAAATGCTATGGGTTACTTTACTTTACTTACTTAATGCCTACTATAATGGTACCATACTGCAATATAAATGATTTCCAAGTGGCATGTTGGGTATGCATTTCAATGTTGCTAAGCATATTGGTTCCTGTTACATCCAGATTACTAAAATTAAATCTCGTTTCACTGATGATAGTTCTGGGTAACTGTCATCCACTGACTTGAAAGTTGTTTTATGTTGCAGTATGGTACGCTGAAGCCATTTGGTCTTAATATAAAGAATAACTTGTGTTGCTATACCGGTTGTGTCATTCCATTTGCTTTCAGGCACAGTTGTTTTATTCTGTTCTCATTAGCCAATGCTTCCAATTTGCACCTCTATGGTAGTACATGAGGTATTTGTCTATGTATGCCATTATTACTTTGGATTTTTCTGTTGTTAAATGTCTGCAGTCTAGTCTTTTTGATTTTACGGTTGTATTTATGTTTATCATCCATTCTCTGTATTCATCTTGAAAAGATCTCATAGTTGGAAAATTGGTTTAGTTAGTTTTGTATACTGTCATCTATATTTTTTCATGTCTGTGAAAATTAAAACTAACTGCCTTGAGTTCTGTGTGCCAAACTAAAAATAGAAAATTTGATTTTATGTTCAGACGAATGGTTTATCAAGCATATTATAAGACTTTGGTGGTAGAAAGGCTAGTGGGTTAATCACCCAAACCTTACCTGTGAAAGAAATTAATTGGAGTTTCAAGTGATAGGAACTGACCACTTATACTGTACTGGCAAGACAATAGCATGTATAAGTGGTGATTTCTTTGTTCATTTTCAAACTTCTGCAGATTAGCAGCATGTAGTCCCTGGAGAATTAAATGTGTTGTGTCAAGGTTTACAGCTTGGTTGCTACATATGCTTTTTTGGTCCAACACACCTGACTTCAACATGACCTCTGGGTCACTATGCTCCTCTATAATACGGAGCAGCCAACTCCAAACCTTCCTTAGGCACAGTGTTGTTAATCTTTTCTCATCCCACTTTATTCTTTCTCAATGGTTTTTCTTAATTTTTCAGGGATCATCTTGCTATCCTTGAGATAAATGTTGTGTGTAGAAGCAAGTCATAGTGACAAATTACAGTAGATATCATGAAATAACACACGTTTTGAAATACTCGGGCTGTCCACTATGTCTTGGAACATAATTTTTTGAGGGGTGAAAAAAGAATACGTACAGACTAGTTGGTTTCATCACCTTTAAATAAAGTCCCTTGTGATTGTATGCACTTATTTCAGCACTTTTATCACAGATAAAGCACCTCTGTTAGGTCCTCACCTGAATAACCCTCATTTGTCTCATCACACTGCCTTGAATCTCTTTAATTTCATCAAATCACCATCTCATTATTCTTTTACGTTGTTATAATACAGTCATACAGAGCAAGATCAGGTGAGTATGAAGGTTGTAGGAGCAATGGAATGTTGTATTTTGTCAAAAATATGTTCCTAGTGACAGACATGTGTGCACATCCAATAGTAATAATATACACAATCCAACTGCCAGTGCACCACTTTTTATGAACAAATCTTCACTTATGATTTTATGGAATATATTGATTGATATTCCAATAACCTTTAGCAAATTTTATGAGACCAACAGCTGACATCTGTCAGAGCATAGATATCTTGCACATGTACCACAATCTTGTCGGTGTAGGAAGTGGATGGTTTACCCAGACAATTGTCACCTTCACAGATTCTGCGTCCACTCACATATTTTAGATTGACGTAAGAATAATTTCTCCGAAAGCTAATTACAGCACTTTGATAGTGATGAAACCTGCTGTTTTTTTTCAAGAAAAAATTGGCAAGTCAACATACACAAATTGTTGAATATTAATGTCCTTATTTTTAAAGTTCAATGAGCACTACTAGGTCACATTCACGTACAGGATTTCACACAGCACATTTATGAGTAAAAAAACTTCTTGGTACAGTGATGTGTATTAGGTTCCTGTGCAAAAAAATATGTTCCAGAACTTAGTGAACTTCACCCATAATGTGAATGAGAGATAAAAACAAAATAAATTAAAGGAAACAAAAATAAGCCTCACCATGAGAACACCATATGACCACCAATCAGCTGGAGTCCCGTGACCTTTCCTATTGACCACTTCAGGGGCCATATACTCAACTGTACCACAGAAGGAGTAGGTCTTGTTCTCTTCAAATATGGATTCTTTACTCAAACCAAAATCAGTCAATTTTATGTGACCTTCTGTATCGAGAAGAATACTGGGAAAATAAACAAAACACACACAAATTGGAAACATGGTACTTTTAAAAGGGTTGATTATCACATCCCATAGGGTTGATTACCACATCCAATAGGGTTGATTACCACATCCAATAGGGTTGATTACCAATCCCATATGGTTGATTATTACATCCCACAGGGTTGATTACCACATCCCCCAGGGTTGATTATCTCATCCCATAGACAATCAAAGTCAAAAATTGCAGAAGATAAAATGGTTAAAATGCCCAAATAATAAAGATGCAGAATGTGATCATATCTAAAGTGTTACCATAATTCACAAAAACTATATCTGTAGGCGAACATACTTCTCTGGTTTTAAATCTCGATAGATAATGCCCAACCCATGCAGATGATCAAGAGCCAAAGCCAGTTCTGCTAGGTAGAATTTGACATCTTCTTCTGTAAACATCACCTGCAAAATATTTCACAAAATTAAATTTCTGAATAGTATAAATCATTTGCTTAAGGAAATGGGGACAGAGTGTCAAGGAAAAGTAAAGGTCGATGCTGACATAGTTTCTAGGAATATTAATGGTTCATGAAAATTAAGGTCCTTATTCCTATGATCACAGGTGTGGAATAAGGAACTTAACTTTTTCATTTTACTTATAAATCATTCAACTTATGACAATAAAACTGTAACATGATGTTATGTCAAAATAGATGCTGATATCAACTAATAAAGGTCTGACATACATGATGGAAGTAAGAGGCAATTAAGGAGGGATGGACACAGCGTAGACTACCTATTCTGACAGCGACCAAAAAATTCCATAGTGAAGTCAGATGTATCTGGTAGAATGTCACAAATATAATTCAAGCTGTAAACAATGATACAATTCATTCCATTCATTGTCCTGCTAATCTACAGGAGTTTGAGAATGAGTGCAGAAGTAGTACATGTTTATTAACAGCATATAATTTAAAAAAATATCAAGCTGATGGATTATCTAAAGGAGTGGTTCTCAATCTTTCTCTTCCTGTGGTTCCCTTTTGGGACAGTTTATTTTCATGTCCAATATTTTAGTCGGACACATAGCATAATTATATTCAAAACCAAATATAATGCAGCTAAATGTTTGGGTCTATTCTCCAAAACTAACATGTTACTAATTTCTTCTTTGAGAACAAACATAATTCCAAAGAACTCATAAGAATTACAAACTATAATAATTTCACTGAAAATTATTTCCATTTCTCTCGATTTGCGCTGATCGGTACAGACAACTAGAACTTTAACTACATGTCTGATTTTCTTCTCGCTTCTAAACACAATATAGGAGAAGGAAGTTCAATCTTCTTAGCCTAGATGGTGCAAATTCCAAGTCATGTTAATTTTAAACATCATGTAGTTCCATGCTGTTAAATGAGTGCATAGCAAAGGGCGATGCAAATCTCCAACAGCTGTTTATGGATAAAAAAAAACTGTTGGTGACACAAGTCCCTGACTGCGTACTACAGGTTAATGACTGCTAATATTAACCCTATCACTCCTATGAGATTTCCCAATTGTCAATCCCCCATCCCTAACACAAGGGGCATAACTCCTCCAAATTGTTGATATGATGATATTAAAAATGCATTTTCTTTAAAACTGTCTGTCCTATCACACTCAGACTTGGCAGATAAACAGAAAAATGAACAGTCTCACAGGAAACTATACCAACAATAATCTAACACTTATACATTCCAAAAAATAAACTGTTAAAGTTAGAATTATGAGGTGAAAAAAATTTGTAACTTACATTTTCAGCACAGGAAAAGTATCTGGACTCATCAGTAGTCAACTTGTCAATGTTGCATGATACTGCGAGAAACATTCTCCTTTGCCCAGCCAAATCTGACACAAACTACAACCATAGACGGTCTCATGTGCCCTGTTTCTGCTTCCATGCTGCCGGTTCTTCACACACCAGAAACATGCCCTTTTGTTCCCTACCATACGAATAAGCCTGTGCTCAAGCAGGTTATTGTTACCGACACCCGAAGTTGCAGCATGATTGGTGGGAGCCTTCCTTTTCTTCGATATGTTGCCACTTAAGAAAGCTGAGCTCAAACTCAATCGGAAGGCTATCTGCGCAACATTCTTTTCCTTCAGGTGGGGTCGATGGGAACAAGAGTGAAGGATGGAGCTGTTGATGATGGCAGTTTGCAGGAGGAAGCGAAACATGTACCTCCACCATTTGACAGATTTCCTGCCCACAGGGTAATAGGAACAGAGTTGGTCAAATCTGTCTACTCCTCCCATAGACTGATTATAAACAGCCACTGGGGATGGTATCTGCAAATCTATTTTGCCGTGTGGGGTACGACGTGCCACAGTTGTGAGACCTGGTGTTGTGTTTGTACTCAGAATGGATACAAATCTCTTGTCTCTCCAAACAGTGGCCACTGTGTTACCTTGCTGCCTATACTGCACATCACCTCGCTTCATAGATTTGGTACTCTTAGGTTTGAAAGCATCTGGCCATCCCTTGCGATTTGGCCGTATCGTGGAACATGAGTATGATTTGTTTTGCAACAGATCATTTGCCAGCTGAACAGATGAAAAATAATTGTCATAAAAAATATGGTGATTCTTTCCAAAGAAAGGCCGACATAATTTAGTGACAACATAATGTCCAGATCCATGTGGCATTGGTTCCAGAACTTTGCCAACATAGACATCAAAGTCTAACAGATAACCTGTTGCAGAGTCGGCCGCACACCAGACCTTGATCCCCCATGGGTGTGGCTTACCCTTGATGTACTGCTTGAAGGAAAGACGACCATTGTAAGCTATCATAGCTTCATCAATGCTTATGTTCTTTCCAGGAGAAAAAACAGAAGCAATATTCCTTTTGACCATATCCAGAAATGGTCTGACTTTATATAGGGGATCATAATCTTTGTGGCCTTTGGGATGCTGCCTAGAAGAATCATTCAGATGAAAATATTGAAATATTTTCTCAAATCTATTTTTCCCCAAGCATGATGATATACCTGGAACATTGAGCCTGTCATCTGTACTCCAATACATGCTATACTCAGGCAATACATGTATGCCCATCACGATGTAAATATGGAAAAAAAGTTTTATTTCGCCGGCAGTTACGGGTGACCAGTACGTGTCTTCTTTTCCTGCTAGTTCTTGACGCTGTGTTGCGTACAAATTGGTCTGATCTGCTGCAAATTGATAAAACTCCTCATTGACGATGAGACTAAAGTAATCAAAAGGAGTAGCATTCGCATCAAGATCATGCACAGGGCCAACGTTTTCAATAAAGTTCTCGACTTCCACAGGAAAAATTTTGTCACTCCAGTCGTCATTCATGACGCTACTATTAGTGTCGCTAATTTCGTCCTCGTGGTCCGAATCACTATCGAAATCGAATATGGGAACTTCAACGTCGCTTTCAACATCTTCTACAGCATGTAAATCACATGCATCGTGCATATCACCATCGCAACTGCGGCCGGTCACATCAGTATACATACGAATAATATCTTCCATTTCAAAAACTAGGTCTAAAATTTCGCTACGTCTAAATAATTCGTATAAATACAGTCCTACGTCCGTTCGCTCCGATTGAAAAACTAAAAAGGAAGCTAAACCACAGATCTGCGCAATGGTCGTGGTTTTTGATAGATCCGGCGGAAACTAAAAATGTACTATCGATCGCAACGGAACACGTAAAAAAAAGCGACTCCGCGACGCTCCAGGTGTCAGCACATAGAAGCGACTCCGCGGAGCTCTAAGGGCGAATCGGTTAAGAGTGTCAGCTGGAAAGATAATGAGTTTTGCTTTCAGAGCCTATTTATGTTGTCATTGTCATTTAGTAAAGTCATTTCACTAAATACATTCAAGTAGTCAGCCCCTTTGCCCATCTGTTCAACCAGATTCCACTGATGTTGTTTCATGCCTTTATAATAAATGTTTTGTTTAAAATTATACACCTAATGAAAATTTAACCAATCATCTTACCTCCTTTGACAATCGTGTAAACAAATCTCCTCCGCGCAAGAACTCTAAAATGAGATATAACTTGCCTTCTGTTTGAAATGCTGTAAGTAAAATTAAGTTGTTTATAGTTCACAATCATGTTTTCACATAGTTAGGCACTATAAAGAAAATGATATAAATGTTAAAAAGGTTATATTAGATAATTTCATTTCTTTGACCAGATAAACATGATTAAATATTTAAGTTGCACCAACAATATAAACCGGGTGTGGGATAAATACTGCCGGGTCAAATTTGTTATGGCAATTATTTTTTCGGACATCCCCAAGCCGATATAAAAATGCTATATGCATTGGTCCCCGAGCTCAAACAACAATACTTAGAGCTAAGGGACTTTTTTTAAAGAGTGGAGATAACTTTCACAAAATTATGTCGCCGTTAAATTAGGGTTCAGCAATTTGTAATATTGATCATGAATATGTTGTGCTATGAATTTATTTCCACTTGAACAAATCTGCATTCTTCTCTTATCTTCAGAGTCACACAGGTGAAATACTACAAAAATGGATGATAACAACCTCTACAACTAACTTGGCACAATAAGAAAGGCTGCAGTGAAACCGGGCTAAAAGTCAAAATCAAATCAGAAAGCAATGTGTATAAAATGTTAGCAAGCAAGTCGGCTTGTTGGTATAGTGGTTAGTGGGTCAGCCTCAAACACAATCTGTTGGTATAGTGGTTAGTAGGCCAGCCTGACAAAGAAATATGTTGGTATAGTGGGCAAGTCTCAAACAGAAATCTGTTGGTATAGTGGTTACTGGGCAGGCCTCATACAGAAATCTGTTGGTATAGTGGTTAGTGGGCCAGCCTCAAACAGAAATCTGTTGGTACAGTGGCTACTGGGCAGGCCTCATACAGAAATATGTTGGTACAGTAGTTAGTGGGCAAGCCTCATACATAAATCTGTTGGTACAGTAGTTAGTGGGCAAGCCTCATACAGAAATATGTTGGTACAGTAGTTAGTGGGCAAGCCTCAAACAGAAATCTGTTGGTACAGTAGTTAGTGGGCAAGCCTCATACAGAAATCTATTGGTACAGTAGCTAGTGGGCAAGCCTCATACAGAAATCTGTTGGTACAGTAGCTAGTGGGCAAGCCTCATACAGAAATCTGTTGGTACAGTAGCTAGTGGGCAAGCCTCATACAGAAATCTGTTGAGCTTGTTTGTGGCTCACATGCTGATCATCCACATTGCACCGGTTATATTTCTCTTTCCGAGTTCTTCTCTCTTAGCAGGGTGTAATCCTGAGAACAGATTGTGTTGTATCATTGTTTACAGCTTAACTTAACTGTGATATCTGCACCATTTGGTCTGAGACGTGTGACTTCAATGTGGTCCTTGCTTTTTTGACCCTCTATGGAATAGCCAACTCCACCACAAAATCTTCTTAGTTGCCTCTTATATAAGTAACTGTTGATACTCTTTGATCATCTTTTGGAACCTAGCAACACAGGCAGTACTGGTTGCATTGATTGAATGTAATAGTAACACCTGAAAATGTAACATTAGTTTATTGGGTGTAATAGTGGCACTTGAAAATGTAAAAAAGTTGAATAGTGATGTCCTCTACAGGGTAATGTAACAATAGGTGAGTAGTGATGTCCTCTAGAGGATAATGTAACAATAGGTGAGTAGTGATGTCCTCTAGAGGATAATGTAACAATAGGTGAGTAGTGATGTCCTCTACAGGATAATGTAACAATAGTTGAGTAGTGATGTCCTCTACAGGATAATGTAACAATAGTTGAGTAGTGATGCCCTCTACAGGATAATGTAACAATAGTTGAGTAGTGATGTCCTCTAGAGGATAATGTAACAATAGTTGAGTAGTGATGTCCTCTACAGGATAATGTAACAATAGTTGAGTAGTGATGTCCTCTAGAGGATAATGTAACAATAGTTGAGTAGTGATGTCCTCTACAGGATAATGTAACAATATTTGAGTACTCTACAGGATAATGTAACAATAGTTGAGTAGTGATGTCCTCTAGAGGATAATGTAACAATAGTTGAGTAGTGATGTCCTCTAGAGGATAATGTAACAATAGTTGAGTAGTGATGTCCTCTAGAGGATAATGTAACAATAGTTGAGTAGTGATGTCCTCTACAGGATAATGTAACAATATTTGAGTACTCTACAGGATAATGTAACAATAGTTGAGTAGTGATGTCCTCTAGAGGATAATGTAACAATAGTTGAGTAGTGATGTCCTCTACAAGATAATGTAACAATAGTTGAGTAGTGATGTCCTCTACAGGATAATGTAACAATAGTTGAGTACTCTACAGGATAATGTAACAATAGTTGAGTACTCTACAGGATAATGTAACAATAGTTGAGTACTCTACAGGTTATATAGAGGATAAGCTCTACAGGATAAGCATCAATTATTATTATTTATCAATGAGCAAAGTAAGCACTTTTGTTAACCATCACAAACTTTTTTGGTTTGGCCACATGATGAGGAAGGTTCCCTTTCCAAAACTATCCTACACGGAACAGTTGAGGTTGGAAAAAGAGGTGAAAAGAAAATATGTATTGGTAATTATTAAAAACTGGACAGATTAAGATTCCCGACACTTAAACAAGGAACAGAGACAATGGCAACATTTTTTCGTTGATGTTTCGAGAATGGTAATCTATGACCCTGAATGGTTATGGGTTTGATGATGATGAAAGTCAGCACACTTACCATAGTGAAGTCTAACTATAAATGGATGATTAACATCTGCAAGTATGTCCCTTTCCATTTTTGTTCTCTGACGATCACGGACTGAAAGAAATAATAACATACATTGCGCACTTAAGTATTTTATCTCATACAGTAAATCCTGAACTAAATAACTTAAGTAAGTTATCACATACAGTAAAGGCTCACTTAATAACTGAAACGTAATATATTTAAGGAACTGTCTTCTTCAACTGTCATTATCACAGAGGTTCATTCATTCTTTAGGTGCCATGCATTAACCTTTAGCACGCTGTTTACAATTCGGGCGGTGCATTTCACAGGAATTGTGTCATGTCTTGACCCACCCGGTTCACTAAACCTGAAACTGAACGAAAAAATCGTGATCTGTAACTTTCTGACATAATGTTTTGGCAACATCGAGAAGAAAATTTATCAAAATGGCGGGGATATGATGTAAAGTGATTTTGTAATGGAAATCTGAGCAATTTATAGTCATCTGTATCGCGATGAAGATTTAACAGATTTTTTCAGTAGAAAAAGTGAAAAACTTGAGAGGTAAGTCCTTCATATTCATTATTTAAAAAATGCCACGAGGTTTCCATTATGTGATATATATAATAGTCAACAGGTTTCACACCTGTCAATCGATCAAAAATATGGTACGCCTAGATCTAGATATGTCTAAATCTGTCTTTATCACTTTCTCACACGTCTCGTATCACACACAAACAAAACTTACACCAATATATGCAGAATTTAATTCTTTATTTATATGTGCAAATATTATTTAAATATCTGCAACAACAAAAAAAAGTTATCGCAATTTCAAAACAGCCACTGACGATTGCGTAACATTTCCAAAAACCAATCCCACGGCAGGAGAGACATTGCGTAATTGTAAACACAGCATGCATAAGGTTACGCTCCGTTTCGCATTTGACTCTTTCACCACCTCCACATTAGTTTTCCTTGCAGTCCATAGTATTTTCAGAATTCTTCTGTAGAACCACATCTCTATTGCCTCTAATTTCCCACTTTCCTGTTTGTTTATTGTCCAAGACTCGCATCCATATCATATTTAGTATTGTAGTTATTTAGTACTGCAGAATTCTCTTCCTCACCTCTAATGACAAGGTTGTCTATGACATTAACATGTCCTCTCCAAGAAAATGTATATTATTAAGAGGGCACCCCCTATAACCCTGAGAGGTTATGGTTCTGGTGGTGATCTTATAAAATTTGCTGAATCCCTGCCATTATTTCTCTTTCCATCTTTCCTCCACAAGCTATCTGATTTACAAGAAACGCATTTATTTACACTAGAGCAAACGCAGAAGAAGCAATGACTTCTGCTTCTTCTTTCGTTCACTTGAAACATGTCTATATCTGTAAATTTGTCTCCTTAATAAAACTCACTGTCTTTTGTAGTCCATACAGTGTCCCATAGAACTTTGATTTCAGTGTTGTTTACTCTGGCGAATATGTCTGCCTCAGCGTTTCATGCTCAGAACACTCTTGAAGTATATGTTTGGCACTATGTGCTGCCTGTTCACATGTACACATGGCCGTGTTGCCAATCTTGAACTTTGTATACATGTGACTGCAGAATCGGTTGTGTCCTGCTCTGAGACGTAGAATTATAACTTGTTCTGATCTGTTCATAATGTGATAGTCATCTTGTGGTGTTTGTGGCTTTCTTATTGACTTGATTATCTGATTTTTCTGATGGTATGTGATTGATATATCTGGTTGGTCTTCGGCAGCACCTTCCTTAGCCAGTTGGTCTGCTTTTTCATTTCTTGGTATTCCACAGTGAGAGGGTATCCACTGCATGGTTACCCTATACTGGTAAGACAATTCGCTAAGTAGTTTTTTCAAGTCTGTTAGTTTTCCAGACTGGAGAGCTTGAAGCACTGACCTTGCATCTGTCTGGAATACCACAGGCTGTAGGTAAGAGTTGGAGTTCAGCAGTTTTTTTTAGCTGCCACACTAATTGCCTGGATTTCTGCATCATAATTATTGCAGAATTTTCCTGTCGGTGTTCTGATTGTATCTCTAGGCTTGTGTGGATATTCTATATATACACCTGCACCTCCATTCCTCACGGCATTCTGTGCTGACCCATCTGTGTATACTCTGACCCATATGTATTGTGGATATTCCTCGTCCAGGAAACTGAGGGTGACTGTCCTTCGCTGCAAACTGTTCTGTTCGTCCTCGCTTAGTATTCCTTTCACATGGGTCTGAATGAATATTGGCATTCCATGCCTTTCACTCCATGGGATTTGTTCTGGTACAGACCTTAAGGGGCTGTCAACTTCAGGTAGGTCTGTAAGTTGTCTACGGAGTCGTTTCGCTTGATGGATAAAGCTGTTTCTTTTCAGTCGCCCCATTGCTAGATTTTGGGAAGCAATGACAAAAAAAACCAAAACAAGCAGACGTAAAAGAAGCAGAAAATAAAATCAAGCAAAAAAGAAGAAAACGGAGACACAAAAGAAAGAAGATGAAGAAAGAATACAGGTCATACATACTTTATTAATAAATATCATCTTAGCTGCTTTTTGAAATTGGTCAAGTTTATTGAATTTGTTTAACCCATATCACTAGCAAGTCAATAAGACAGCTAATTAAGCTAGTAAGTAGATAAAACATTTATTTTTATAGTTTCCTTTAAATACATTATGGCAGGGCTGAAAACCCTGTGATAAAGAGTGAAAATCAACAATATATTTTATGGAAACATTGCATCAATTTGTGTAGAAATTAGTACCATAAAATACCACACCTTTCAATGTAGCCTTCTTTAAGACTTTCATGGCATACAATGTACCAGCATCAGGAGCAGATATCTTACGTACCAAGAACACCTGCATAAAAGAAACACATGTGAGATTCAACAATATGACTTTGTCATTATAGGTGAGGAAGAGAGTTCTGCAGTGCTATATAACTCTTATACTAACATATGGATACAATAAACAGGAAAGTGGGAAATTAGAGGCAATAGTTCTACAGAAGAATGCTGAAAATACCATGGACTGCCAGGAAAACTGTAGAGGAGGTGTTGCAAGAGTCAGTCAAACAGAGCTTAATCAATAATTTAAGAAAAAGACAATCTAAATTTTATGGCAACGTTATGAGACAAGGAGGTTATATAGTCACAACAGACAAGATTGAAGGCAACAGAGACAGAGGGCGACAGTGTGAGAAAATATTAGACAGTTGAACAACTTGACATGGCAGAGAAACAACAATGATCTTAATATATAATACTGGAGATAGAGCAAGCTGTGGAGAGCCATGATCGCCTATGCCAGCCGCCATGGCACCTAATGAATAAATGAGAGCTTTAATCATACATCATTCCTAAATTAAATATCTTGACTTTCAATCACTGATAGGCAATTATTGCCCAGGAAAATAATCATGGAAAATTTATTCCATTTGGCTTTCAGCAAAAAGGTAGATCCATTTACTAGGATTGAATCGTTTTTTATACTTCCTTTGAAACTAAGGCATTTTTTGAAACTTGTTTTCATATTTGAATTGAAACTCCAAATCTTTTCTTCTTGTCGTTTGCAGTTTAACATGCCCACACAGCAAGTACTCTAAATCTCTAAGGGGTCTAATTTAGATATCACACGAATCGTTCATGTGTTGTTGGTGCTAGAAAGAGGAGTAAAGAATAGTAACACTGTGACCATGCATGTTGTACGAGATGACTAAGAAGATTTGGGGATGAAGTTGGCTGTCCAATCCATAAGTCAAAGTGACACAAAAGCAGTGTTGAAGTCGGATGTGTCAGGCCAAAAACTCAGAAAAAGTGTACACTATGACACAAGGCATTCTATTCTCTGGACTTCATTCTGCTAACCAGCAGAAGTTTGAGATAGAATGCAGAATATATCTTCTCTATAATATCATCTTGTGATTCTTGATTAGAAACTGGCTGCATAGCAAGTGGGAAATAGTAAAGCAAAATTAATTAAACAGGTTACTAAAATCACTTACCTTGCCTATGAATAAAAATATATAAAAAAGTATATATAAAAAAACATACAATAAAACTAAACAGGACAATTCTCCACGTATCGGCTAAAATGGAACCTTTTTCAAGAGACAAACAACAGTAAACAAAATAATAAACAAAATAGATCACTTAGATTTCATAAAGCCACGTCTCCATGACGCAGGAATGAAAATGCATCCAGTAAAAGAGAAATTTCATTTCAAAAATTGCATTCATTATAAACAAACTGGAAAGTGGGAAACTAGAGGCAATATAGAAGTGGTTGGGGTGTTTATTATGAATTCAAGATTAATATAAGAAAAAGACCCCTTTTGTCACATTATCAGACAGGCAGGTTTTAAGAACATAGTCACAACAGGCAAGACTGAAGGGAACAGAGACAGATGGGGACAACGTAAGAAAATATTAGTTTGACAACCTAACTAGGCATGGAAACAATCCTGACAACAATACTGTGGACAGAGAGCCATGGTCGCCTATGCCAACCAGAATGGCATATGATAATTTTTTATGAGTAATGATGAGGTTGTGTGGTGGTGGGGTGAGTGGGTTTCACAGCAAGTGGGGCATATCATCTTGTGATTGTAATGTTCTACCCTGTCACTTTGCACATGCGGTTGTGTCTGTGGGTCTCAATAATGGCCCCCTAGACAGACCACCCATGCAACAGAAATCCTTAGTAGACGTCATGCCGTTATATTGAGGTTATCTTCTTATAGAAGCTTCATAGTACATCATCTATACAACTATGCTTCTTATGCTTTTATTTTGTTGTTGCAATGTATTTTATGTTTTGTTATTTTTGTGTAAGTATGCACACTTTTGTGGTTGGGTGGGAGCCAGAGATGTGCCGTGCAGCACTGGGGAGGAGGAAACTGACAGCACTATTTTTTCCTATGTCTGAGGCACATCATTGAGGCACAGTGACTCAGGATGTGACAATCCTTTTGACGTGAACATTTGGTTGCATGCCTGGAGAAGTTTGGCATAACGAGTAGTCAATTGTGGTGGGGAATGGACACAGAGAACCCTATCCTGGCTGCAGTGCATAGGTTAAAACCTACCATACCTTCCTGGTGGTGTGATAGTTATTCTCTGGCCCGAGGTGGGCAGAAAACCCCCAAATCTCCAGCAATATAATGCCATTTTTATGGCAATGGGTCAAAGGGCATGAGCCCATGAACCACTGGATCAGCAACCAACCAACCCTGTCACTTTCTGTAAATGTAATGTTCTACCCTGTTACTCTGTCACATTAATGTTCTAACATTACTCGTTATTATGTTAATGTTTTACCATATTATATTAATACTCTACCCTGTTATGTTAAATTGCAGAAACCCACCGGTGGCATATTTTACATGTTTCCTGTCCCGATATCAACCCAACTGCGGCATGTGTCATATTCTAATTAACCATTTGTTATCATGATAAATAGTCTCACATGATCTTTTCCTATCATAATTTTGTAATAACTCTTTGCAATGTTTTTGTCCATAAATATTTGAGCAGTATTTGAAAGATCCATACATTATATTTGATCTATTAAAATTAGGAACCCACATTGTTCATTTCACTTTGGAAAGCTTTTGTTCATGTAGGACTATTCTTCTTAGACGCTGATTCGATAGGAGATTTTGAAGGCTTCAGTGTGTTAATTACTGTAGATCAAGGTATAATAATGTAATGTTGATAATATATAATAATAATAATAATAATAATAATAGTGATGACAGTATTGAAGAGGAACTTGAGAAGTCCAACTGACACACACAAACAAAACCACCATATCCAGCATTAGGAGACAATATCTCTATTGTCTCAAAATTTGTAATCAATAACTCAAATTTAAAAAAAATTATACCAAAAAAAAACCATGCAGAGAAACCAGAAGTCATAAAAAAATGGAGTCATCTACTCTGCTACTCCCCATTATTTCTTATATCAATCATTTTGTGATTGTAATGTTCTACCCTGCTACTCCCCATTTTTTTCTTATAACAATCATCTTGTGATTGTAATGTTCTACCCTGCTACTCCCCATTTTTTTCTGATAACAATCATCTTGAAAAGTTCATCACTTGTTAATCAATGTTATTTCTTACATTTCCAGAAATATTGAAACCCACATTTATCGTCTTCCAATTTAAAATATAATATGTCATTTAATATCTAGAATTTACTAAAACCACACTTTTTCACCAAACACCCAAAAAATGTATTCATTTAACACATGGGTGTGGGTAGATTTTAGTGCAGAACAGAGCATGCAGGTGGGTTCTGCATCAATTCCTCAAGTATAATTTACTCCTTAGCCCCTTTAGTATAGTCCCTCACCAAGAGCCTGTCAAGTGTAGGTGGCCCTTCTGCGAGTATAACTCATAACTCCTGCAGGCATAGCTCACCAGCTCATTGGAATAGACAAACTCTTCAACCACGTCAAGGTAAGATTATTGATCAACCACGTCAAGGTATGCTTGTTGATCAACCACGTCAAGGTAAGCTTGTTGATCAACCACACACCTCATTAGAGAATGCAGCACAGGGAATTTAAAGTTCTGAGCATAAAATTTGGGGCTACAGACCTATAAAGTGCTCTCTGGTACGGCATCAAGAATAATATTTGTGTCTTACTAAGTCATCATCTGATTAGAAATCACACAACTACATATAGGAAGAACTAATCGCTCATAATTCTTTTCATCTGCATTTATCCTCAAATTCCTGCAGATTGAAAAGAGAATGGAATGCTTTGTGTCATGGTTTACAGAATGGCTGTGATATCTGTGCCTTTCAGCCTGACACATCTGCAGGTAACATTGCATGGCAAGTAAAAGCATTGCTACTCTGCTCCCCTTTCATGCCCCAGAAATATACTGTCAATTTATGGAGATTGAAACAGCAACAGATACAAAATATCTTCTCTATTCTTGTTCACAGTTTAACATGTCTACACAGTAAGTCCAGTTTTTTTAAAATAAATGCTGCTGTATATCATAGCTCATCAGTGTACCCATATAGCTTTCTGTGCATGTCTGTCTGTGCTCCTTTTTTGGGTTATTTTTTATTCTGCATAGTACTGCCTTACCTTTCCAAATGACCCTTGACCCAAGACTTTGAGCAGTTCGAAGTGACTTGGGTCTGCCTTCTCTCCTCCCTTTGTGACATTAGTAATCTCCAATTCATTTTCTGATTCGCCCTGGAAAACAAAACAACAAAATGATCAACTATAATCATCAAGTGCTATCTGTAATAAAGGTTGGGTGCAAAGAACCTTTCACATCCTGTCTCTTGCCATAGTGGCGCACTCTGCTAGGCTGTGATCAACAATACTGATATAGAACATATTACTAAAACATTTTGTCACTCTATTAGAGGAATTTGGCACTGAAGATATCAATACACAGCTGTGTCAATAGATGAGTCATGTACGTTACTAGCATGCAGCAGCCACTATCTACAGGTACCTTTGTTATCTACTGGAAGAGACTGAGCACATTTAGTTTAGTTCAGAGTTTAGTGACTTTAGTTATGTTAACTTTGATCAACAAATATTCCATGTCAAAGGATCCTCAGACTCCAGAACACATTATACAGACATCTCCACTCTTTAGTGGCCAGATGACTAAAACCTGGCACTAAGAGACAGAAGTGAAACTGTAGGGCAACAGCGAGAACCTCCTGCTGATGACTGAATTCACAGAGGCAACCCACTTACCTGTATAGGCTGCTGAACATAAGAACTAACTGCAAAAGAAGAACCTGATACTGTTATAAAATACATCTAAATATATGTCTGTTTCTGCACCTGCTATCATATAACCAAACACTATTTCCTGGTTCTTTGAGTCATATGAGTGCATGTATGTCATGCTGCCAGTTTACTGAAAAGCTACAATGTCTCCACTGTATCGTTGACGATATATCCATTTCTCAAAATTAGTATGTTCTGGGCTTTGAAAAAAAATACCTTTCTCTATTCAATTTCAAATTCCTCCTAATTCTCTTTCTCTATGTGACATGTCTTTTACAGAAAACTGTCCTCACCGCTCCTGCTAGTTAAGACGAATATTATTCCAAGAACAGAGCCAATTGTCTCACATCCAAATGTTATCCAAAAAATAACAAATTGTCTCACATCTTAATGTTATCCAATGAACAGAAAGATTGCCTAGCATCTTAACAAAATGTTTCTTCTTCTGCATTCATTCACAAACTCCAGCAGATTACCAGAATGTAGTCTGGAGAATGTATTGTGTTATAGTGTACAGCTTAGTTGCAATATGTACACCTGTCTGACACATCTGACTTCAGCATGGCTTCTGAGTGACTTTAGACCCTCTGTGTAATGGAACTGCTTATTCAGCACCAAAACCTTCTCAGTTGCCTCTGACAACATGTGCGGTACTAGTGTTGCCATTCTTTGCTCCCATTTGCGCACCGGCAACACCAAGGTTATTAAATGTGTGTTGTGTTTTACAAAGGCCCAAAATGTTTTTGTTTTTACCATATATATCTAAAACAAGGTGTTAGACAGGGATGAGTACTTCCACCAGACCTGCTTTCTTTGTACAGTGAGAACATAATGTGTGTTATTGTTAATATTTCAGGAACACTAGTGGGTGGACATACCATAAATAATTTAAGGTATGCAGATGACAGTGTTCTGATTGCTAAATGTGAGGAAGATCTTCAAGAATTGATTAATGTAGTAGTCACAGAAAGTAAAGAGAAAGGCCTCTTCTTAACCTCTAGCAATCTGAAGTCTACAAATGTAATCTAGTGATAGAAAGCCAATGTCGACAAATGTCTACATTGAGGTAGCCATTTGTAGTCATGGAAAACTTCGTTCATGTTAATTTTCCATCATGCTTATATAATAACCATGTGTAAGAGTGGTTATCCCAGAATTTACTACAGCGATAAAAATACGCAATCATAATGTATTTGACCTTTTCATGTTTGCAAGTCAAATTGTGTAGACTTAACTTCAGTGTTGCCACTTTTCGCTAATTCTTCACGAATGATGATTCAGACAAAGACGATTTTTAAAGCGTTAGAGTTGCAGTTACTATAGATCAACGTATGGGGGCTGAGGGAGGTGTTGATAATATTTAATAGTGATGTAAATACTGACATTTACAATGAGGAATATGAGGAGCAGCGTTTTCTACAGATAGGCTTACAGATGACCTTGACGTGGTTAAGTTCTTTGTGTTCGTTGTCCACAACATAATAATGACATACACAAGCAAATAACACCTCCAAATCATATCAGCATCCACCGCCTAGGATGAATGTGTCGGGCCTTTGGTGCAAATAAAAAGGCGACTACACATTTCCATTCTCTAGACTACAACATGCTGGAAATCTAGTAGGACTATTGTCCTGCTACAAAAGAGATCAAGTGGGAGTTTGAGAATGAATGCTGCAGAAGAAGATGATAGTGGGAAATTAGAGACTTTAACAACCTGGCATGAAGTCAACAGTGAGCCTAATATGTAGTAATAGTTTTAGAGAGTTGTGGAGATCCATGATCGCCTACGCCAGCCGGCTCAGCACCTAATGATTTATCACTACTCATTTATTTGATTTTTAGAAAAGTAGCATTTTCTTACTTATACTTTGTGGAATGAATTATTGTGGTTCACAGATTGTCTGCAAGTTATGTCATCGTACAGACACCCAATTTTAGCACTGCATTTTTGGGTTACTGACCGTAAACAGGGCAAGTAGCTAATTCACATTCAAATATCATCACTTCTTATGGTCACCCATGCATTGTCTGCACCCAAATGGGGATCAATGAATAGTGACACTGTCATCTACCATGCATGTCCCAGGAGGCAAATAAGGATGTTTATAGGTGGGATTGGCCATCTCATTTTAGAGGGTCAGACTGACCCAGAAGCAATGCTGAAGTCTGATATATCAGGCAGAAAGGCGCAGATATAGCAATTAAGCTGTAAACTATGACACACCACATTCCATTCTCTGGATTACCTCTTACTAATTTGCAGGAGTTTATGAACGAATGCAGAAGACCTCTTACAACATGCATGAGAAGTCACGCTGTCACTCTTTGCATTCATTTCAGGCCCTGTATAACTCAAAGAGTAAATGAAAATAAAAGATGGTTGTTTGGTTGCTGATACAGAGGTCCATGGGCTCATGCTCATTGACCCAATGCCATTCAAATGGTATTATAATGCTGGGAAGTCTGTGGATTTTTGGCCCACCCTGGGCCAGAGCCAGAGAATAACTATCACACTACCAGGAAGGTAGGTTTGAAACTATGCACTGCTCCGAGCCACTGCATACAAGATAGGGTTCTCTGTGCAAAGTCCCTGCCACCAATTGACTACAGGTATGCAACCAAATGTTCAAGTCAAAAGGATTGTCACATCCAGAGTCACTGTGCCTCTATGATGAGCCTCAGCCATAGGAAAAAACAGTACTGTCAGTTTCCTCCTCTCCAGTGCTCCCTCCCAACCAGAGGGTATACATATATACAAATAACAAAGCATAAAATACATTGCAACAACACAATAAAAGCATAAGAAGCATAATTGTATAGATGATTTGCCATGAAACTACTACAAGAATATAACGGCATGTCATCTACTAAGGTTTTATGTTGCATGGGTGGTCTGTCTAGTTGGCCATTGGTGAGACCAACGCAACCACATGCATAAAAGATAAACATGAAGAAAACAGATCACATTCTAAAGTAATATGTGAATTATATTTACAACCATAAGGAAAGCTTAAGACTGTGGTACTACTGTCTGTTACGATGTATGAAGAAATGGGTAGGAAAGAATGGATGATGGTATATAAACTAGAAACCCCACAAGTGTCAGTATACACATGTGATGCTCCACTGATTCCTCTTTCTCTATACATTGATCATGTTTACCATTCTTCATCAAATAAAACATCATATCTAACTCTTCATCAACGTTTCTACTTTTTGTGCCATGAGAATAGCGTATCATTACAATATAGCCTTCTTCTTCTCTGTTCATTCTCAAACTCTTGCAGATTATCAGGATATAGTTCAGAGAATGGAATATGTTGTGCTATAGTTTACAGTTTGACTGCGATATCTGCACATTTCAGCTATTTGTCACATCTTATGACATGTATGACAGGTCAGTGATGCTATTATTTGCTCCACGTTCGGACCCAGGTAACATTCTACAGTAAAATAATAACAGTACACATTTTCTGTCCTCAATATATGCCGGCATATTCTAACTTTAAAAAAAATACTGTATGTAAGTAAAATTATATTTTGATTTCGGTCTGACCAATCGGTCACTTGAAGTTCACAATTGAAGTGGTAAGCACTTGCTCGTTATTTTCAGCACTTGTGATAGTAGACTATCAGCAATTATAACTGTAAAGAGCAGAACATGCACACATAAAGTGCAAAATAAACCTAGAAAATATATCCTGTTCATGATTGATTTAACATAATAGAAACCTATCTGATATAACAATAAGCAAACATGTTTAGAACACAGATCATGTCTTTTCCCCTTTAGTTCCATGTGGAATATAGTGCTGCGACTGCTACTCTACCAACAGTTTCTATGTTGTGTTGTGTTCATCAACTGTGCACATGATGTCCCCAAATGATTTGCTCTCTTAACTTTGGTACAACCATGAAGGTGCTGGGCTGCAAGGGATTGAGTGTTGGACTGATCAGTGGGTGTGGAGAATATACAACACAACTTTTTTACCTTACTGGCAGATGAAACGCAAAACAATGAAAGGTTGAAAAAGTGGGAAAATAGGCAGGGTGTTGTTTTTAACCAGGTGATAATTAGAACAGACCGTATCCTAAATGATGGCCATCTTACTCATCTAGTACGCATGCGGTTGTGTCTGTAGGTCCCACCAATGGCCCACTAGACAGACCACCCATGCAACAGAAAAATATTAAGGCTCTCTTATGGAAGTTTTGTAGCATGTGATCTGTACAATTATAGATCCCCTCTGAGTAGAAGACTCCGTCAATAGGCATTGCTCTCAGCCGAAAGTTGAAGTCTCCTGGATGGAAAGAAAGCTCAGAAAATCACCCACTATACACAGGAAGTAAGAGCTAATGGCTTGCAATTCATGGTGTTCTCAAACAAATAACAAACAATCGCAATAATAAAAGGAAAACAGTGAAGTGGTGGAAACAATTTTTTTATATGTATTATAGAAGTAACACAGGTTCATGCATGTATTCTTTATGTATTATCCCACTGTATGTGCATCCAAGCATAGTATAAAGATGCATTTATCAACCACCTCATTTCTCTGTCTGGCCAGGTAATTCCCACAGATATGGTTGCAGCTGTAACTAGGAAACGAAGACGAAAGCCAGAACTCTCACGGGATGAAAAATATGTTGGCGTTGTGCATTTAGTTTATTATGATAGTGCAGACCAGCAGTGTGTACAGTGCAGTAAATCAAAGCTGAAAAAATGCAACAGTTTCTACTGTATCGGGTGTATAGACAAACCTCACTTGTGCCCTAGAACATGTTTAAGGGTATATCACATCAAACCAGAATAAAAATAAGTCATCAGATGTAAATAGTAACAATGTAAATAGTGTAAATAGGATATAAATGTGAATTTTAAGCTCCACTAATTGAGAGATCCAATACTGGATAATACTTCCTAAATTTTTACAATATTGTGTTTGGTTCTGAAATTTGACATGGAACACAAAAAATGGCATAAAACACTAGGTAGTTGAACGATTTATTTCAAATAAACAAATTATGATCAGTAAATGGACGGTCAAGAGTCTACCTTAGTAGTAAGGTTGGACATCAACATTTCAATACAAATAGACAAGTAAATACTTGGGAATATTTTGTAAAGATTCACAATATTTTGTTCGATTAAACTAGACTATCAAACAGAGTGACAGAATTAAATATCTAGGAGTAAAATTTGACGTAAACCTTGCTATAAGTATGTCGAAAATAGTATCAAGAAAAGTAAAAACAATGGCAGCTGGAAGAAAGGTTACTTGTTTTGATTTTTCAACAAATAGTCCTTTCAGTGATAGATTATGGCCTGGAATTCCTCACTCTCAGCAGCACTATGTTCCCATTTGGAATGCATTGAGAAATAATGTATGCGAATAACTCTGGGATTATGAGACATACACTGGACCAGGTGAACTATTATATGAGAATGATTAATGATATTAGGTATCCCCTACATAGAAACATATGATATTAAAGGTTCAAGACTTCAATAAGGTGTGTTACAGATGGTAGGTATAGCATAGAGAAGATAATTGGACAGGTTATCATTATTTTAATAAAATTCAAAGAGGAGGAATGGTACAGGACCCAGCAGCTACACGGGTCATTTCTAGTTTCAAATGCATATAATCTTAAATTAAATAAATATTGTAAAAAATATTTAATATGTGAAAAAATGTTACAGTTCTACAATATATATTACCTGGTCATCAACCAACATATCCTCAGTGCTGCCAGCCTAATCAGAAATAAATAATAGCAACCTCTCAATTTTAGTAATAAGGTGGAGTTACATGGAAATGACAAACTTTAAATATACAATTTGTTAGTATTCTATCATATATATGAGTAATATCATTAGTATTACAACTTCCGGTTAGACCAAGATGGCGAAAGCCAGAAAATTTTTGCCACTACAATACTTTCTTCGTATTCCACAAAAAACAACAACTATTCTGCAGGAAGTCCCCTGAAAATAGCTTTCAGGTAGGTATTATTACTTCCCCACTGTCCAAGTTGGAAAATACCAGCCCACAGTTTGAAACTAAAAAGAGGGTTTTTATGCTACACAATAAACTGTCAAAATGTTGTACATGAGCCAGACAAAGCAAACAGGGATCAAATAATTAACTAAACAACACCAGAACATATACTGAATTGTCCCAGTTCATATAATGAGAATATGGCCACAGGAGCTTCTCTGCAAAACAAGCTGTGCCAAACCCAAGATGACTAAAACAAACTGCTTTATACACAACCAATATTGGACTGGATGTATTATGTAGGTGTGTTGATTATCCTCTTCTCGCACCAGACATATTCATAAGTGCTCAAATCTTCACTTCAGTAATTCTCACAGGGCATGACTGATGTTCTGGTTCTATGTTGGTTCTCTGCTCTTTTTGAAATCTTTGTTAGGTGTTCTGTTCTTGATTAGAAACTGGCCTCACAGCACGTGGGGCATTCTCTTAAGTGCTCCACCCTCTGTTCCAGCAGTCATCCGACTCGATGGTGTTTTGAGTCTAATGCCACCGAAACAGATGTCTGCATTAGGGCACAACTCTGGCCCTTGCAACAGATTTCTTTGTTGTTCCACCAATCCCATGCAGTGTTCGTACCTAGTTCAAGCACAACGTCGGCCTGTCGAAACATGGTAACTGTTATTGAATGTTACGACTACGGGATTGCATAGATGACGTGCCATGAAGCTTCTATAAGAAGATAATCTCAATATAAAGGCATGTCATCTACTAAGATTTTCTGTTGCATGGCTGGTTTGTCTAGTGAGTCATTGGTGATATCCACAGATGCAACCGCATGCACAAAATAAGTGTTCTGTAAAAGCCACATTTATCTTAACTCCCAATTTGCGCATTCTTGATATTGATTCATGCTCATTTATCTCAAATTCATTTGATCATGTGGATTCATGAAGAGCCATGAGTATGCTTTGCCTTTGTCCATAGGCTGACCATCTATTATGGTGGCGAGGCTAGCTAATTGGTCAGCCTGTTCATTTCCCTCCACACCTGCCTGTCCGGACAAAGATAAGCGTGATTTTCTGCAGTGAGGCTCGTATTTTAGTTCTCTAAAGACTCCACCCATCCTGAATGTTTAACAATTTATCGCAGAAGAATTCTACTGTGAATTCCCGGTGCTGTCAACTACCGATCCCCACTACCCATTAAACCAAACTCCCTCTCCCGCCAATTCTCTACATTGCCTATTGGTAGCACCCTGCTGTTTTTGTTCTTGTGTCACCTTCCACACACACAGACACTCACAATTTAGTGTATTTGCGTGGTTTGTTCTTTTAGCTATTATCCTTGAAGTGAGTCTTGTGCACTGTTCTAAACATAATTGAACACACTTCACACTGAGTTATTTTGGTATAAACATTTCCATGCATAAAAATAATTTATTATGTATGTTTTATGTTTGTATTCATGTCTTGAAAAAGGTTCAGTTTGGACCCAACATGGAAAAAACCCTTGTTCTTTTGTTTATTATTATTTATTTTTACAGTACCCGGTAGTTCTTTTTAATTTGGTAGTATTAACAGTAACAGTATTACTTAATATAGTATCAACCACAGAAGAAGTATTGCAACATATTTATTTATTAGCAATATCAAAATAACAAGCAAGTTGCATACACAGAAAAAAGAGTAAATGAATGACATACTAGACAAAAGTAGAAGCAGAGTAAATGAATGTCATACTAGACAGCAGTAGAGTAAATGAATGGCAGACTAGACAGAAGTAGAACAACAAAGGAGACCTTAACCTTCACCGAGCCTATATCAAGTCCAGCCGCCGAAAAATAAAATGGCGGCTAACTCGTTGGCGACATACCCCATCCAATGAGATATCGTTATAATAGACGCCCCACAGCCTGATTGGTTACTCGGGAACATGCGCTATTGAAGCCGGTTCATTCCTACGTCCGACATGATCGTTGTAACAATGGCTAGCCAGAAGATACAAATTTTATAGCAATTAATCTGACCACATCGGCACACCGGTACGATGCCATGATGGTCGACCGATTTTATAGACCTTTCTTTCATCGTATTTTGAATAAAATAACATTGAATCGTGGCTTGAATCATGAATTATTGAGTTATTTAGTTTCACAGCAGTGAATATACAGAATGCCGCGTTGGTTTGGAGACTTGTAGACGTTTGATATCGGATATGTGGAAGTAGCAAAAAAAATGGCTCTAGACCTAATCTCAAAGAACGATTTTACCGCAAATCTACATGTTTTATACAGTTCTCCCAGCTATATTTTGATAATTTTGCAGTGAAAGAACATAAATACAACAGATTTGTGTGATTTAGTTTACAGTGTTGCCAAGGAATTTGATAACTAAGGTAAGTTATTTTTTTATTTATTTTTTTCCTCTTTATTTGTTATAAAATATATGTTTTTTGTGAAAAACGTCTTTACCACTTTCTCATACGTCTGGTATCACACACACACGTACATAAATTACACCAATATATGCATAATTCAATTCTTTATTTATATGTGCAAATATTATTTAAATATCTCTAACAACCAAAAAATTATCACATTTTCAAAACAGTCACCATCAATAACGCAAATTTTCAAAAAAGAATCCGGTGGCAGGGAGACGTTTCGTATTTTTTTCTGGCTTGCTAAAGGTTAATGTAGGCCTACATTAACAAAATTACTGAAAATTGTGTTGATCTTTTTCAGCGATCATTCTCAAACTCCTGCTGAATTTCTTGTAACTGGACAATGGTCCTGCAAGATTTCCAGTTGGATGTAATCCAGAACATGGAAATGTGTTGTGTCTGCATTTTATTTGCACCAATGGCCCAACACATCCATCTTCAGTAGTGTGTTGATCTAATTTAAAACATTCTTATCTCTTAGGGGCCTAATCTATATTAATAAATCATTTTATTAATAGCTAAGTCTAGGCCACAAACTAGAGCTACTAACTAGAACTCCATTAGCCTAATAAAATTAGTCTAGCTTACTTACTAAATAGTCTATAAGTATATAGGTCTAGTCTTTCTAATTAGGCCCTGGCCTAAACTTTTAAAAATATGTAGACCCTAGACTACACAGAGGTGACTTAATGCAGCACAAAAATAGACCCTACACATGACATTACAAACAGTAAGTCTACTGCTATCAGTACTGCTCAGTATTATGAGTATAGGATAGGCCTACATTACATACTTTATTAGGGGCTGTCCATAAATTATGTCGACACTTTTTTGGACCCCACCCCCTTTTAAAACTGAAAAAGTGACATATTATATTAACATAACATATTTTTTTTAAACATTCAAATTTATAGTTTAATTGGTCTATACAAAACATTTTGTTGATGTCAACTCCTCCTAAATATGTATATAGACTCAGACTTGGATGAGGTGTTCACGACATTGGTGAATGATACCTCGGCTAAGAGGTCAAACGAGTCCAAGAACAATTCTGTTGAGTTCTTCCTAAACCGGAACCAGGCTCATGGATGAGAAAAGGTTCAGTACCAGATGAGCACGGGCACAATATGTCTAATTACACAAGACAAGTTCACTCAATGAGGAATACCTCATGCAAGATAGGCGTAAAGTGCAAACCGTCTAAGCGCAGAGTCAGTACACAATACACATTCACCGCCTTGCAACATATAGGAAGGCTGTCACAGGCTAGGGTGGCCCACCCGAAATTGTCAAAGCATGCAGAAATATGCTGTGCTGGACCTACTAGGCGCATAATGATAATGGTGGCACAACGTAACTGTCGTAACTCTACGCTACCGGCGGAAATCGCACGAATATCGTGATGGTTTAGGTTATCATAGATTGAACGCAAAACAAACTTGAGGTATAAAAGTTTGATATTTTATTATAGACCTAGTAATAATTCATGTCATTGAATCACTCATCACTGACTGTCTCGTCTTCTAAACTTTAATTTACTTTAAATTAATATTTTTTTAAAGTCACTTTTCACAGTCAAACGTAGTTTGACAGTCAAACGTAGTTTGACTGTCAGTCATAAGTAGGTCTACTACTAAATAAATATCTGATAATTACAAAATATAATAATTAAATAATATATTTTCTCTTATTTCATTAACAGCGTTGGCCCCCTATTCAGCATGCGTTGGGAGTGGGAGATGTAGAATGAATGGGATTTGCCTAGGCCTATAACTATAACCCAACCGTAACCGTAACGGTTCACGTAGTGAACATTTATAACAAAAGAGATGAGTTCTCAGCAGTCAGTTTGAGTTACTATCCCTCGGTCTCGTTTCGAGTTGGATCTGATCGTCAACTAAAACATGTTTCGACTATAATTGCTATCTAAATGTAATACTCACTTCTGTTTCATGTGCTAATTCCATTCGGCGCCATGGATCGGCGTTTAGTGCCAGAGGCATGTTTAATGGTGAACGAAGTGGAATTTTGACAATGTTTACGATTATTCTCTCACAGGTAGCGGTTACATTCGACCAATATGGCCGCCTAGACGGTTTATAGATGACCAGGACTCTTATGCGTCTAAGTCCAAAATCTTTAAGAAATGTACAATCATCTACAGTACGATTACGGATGCTCTGATGCTGGGTGCTGCTATAACTTCGAATTATTACATTTTTGGAATCGGTGTCAACAACTAAATACATTTTCTGTTTCAAAACTGTGATTTCTAATCGTAATTTGTATATCTTTGATACGGTTAAACATTTCAGCAGAGTAGACAGTATGTAGATTCTGAACATATAATCATGAACATTTTCATCGTTTTCTCTTCTTCCTTGTATTATGTTGTATGGCCTACATACTTGTTAGATTCTGATACATCGCTGTCATATAGTCGTCTTCTGTTAATTATTTTGATCTATTCGGTGTTAGTCCGTTCCTATCATGATAAAGACCTTTTTGTCAACCCGTCGTTTATTTGTATTGTTCAAAATTGCCATTTAACTCCTTTATCATCATCAGGTGCGATGACGGCTGGCGTAGGCGAGCAGGGCTCTCCACAGCTCTCTGTCGACAGTATTATGTATCAAGATCGTTGTTGTTTCCCTGCCGTGCCAGGTTGTCAAACTGTCTAATATTTTCTCACGCTTTCGCCCTCTGTCTCTGTTGCCTTCAATCTTGCCTGTTGTGACTATGTTATCATAACATGCTTGTCTCAAGAAGTGCCAAAAAATGAAGATTGTCTTTTTCTTATATTATTGAATAAGGTCTGTTTCGCATTTGACTCTTTCAACACTCTAACATTAGTTTTTCTGGCAGTCCATGGTATTCTCAGCATTCTTCTATAGAACCACATCTCTGTTGCTTCTAATTTCCCACTTTCCAGTTTGTTCATTGTCCAAGACTCGCACCCATATTTTAGTATAGAAGTTATATAGTACCGCAGAACTCTCTTTCTCACCTCTAATGGCAATGTCATATTACACAATATATTTTTCATTTTTCTGAATGTAGTTTTTGCCTGGCCTACTCTGGTTCTTTTTTCTGTCGAACTTCTTCCTTCTGCTGTAATCGTTGTACCTAAATATTTGAATTTATGGACCTGTTTTAATACTATATAATTCACTTTGATCTTGCAAGGTGTGGTATTTTGTTATATAATTGGTAGCGTATCATATTCAGGACGTAGCCATCAACCCAGAATTTTTTAGTTGTAGTGATTTTCTTTGGCATATAAATACGTTAGTAGTTTGCCATCCCTTTATGAAAGGTCCGGAGGCATAATTTCTTGTAGCAGGGTCGAATTCGGTACTCTGACAGTCACAGGCGCGATCTCTTCGCAACAGAGCCGGACCTTTATATTAAGAAACAAAATATATCCTTTATGTGAACTTATTTTTTCACTATTCACTTATCAGAAGACGCAATATTACAACGTTGTTTGATTATCTCTTAATATAACCCGTAAACAACTGACAGTATTTATATTGCCTAGAAAACCATTACAGCCAAAACATGCTGGGTTGATGGTTACATCCTGAATAGGATATGCTACCAATTGTTAATTTTTTGTTATAACCTGTAAACATTAAATGTTCGTTAAACTGCACACTATAGTCATGCATAGAAGTGAGGATGAAACTAATGTCTTACCGAGACGATAGTCTTCCGAATTTCAGGAGCTCCATGGATGTCCCGACCTGTCAGGGCCGTAGGTACTCTCCAGTAGGGAAAGCTTATCTTTAAAAAAAATCATTTTTCGTTTTCGTATGATTTGCTATGCATTTTCTTGTGGGAAACAATTAAGGGAAGCGGGAGGTTTATCCTCCCTTTTTTTTAGTTTGCTTCCTAGTACTGTCATGTTCTGACTTCCTTTATTTATTGTCTTGGAAATCGCTAAGTTCATTCGTGCAGTTAATTTATGACAGAAGACAGATCACATCATGATGATGAAACAGTTTAATGACTGTATCTCCACTGTACCAAATCTTCAGTATCAAGTTAGTGTAGAGGTCCTGGTTACGGTTACTAAAAATCGACAATGGTTGCCTTGCTTGTTGTTTTTTGTTCCTTTGGTGCCACGGGCGGCACATAGGGCAGAAGTAATATGTTTTCATACCGTGCGGTTTGTTGCAAGTTGTAGTTCTTGGGCTTGTCATTGCTTTGTTTTTTATTGTTGTCGTAGTGTTGTTCTGGGTCTTCCGCGTTTTCGTTTTCCTGTCGCAGACCATGATTTAAAAAAACAGCACAAGTGTGTAGGGAAACGAATAATTAGCAACTAAATATTCTCGGTATAAGTGAATATAGATGGACAAATTCAGGCAAAAGTTTATTACACAATGAAAGTATGCACATAGTTCATTCATGGAAAACAGATAAGATTCACACTGAAGAAGTGGCCAACAATCTTCATGACAAACAATGGTCACAAAACTATATCAAATAAGCAATGAAGAAATATGAAAAGAGTATGTATAATATCCTGGTTTGAACATAACGAAAAACAGCAAGTAAAATGGTTCGGTCACCTTATGCGAATTAAGTCAAACCAAATACCAATAATAAAAATAAAATACCGGGACATAAAGATAAAGGTACACCACGAAAACTGTGGATAGAAAACATCAGGATAAATTGAACACATAGACACGACACAACCAAGGCGACACATCTACCCTGGAACAAAAACTGAGGCTTCATCCTACACTTAACGGCAAGTGGGAATATATAAACCATAATTCACCTGGGCAAGACAATAGACAATAGTAGAGGTCCCACGAGATAAATGAAGAAATTAAAAATGGATGAAAATCAAAGGGGACAAAGAACAGATTGGTTTTAGGAAAACAAAGGAACCAGTGAAACTATATTGTCTTGTCTATATTATCAAGCTATTTGTAGATACATGTATAGAAGTTCTAAAAGTTATCTGCATTTGTTTCATACACTACAGCAAGACATTAAACATTCTAACATTGAAAACTAAATGAATGCAGTCAATAAATAAACTTAGAGCAGTGATAAGGAATTTGTAATTGGCAAGAGTAATTTGTATGTGGATAACATCATACAATCATCATCTCTAGTGTCGTCTCCTTATCGAGGATGAGCGTTTCAGTGTTATTAACCTAGAAATTAGTGTAATATTTAAATGACTCACCTCACCCTTATTGATAATTGTGATGGCTGGAACTTGTTCTCTTTGGTGAGTCGTGTGATGTTAGCTAGTGTTGGTGATATTTCTACTCATTCTTGTTCATGTTTTCGTCGTTAAGTCTGGAGCGCAGTCCATTCTCTGCATTTCACATGGACAACATCCTTTGAGGCTATCTATCAAACTCATTGGGAGAAAATACCGGAGTACCATTGTCTGTCTTCGCACACGACATGCACAGCTTAAGAATCACCAGAACCACAACACACCCCAGGGGGTCGACTGTGCACTCATCTGTCCTGTAACTACCACTTTTCTGAATGTCCAGGTTGGATGATGCTACAAAACATGGTTCTCCCTCCGAGGCCATATTAACGAGACACCCTACATGGAACAAAAGAACAACTCACAAATACATTACATGCGTATATCACACAACGGCATTGGCTCAAATATCACCAACACATAGACCTCTGGATTATCAACCAACCAACAAACGAATATCTTCAACCAGACTTTTTTTTACAAAGATTAAAAGTATGACAAACTCTTAACTTTTGAAATTTCTTAGTACAGCACATGATCTAATTCATTAAATGGCGCAAACAAAGACGTTCAATTAAATCTCTTAACTGTTTACGTCCGTGAATATTTTATGAATTGCACCAATCGGTTTCACACGCTCATCAGTATATTCAAATATTGTTGAAAGTGTTCATTCTCCTAGAGTCAGGACATCAACCGTGGTATTCCTTTCTTAATTTAACTTCAGAATATTTCACTTTTGAAAGTAGAGAGTTAATAAGCTGACTTGGGCTTGCAGCTTGACAATGAGCTATGAGAGTTGCTTGATAGTTAATGTTCACCGTGAATGCTAAATCATACAACCCCTTGCTATCACTGAGTTCTTCTTCTTCTTCAGCGTTCATTTTCAACTTCTGCTGGATCTCTCTTGCATCAGGACATTGGCTCTACTAGATTTCCAGAAAAATATAGACCAGAGAATTGAAACAGCGTTCGGCCGCAGTGTTATTTGCGCCAATGGCCCGACACATCCGCCTTCGGCAGAACTGAGTTCTCTGACATGTTTTCTGTGATATTATGGAGCTGCCCGAGATTTCTTTCCGTAAACCCGTAAGACCAGATAGCTGGAGCTCTATCCGTAGCAAGGTAACTTATTTGTAAACGGCTGGCTATTTTATATTCCCGTGAAAGGATATTGTAAACTTATTTGTAAACGGCTGGCTATTTTATATTCCCGTGAAAAGATATTGTAAACTTATTTGTAAACGGCTGGCTATTTTATATTCCCGTGAAAGGATATTGTAAACTTATTTGTAAACGGCTAGCTATTTTATATTCCCGTGAAAGGATATTGTAAACTTATTTGTAAACGGCTGGCTATTTTATATTCCCGTGAAAGGATATTGTAAACTTATTTGTAAACGGCTGGTTATTTTATATTCCCGTGAAAGGATATTGTAAACTTATTTGTAAACGGCTGGCTATTTTATATTCATGTGAAAGGATATTGTAAACTTATTTGTAAACGGCTGGCTATTTTATATTCCCGTGACATAGGCCCCTAGTGGTTACAAATACTAACTTGCTGCATCTCACTGACGAGAAACATGCAGTATTTGACAGAAAGTAGTCGTAACGGCGTTCGTCTTGTGTTAAAGGTCGCAGGTTCGAATTCGGTTCATGACGTCGTGTTAACAAAGTGGACATTTTAGATCTCTGTGGATCTATCTATCTATACGATGAAGCCCTTTTTGCTTTGCGGCGTCAGGGGTGGAAGAGTTCTCTAGAGATGACCTTCTTGTGTGCTATTTGTAAACTTGCTATGAGTGGTACCATCAGCGGTTGGAGCGCAGCTTCGTCGAGAGGGACGGAGTACATAAGCTAAACCCGAGTGTAATAAAGTAAATCATTGACACCTTTGCAACTGAAAAATATGCCTCTCAAACAAGTTATCACCCTTTTATTGCCGTAAAAGGTAAAGGTATATCCCATGGCAGCAACCTGCCGTCGGGTATCTTTTTGTTCTACTTCTGCGTTCGTTGTCAAACTCCTGCAGATTAGCAGGATGTAGTCTGGAGAACGTAATGCGATGTGTCATGGTTTACAGCATTGCTGCGATATCTGCGCCTTTCGGCCTGATACATCGGACTTCAGCATGGCTTTGGGTCACTGAACCTATATGGGATGGGACAGCCAACTCCATCCCATAACCTCCATAGTCACCTTTTACGACATGCGTGGAAGGTAAACAGTGTTGCTATTCTTTGCTCCCCTTTCGGACCCCGGCAACACATGGGAGGCCGTCGGGGATGAAGATAACTCTTCATGTACTAAGTCGCAGAAACTATTAGGCGGGGTGGTCGGTTCCTTTCCTTGTTGTCTTTACCTTCCCTAACTCATAGGGTACACTACAGGTACTTTACCTACCAGTCGACTGGAGGAATGGTCGTATCAAGCGAGAAATCACAACTCAAATATTTTTTTGGCCCGGATGTGGTTTCGAGTCTGGCACACTGTAACCCGTTGATAGCAAACAAGCTCACTATCAACTAGGCTATCGAGCTCCTCATGTATTACCGTGCATGACTTCCAATAACAGTTCCACTCGTGTGCCAAACTGCTGCTATCCCACGATCGAAAACGTCCAGTTGGACAGTATTTGTTATGTACATTGTCTTATCACAATTCATCGTTTCGAATCTTCATTGAATTGCCAAAGTCTCGAATTATTAAGTGACACTGTGAACAGTATAATGTGGTTACTATTACTAATAATATTAGAGACAAGTAATTATACTAAATGTAAAATTGGTAAAGTGAAAACAACAACAAAGAAACGATGACTTTTTCTACGTTGCTGTCCAGTAGTGGATTTATCAAGAAACAAGTAAATCAACACATGAGAATTTTTGTTTATTCTTTTTTCGCTCACTTATAATGTCTATATATGCAGTATTGTTTCTTGTATTCTTCTTCTTCTTCTTTCGTTCACTTGAAACATGTCTATATCTGTAATTCTGTCTCCTTAATAAAACTCACTGTCTTTTGTAGTTCATACAGTGTCCCATAGAGCTTTGATTCCAGTGTTGTTTCCTCTGGCCAATATGTCTGCCTCAGAGTTTCATGCTCAGAACACTCTTGAAGTATATGTCTGGCACTCTGTGCTGCCTGTCCACATGTACACATGGCCGTGTTGCCAATCTTGAACTTTGTATACATGTGACTGCGGAGTCGGTTGTGTCCTGTTCTGAGACGTAGAATTATAACTTGTTCTGGTCTGTTCATAATGTGATAGTCATCTTGTGTTGGTGTTTGTGGCTTTCTTATTGACTTGATCATCTGTTTTTTCTGATGGTAGGTGATTGGTATATCTGGTTGGTCTTCGGCAGCACCTTCTTTAGCCAGTTGGTCTGCTTTTTCATTTCCTGGTATTCCACAGTGAGAGGGTATCCACTGCATGGTTATCCTATACTGGTAAGACAATTCGCTAAGTAGTTTTTTTAAGTCTGTTAGTTTTCCAGATTGGAGAGCTTGAAGCACTGACCTTGCATCTGTCAGGAATACCACAGGCTGTAGGCCAGAGTTGGAGTTCAGCAGTTTTTTAGCTGCCACACTAATTGCCTGGATTTCTGCATCATAATTATTGCAGAATTTTCCTGTTGGTGTTCTGATTGTATCTCTAGGCTTGTGTGGATATTCTATATATACACCTGCACCTCCATTCCTCACAGCATTCTGTGCTGAACCATCTGTGTACACTCTGACCCATATATCTTGTGGATATTCCTCATCCAGGAAACTGAGGGTGACTGTCCTTCGCTGCACACTGTTCTGTTCGTCCTCGCTTAGTATTCCTTTCACATGGGTCTGAATGTATATTGGTATTCCATGGCTTTCACTCCACGGGGTTTGTTCTGGTACATACCTTAAGGGGCTGTCAACTTCAGGTAGGTCTGTAAGTTGTCTACGGAGTCGTTTAGCTTGATGGATAAAGCTGCTCCTTTTCAGTCGCCCCATTGCTAGATTTTGGAATCTTTCCTTCATTGGATGACTTGGCATACACTGAAACTTTTCTGCTTGAATTAGAACTTTTGTGTCTCTTCGTTCGCCAAGTGTTTGCATTCTTCCCATTTTCTGCATCTCTGCTATGGGTGTTGATTTCATTGCTCCCCAACATTATTCTAAGTGCCTGGTTTTGCACTTTATCTAGATCTTGTAATGTGGTGTTTGATGCAGGACACCATGCAGCTGAACCATATTCCAGGTGTGGTCTTATGCCTTGCTGGTAAACTTTACTGAGTATATTTCCACTGGCTCCCCATGTTGTTCCACTTAGTTTTCTCAGGATAGCTAACTTCCTTCTGGCTTTTGTTGTTGCTTTGTTTATGTGCTGCTTCCATGTCAGCTTATCATCAAAAGTAACCCCGAGGTATGTGGGTTGTTTGTCTTCTTTCAAGAGCTCTCCATCTATCTTGATATGACCAGCTTTTTGTTTTGGTGAGAGGGTAAAGAGTGTAGTGCTGCACTTATCTGTGTTAATGCTGACGCACCATCTATTTGCCCATAATGTTAGGGCATCAATAGCTCTTTGTATTTGTTTAGTGGCCACTGTTGCATGTTCTTCCGGTTTCTTGTATAAATTTGACAGTGTTTTCCATTTCCTGTTATGCACATTTAGTTTACCATTCATATGTGTATCAGAAGGCCAGTATGTGCATCTTAGTGTGTCATGGTTTGTGCATTCATGAAGGATATGCTCTGAAGTTTGGTTGGCATATTCCCATGTACACTTTGCTGATGTGCCAATTAAATAATTGTGTGTACATATGACTGGTTAGTTTTATGCTCTGTGTGCAGTTCAGAGTTGAAATATGATGATTTGTTATTGTCTGTTTAGTTAATGGTAGTCATCCAGTAAAGGTAAGTTAGGCCTTTATCGTTGTGCCTTTATCAAGAGTTTCTTTTGATGATAGCTGATTGGTACATAAGGATGTTACATATCAGAGTCTTCCTTGACCAGTTGATTATCTCTCTCATTTCCTGCTATTTCACAGTGAGTTGGAGTCCATTACAGTATGATTGCACACTGATGTTGCATTATCGATATAATCTCTTTTAACATTTGCAGTTATTTAATTGCAGTGCTTCTAAAACATATTTTTGCATTTGTAAATATTACAATAGGATCTGAGGTCTTGTGAGATGTTTAGTTTCTCTGCAGCTGCACCAATAGTAAAAACCATCAAATTTCTCGAATATCATTTTTCTATTTTTATTTTTACTGCGACACTCTTCACGTTATCGGTTATCATTTAACACTTGTTATTATTATAACAAAGTTATAAACCTATGTTGCTATGACCACGCTCCTAGATTAAATGTAGTTTGAATCCAGTCTTCATTTGCCATTGAAGACTTGAAAGATTTCACAGTCATATTAAATTACTTCACGTCCCACTACTCGGACGTTTTCCACACCTGGAGTAAATGGGATATACATCACCTGGGATGGTGGATACCAGACGCGCACTAGGCGTGTACATAGATTGGGGATAGTGGGACGATCTTCAGATACTGAGGGTAACCGCAATATAAGCCATATCTTCTGTGAAAACAAACTATGTGATACGTTAGCAAAACTGAAATCAACAAGTGAAGCTTGGAGCAGGGCAATACAGTTTTGCTAATCACTGAAAATACACACAATGTCACACAAAAATCGACTTTTTGACCAAACGGCCTTTATCAAGTCTGTATAAAAAACAAGTACAAACGACGCTATTGACGTTCACATGGCAGATCAAAATATGGATATAATCTGGAAGGGTTAAAACTAAATTTGTTGCATATGTAGTCTTGATAAAGGCCTTTTGCTCGAAACATAGATTTGTGTGTGTGTTTCCAGTGATTAGCAACACTTTATTACACCGTTCCAAACTTCGTCTGTGCACAAATACGTACTCGCTGACAAAATCGGCGATGGTGACCACCAGGTGGCGCTGATATCCCACTGAAAAGTCCCATATTTTTCGTGACAGGCAGCATCAAGCGAGTATGAGTCACATTAAGCTGGGTTACTGATCCTAGCTAGGACTCCTTCCCAGTCTTTATATATTGTAACATTGGAAACAAATATCGTGAAAACACAAAGAGAGATGGCATGGAGTGCAAAAATCCATAAAAACTCAGCAAGTCTCGACCTATTAGGGAAACGACAGGTGTCCAGAAAGACAGGATACCATGGAGAAGGAAAACTCGACAAAGCCTGTGCAGATGGTGTGCATGTGCCCAGAAGGGCAGGTCGTCTAAGGAATGCAAACCTGAAAAATAAGCTGACGAGAACTGGATGACTTGGACATATGGTGCATAGAAAGTGCAACGTATCTCACCCATTTGCTCATGTGGAGTGATACAACGGATTCTCGGTATGTTGTTCTGTCTGAGGAGCATTGCCAAATAGGCAGAGTGCTGGTTTCCATGCCTCGAAGGTGACCACATCAAGCTACTGTTATAACTCTGTCCATTTTGGAAAACAAATAAATGTCAGTACCTTGTGAAACTACACTACAGTCAAGTGGACTGAATACACTTCATTGGGATACAGAAGGCATTTACCATAAAAAGCAGGCCCTAATAATTAGACTAGATAGTTTCAGTATAGATGTGGCTTGCATACAAGAAACCCATCTGAACCAACTCCATACATTCTCTATCAGGGGATACCAAACATTCAAACACGACAGAGAAGTGAATCAATCAATCAAGCGTCATGTCGACTGGCGTAGGCGATCATGTTTCTCTACGACTCTCTGTCTCTTGTGTTGTCAATAAGCTCTGCTGATGAGCTTCGATCGTGTCACGATACAAGCCCATCTAGTAACGATACAATCCCATCTAGTAACGATACAATCCCATCTATAGTAACGATACAAGCCCATCCAGCGAGAAGTGAATACGGGATGAATAATCCACGGTAATCTTTAATACATCTTTAAAAGTATATATTGAAGGACGTGGCTAGTAATTTTGGTACGCAAGGCCATAGCAGCAAATAAGTTAGAAGTAGACACAATATGAGGATCAGAGATTATTGATACATATGTTAGTTAGTTTGTTCCTTTCGTGCCGCAAGCGACACATAGGGCAGAGGTTTTGGTTCTCCATATGATGCGGTTCGCTGCCTGCAGCTGTAGTTCCTGGATGGTCTTACAGCCTATTAATTCCCCTTTTTTAAGAATGGTGTTTTTAAGGGTTGTTTTAGGTCTTCCTCTTTTTCTTTTACCCTCAGGTGACCACATAAGGGCTTGCTGGTTTATTCTGTTTACATCTAGTCGTAAAACGTGGCCAAGGTATTTCCATCTTCGTTTTCTTATGATGTTTGAAACATACTCTTGGTGTGTTGTGTCTCTTAGATCATTATTTGTGACTAAGTCGCTCCATTTTATGTTCATCAGTTTTCGTAGACATTTGTTTTCGAAGCTGTTTAGTTTGTTGTCTTTTGCTTGAGTTGATTTCCAGCTTTCACTACCATACGTTAGCACTGATACAATACATGAGTTAAATAGCTTTAGTTTGGTGTTTGTCCCTAGATCTTTTGATTTCCAGATATTAGTTAATTTAGCAAATGTGCTAGCTGCCACTGCTATACGTGTGTTTATTTCTTTCATTGAGTCTCCGTCAACAAACATTCGTCTGCACAAGTAATTAAAGCTGGAGACTTTTTCCAGTATTTGTTTATTTACTAAGATGTTATTTGTTGAGATGTTAAGTTCCATGATATTTCATTTGGACGTGTTGATCTGAAGGCCAATTTGCTCACATATGTGGACATAGTAAATCCATTATAATTTACAACATACCGCCCAATGGGCTTAGCCCTTAAATTATAAGCAGGAATGTTACAGAAACATACTTCATTGTAGCAGGCGATTTCAACAGACACTCATAGAGATGGGGTTATCAGGAAACCGATACAAGAGGAGAAGAAATGGAGAAATGGGAAATGGACAATAATCTATTCTTTGTAAGCACCCAGGAAGTGGAAACAAGGTGGATCAAGTAATGACCTAACATTCGTCGACGGAGATCTATCTTACTGAATAGAGAGAAAGGTGATGAACCAACTAGTCATACACATCCATCGCCTGGCGACATATGGGAAGTTGTCAGGCTAGAGATGCTCATCCGAAATAAAAACATGCCGAAAACGGATGTTTGGGCTGGAAGAAGCAAAATAATGCAGCTCGCTGTGAAACCAGCAGCACAACGTACTTCACGATTCCTGGCGGAAATCACACGAATTCTCGTATTGGCTATCAGAGAGAGAACACGAAGAAAATAAGATGCCATGAAGTGACGGTGGACCAAGATAATAGATATTATATAAGATATTATATAACTATAATATCTGAATTGTTATAGTTATACAGTTTAACAGTGGTCTCAATTGTTATAGTTATACAGTTTAACAGTGGTCTCAATTGTTATAGTTATACAGTTGAACATCGGTCTCAATTGTTATAGTTATACAGTTTAACAGTGGTCTCAATTGTTATAGTTATACAGTTTAACAGTGGTCTCAATTGTTATAGTTATACAGTTGAACATCGGTCTCAATTATTATAGTTATACAGTTTAACAGCGGTCTCAATTGTTATAGTTATACAGTTTAACAGCGGTCTCAATTGTTATAGTTATACAGTTTAACAGCGGTCTCAATTGTTATAGTTATACAGTTTAACAGCGGTCTCAATTGTTATAGTTATACAGTTTAACAGCGGTCTCAATTGTTATAGTTATACAGTTTAACAGCGGTCTCAATTGTTATAGTTATACAGTTTAACAGTGGTCTCAATTGTTATAGTTATACAGTTTAACAGTGGTCTCAATTGTTATAGTTATACAGTTTAACAGCGGTCTCAATTGTTATAGTTATACAGTTTAACAGCGGTCTCGCTTATCATAGATGACTTAGCTGTATGGGAAAATTAATGGAGAAACTGGTCAACAGAAGACTCATGTGGAACCTGGAGGGAAAACAACTAATAGCAGCACAATAGAGTATTCTCCGACACATCGACAGAAGACTAGGTTGCATACATAGCACACGTATTTAAAAAAAAATTAAAGCATAAACTTGTAGTGTAGGTTGACATGGATAATGTTTTGAACAAGTTTGGAAAGAAGGACAAGATCAAGCTCATTAGAGTACAAATCCGATGATACGTATATAACTGGATATACATTTATTTATCCATAGTCCCATAACCCGTTAGGGTTGTAGGAGTACCACAAATATCTATAGCGATGCGGATGAGTGAGAAAACATCGCGACTTGTCCATTCCTTGATATTTGCCTGTCTATCATTTTCAATGTCGTCATATGTTTCTTCTACCCTCGGCTGTTCCCTGTAGTTGAGGTTTTTGTCAAGATATTATGTCAGAATACGCTGTCCGCAAATAACGTTAACACTTGTTTGCCAATTTGGTACATTTCGGGCAGAAGTGACCTCTTTTTAACGAAACAAATACGTACACTGTTTAACGGAAAAAATATCGATAAAAGCGCGCTTCAGAGTATCTAAGACAACTGGCGCATCCAGAAATTTGTCCGATACACACTGAGAGTTTCCGCCCCCTTATATGACTCTGGGGGACGGGAGTGGGGACGCTCTCAGTGCGTAGTGCGCTGATCAATGCAGAGCTATCGACTTTTTAAATCTGAGTTCAGAGAGGTCACGACAGCTGAGTGAAACTACTATAATATTAAAAAGTTGAATTCTGGCCACTGCTCCCCGTAATGGACATCCAATATTTTCCTGTCCCTCCCTTGTAAACAAAATAATCAAGAACTTAATGACTATCTCGTTTTATTATGTCACATTTTATCAGCCACCCACAATGTGTACCAAGGAAAAAATAGGAAGAAAACTACCATACATGATGTATTTTGGGAAAAATGTTTCACATTAAAAAAAAGGTATTTCAAGCAGTTTGTAATTGGTATATAAAAGTTGTATTGACGTCAACTTATATCAACATCCTCCCCCTTGTCAACAGCTGTCAAACTATTTCAGAGATCTTCCCCTAATTATTGTATAATGAATGAACAACCCTCCGAGTAAAGTCAATAACAGTTGGAGATATCCGAGTGCACTGAACAAATTAGAAAATCGAACAAATGAATTGTTCTAGCCATTAACAAGAACAAAACACACACACAATCTTTAGCTTATCCAACAAGATATAGGGTAGAATGACATGGGCAGAACAGACAGAAAAGGCAGAGAAAATATCTCGAAATAGAATGGACACAATGAAAAGATAGAAGGTTCAAACGTGGTAGTGGACTGCAAAATATTGAAAATACTATATACAGGAATAATTAGGCTAGTAGTATACCTGAGTGTCTTTCACAACTTGGACAATACCATATCTTTATATGTTTTACTGACATAATCATGTGTTATAAACTTGTGGGACTTCTTGACATTAGGGCGGTGCCATCTGCATACCTAATTTCTAGAAATAGAAGGCCTCCCATATTGTCAAATACTGCACGTGTCTCGTTAGGGAGTTTGCATATAGGTGGTATTTGCAACTGTGTGATAAAGGCTGCATGTTTTCTGCACATAGCCTATCTTAAACAGTTATGGTGAGATGATGTAACAGTCTTGCGCATATTTTGGCCCTCGGACCAGTTGGATATTTCTCCTTCGAAGCCGAAAGAGGGCTGTTACTTCCGGTAAAGCATTTCAATGAGCTATATGAGATGGTGCAGAAATCCCATGCTGTCCATCATATTCCATAATTTCCGATGTGTTACAGTAAAAAAAAAAGCAATGGAGTAGTTTATGAAACAGGTATATATGCATGTGTTGATTTCTTTACACTTCTCGGTACATTACCGACAGATGTGGCCAAATCAAGTCATAACAATCTAATTTTTGTAATGTTATGCGCAGAGCCATGCACATCTATGTTATAACTTCCGCATCTTCCGTGCGTCACAGAAATCTCATTTGACAAGCAGAACTAGCAGACGTGTCGATACTAAAATGGGTAATGCAATCGCAGATGAATGTTACACTAGATAACAATATCCCTAATGTTACCCCCCCCTTTCCCAACAGCTACACATCGTACTCCACAATGCTATAATTTTAACACCAATCCTACCCCCTCACAAAAACTAAAATAAGCTGTCTCTTCTCCATCCTATATTTGTCATCTCCACACTAAAACAGTTTAATTTTTTATGAGCCTATGCTTTACTCGGCTAAAATTTGGTCACATCTCCCAGACATGAACCTACTTCTCTATTATATTTCTCATATTGAAGATGCGATCGCAAGAATCATAACCTGCCTAAACACTCATGATTTCTCTCTAAGTAAGTTAGCCATTCTTTTCATGACCATTTGAAAAGTATCTTGCTTACATGATTGATCAGTGCCATTGTTCTGTAATTTGTACGGAGTTTTAAGATAGCAAACAGGATAAACTAAAGTTGGCCTTATATCGACTTGTTTAAAGCATGTTTACATATATCAGTATCACATGGCTCAAAACCTAGACAATATCGGTGGATATCATCATCAAGTGCCATCCCACAACGAAGGGTTAATTATAATATAGGCCTAAGTAGATAACCACGTGATCGATCGACAAGAAGAATTATAACAAAAGTAGTTAACCACGTGATCGATCGATAAGAAGAATTATAACATAAATAGTTAACCACGTGAACGATCGACAAGAAGAATTATAACATAAATAGTTAACCACGTGAACGATCGACAAGTAGAATTATAACAAAAGTAGTTAACCACGTGATTGATCGACAAGAAGAATTATAACAAAAGTAGTTAACTACGTGAACGATCGACAAGAAGAATTATAACATAATTAGTTAACCACGTGATCGATCGACAAGAAGAATTATAACATAAGTTGTTAACCACGTGATCGATCGACAAGAAGAATTATAACAAAAGTAGTTAACCACGTGATCGATCGACAGGAAGAATTATAACAAAAGTAGTTAACTACGTGATCGATCGACAAGAAGAATTACAACAAAAGTAGTTAACCACGTGATCGATCGACAAGAAGAATTATAACATAAATAGTTAACCACGTGAACGATCGACAAGAAGAATTATAACATAAATAGTTAACTACGTGAACGATCGACAAGAAGAATTATAACAATCTAGCTTTATAAGACACTGGTGAATTGTACAGGAAGTCAATTATCCAATCTGTTAGCTATCAGGAGCGTTATGAAATATAATATTTCTAAATGGAGACCACGAAATAAAATATATCTCAAAATGGGAACCAAAGAATAAAATTTGTTCCAAAATAGGGACCACGGAATAAAACGTCTCTCAAAATGGGGACCAAGGAATTAAATGTGTTACAAGATAGGAACCACGGAACAAAATGTGTTCCCAAAAGGGGGCCTAGAGCTAAAAAGATTGCGAACCAATGCTGTAAATGTACATCTCAAAGTATTCGATGGTGGCTTCTATTTTTCAGTTCAATCTTATATTTATGGCAGTTAAAGATTATGACAAGGCAATTCGAAAGATGGAGAGAGAAGAGACAGATAGAGAGAGAGAGAGAGCACTAAATGAGATACATATAAAATACCGTTTTGTTTACAAAACTTGGAACAATTATTTTTAAGAACCACCCGACCACCCCTAATATTTTATTGACAGTATATTCGTTATTTAATTGTTAGCTAAGGATCATCCTGTTATTATTAAGAAATTCTTCTTCTTCTTCTTCTGCGTTCGTTCTCTGATAACCAAAACGAAAGTTCGTGTGATTTCCTCCGTGATTTCCTACGATGTACTGCACGTTCCACAGTAAGCAGAGCTGTGTTATTTGCACCTTGGCTGGTTCAGTATATCCTAGGTCCAGAACTTGATTTTTTTTGTCATGCCTTTACACATTCGTCACTACACATTCAAGTAGTGACTTCCTTAGACTGTGATGGCCTTCCTATCTATCGCCAGACGGAGGATACATATCGACTCTACGCCTTGACGGTTTTTCACCCAATATGCCCTTGGATATTTCAGGCCAGAACTTGGGAGGCTGTCTCCGTGGATATGGTAGTCAGGGATTGGGTCAACTACGCCTTTCTCGCACGAGGTGTTCCGCTGCCAGTGAACTCATCTCGCGTAATTAGACGTGTTGTGCTCAACGGGTACCGAACATTTTCTTTCTGCGCATGATTTCGGCATGGAAAGCATCGACGGCAGAGTTGGACCTGGATTCGTTGGCCCTCTTAGCAGAGATACCATTCATCGATATCGTGAACCCCACGTCCAAGTCTGAAACTCTACGCATTTTGATGGGCAAACGGTCAAGAAGCTTCTTCTGAGCTTAACATAACTCTGTTAGGAACTTGATTAGAAATACGTTCTCAAACTGAACAGTACTTTAGTTCCGATTACCTTTTAACGTTTTCCCATTCCGTTTGCACGTAGAGCTTTCTACTGACACTGTGCAACACTCATCTTGTACACAATACGTTGTCTTTTGGACTCACTATTCGTCATGATATCTACCCATTTCAACAAAATTGCATTGGCTGCCCCTCCACAGTCTGACTGAGCTACGTCACTGTGTGTCGAGCGTAACTTTGTATGTATTGGCACATAGGTGTCGGATATAAAGTTTTTCTTTTTCGGTCAATAGTCTGGCGCACGACCGAGAGATTAGTGCGTTGGTCTCATATACGTGAGTTCCAGAGTTCGGTCTCCGATAAGGGCAGAGTTTTTTTTCTGTCGGGGAAATAAAAAAAACCCACCTTGAACATGACGTTGCGACAACAAAGACATGCAATCTTCATCACACAAACCACTCGAGTTACGCCATGTAACTTCCTAACGGGAAAAATACAGTATGGCATTATTTTTTCTTCCACTCAATTCTTATTCCATTTATACCCTCCACATTTCCGGACACGATTTCAAAAGTATTTGCCAAAAGCAGCACGAGCCGCATACTTCTGTTTCTAGGTTGCACCACGAGGAGGTACTTTTGGGATTTTTGTTACCTGCTAACCCTGGGTCCGCTGAGAGCAAGGCGGTACCCTTTGCACCCCGATTAAGAAATATATATGGGTGAAATACGAGCTACACAAAATTACAGTCGTATGCTGAAAATAGTTTTGGTTTCACACACGTCAAACTGGCACGTACATGAAACTCAGAATGTTGCATTCTTAACATTGTTACCAAGATACTACTCGTCCGGCGTAGGTGTTTTAAAAAGCAATATCGGCATTTTACAAGTATTTTTGTTGCCTGCAAGTGAAAGTGCATCAGATTTATATCTATTAATTAAAATGATATTTTCCGGTTTGTAATATATTGGTAGACAAAAATTAATTCATATAACGTTTGCTCCTCCCACTCTGATGCCCACGCCCACTCTTCGATCGTATATCGCAGGGGCAGATAACTGTTAATAATATTCTTCCTCCTAATAAAATCTAATCTTGTTTCCCTGGTTAAAAATAATGGTGCACGGCAATGATTGTATATCAGTATTGGGGCAAAATACGGTCCACTTGCGAAATCTACCCCGCTAAGACATTTAACTGGCCAGCGATGTTGATTTAAATTATTATATGCACTGACCCCTGCTCGTAGAAAATATCAAATCACAAGCTATCGTTGCCACACTGTAAAATACGATGCTCATCAGCGTTAAGAAGGAAATGATTACGTTAAACCTTTGATGTTCCTAATTAAGTATTCTTGAAAAACCCAAAGTAATAAGTTGTACACTTTGTAAGTCACACAACTGACTAACTGATATGAATTCTCGAATGCGGCTAGTTAGTGTGTAGAATGGGAAGTAGAATCAGATTAGGGGAAGTAATTACTGGTGTCCTGAAGATAACTATTGTATGCTTAGAAGTTGACAGTATTAAAGCTATACAATCATATAGATTTTCGGTGTGATCGGCCAACATTGTTACTACTAAATGATTCTAGACTTTTATGTTATTTAATGTCTGCTATATACATACATGTCCGGATCTGTGGTACCGGGCCTGTGACGGCCAAGGTACGGGTTCCAATCCCGCCACATGCAAGTTGGCATCCAGACCTTTTAAAAAGCAATGACAAACTACTGAACGTAATTAATATTGCCTAGAAATTCACTACAGCCAAAAAATGCTGGATAGATTGCTACGTCCCGAATAGGATATTCTGCTAACTTTATATATACACACATAACCCCTCTGAATTGGATGCGCCTTCAAGAAGCATTTCATATCTCTGAGAGTTGGATACTTCTGTGTATAAGAGAAACATGTCATACTACTGCTCACAAAGTGCTCCAACTTTCCTCCACTCACAAAGTGCTCCATCTTTCCTCTACTTCTGTGGAAGTCTGTCACCACTACCACCACCCTTTGGAAGTCTGTCACCACTACCACCACCCTTTGGAAGTCTGTCACCACTACCACCACCCTTTGGAAGTCTGTCACCACTAACACCACCCTTTGGAAGTCTGTCACCACTACCACCACCCTTTGGAATTCTGTCACACTACCACCACTCTTTGGAATTCTGTCATCACTACCACCACCCTTTACACAACGTCCCTTACCTAACCTTATCACCAACCCTAACATCATCATCAAGCACATCACATCTTTCATCTCTCACATTTTCTCCATAATTGTGAGTTAGGTTTAATTTCTAGTCTTAATATCACAACGTGTGATCATAGAAATACATCCCAGTTGTAAAACTTGCAGCACAACGTACTTCACACTCTCAAGATCCAGTCACAAAGTGTACAACACACTCTCCAGATTCAGTGATCAGCGTACTTCTCACTTCCCAGATCCAATCACACAGTGTACTTCTCACTTTCAAGATCCAATCACACAGCGTACTTCTCACTTTCAAGATCCAATCACACAGTGTACTTCTCACTTCCCAGATCCAATCACACAGCGTACTTCTCACTTTCAAGATCCAATCACACAGCGTACTTCTCACTTCCCAGATCCAATCACACAGCGTACTTCTCACTTTCAAGATCCAATCACACAGCGTACTTCTCACTTCCCAGATCCAATCACACAGTGTACTTCTCACTTCCCAGATCCAATCACACAGCGTACTTCTCACTTTCAAGATCCAATCACACAGCGTACTTCTCACTTCCCAGATCCAATCACACAGCGTACTTCTCACTTCCCAGATCCAATCACACAGTGTACTTCTCACTTCCCAGATCCAATCACACAGCGTACTTCTCACTTTCAAGATCCAATCACACAGCGTACTTCTCACTTCCCAGATCCAATCACACAGTGTACTTCTCACTTCCCAGATCCAATCACAAAGTGTACTTCTCATTTCCCAGATCCAATCACACAGCGTACTTCTCACTTCCCAGATCCAATCACACAGCGTACTTCTCACTTCCCAGATCCAATCACACAGCGTACTTCTCACTTTCAAGATCCAATCACACAGCGTACTTCTCACTTCCCAGATCCAATCACACAGCGTACTTCTCACTTCCCAGATCCAATCACACAGTGTACTTCTCACTTCCCCGATCCAATCACACAGCGTACTTCTCACTTTCAAGATCCAATCACACAGCGTACTTCTCACTTCCCAGATCCAATCACACAGTGTACTTCTCACTTCCCAGATCAAATCACAAAGTGTACTTCTCATTTCCCAGATCCAATCACACAGCGTACTTCTCACTTCCCAGATCCAATCACACAGCGTACTTCTCACTTCCCAGATCCAATCACACAGCGTACTTCTCACTTTCAAGATCCAATCACACAGTGTACTTCTCACTTTCAAGATCCAATCACACAGCGTACTTCTCACTTTCAAGATCCAATCACACAGCGTACTTCTCACTTTCAAGATCCAATCACACAGCGTACTTCTCACTTCCCAGATCCAATCACACAGCGTACTTCTCACTTCCCACATCCAATCACACAGTGTACTTCTCACTTCCCAGATCCAATCACAAAGTGTACTTCTCATTTCCCAGATCCAATCACACAGCGTACTTCTCACTTCCCAGATCCAATGACCTCAAATGAAAAGCTTTGATTTCTGCCTATGCCTCTGGAGCAACATAACATAACATAACATAACATAACATAACATAACATAACATAACATAACATAACATAACATAACATAACATAACATAACATAACATAACATAACATAACATTTTATAATTTAATACAATATTGTTCCTCTTATCTACCGTGTAATTTATATTTTTAGCATCCCTTTTTGTTTCACTCCAGCCCATATTGATGCATGACCAGGCTCCAGAATAGACATCTGAACATAAAGTACATAAGGCTTTATTTATTATGTTTTTGATTATTGTCATGATTTTTGTTGGTCACTATTTATATACTTAGAGTCGCATGTCAAAAAAGACATAGGCTGACCAACGAAATGCATGGATACAAAAAAGTAAAAAAAATATTTCTGTCAAGTCATGTATACTTTCTGTACAAAGGTGTTTACCGTCGATGGTCGCTGTCAAGGTATGCGTGTGGTTCTATATCTCCTTTAGGGCTGTTTCAATGTTAGATAAGGCGACACAAAGTTATTGCGAAATGGTGAAAAGATTGCTGAAGATAAATGTGTCTGTTTAGGTACAGTAATCTGTTTGTTGATAATACAAGAATTATGTGCAAGTGTTTTCGGTGCGGTACAGACCGTGTTGTGACGTAATGTGTTCTATTTCTGACAGCTGCTACTTTGATTTGCCTGGGAGGAAGCTACAGCAGTGATTCTCAAAACAAAACATTTTCAAGACATCCACATCTTTGTGGAGTAGTGACTAACCTATTCGCCTTGTGCTAGAAAGCCACGGGTTCGAATCTGGCTAGTAACGTCTTATTTATAAGGTGATTTGTTTCCCGATCTCTGGAAATTATCAATTAAATCTATGGAGTTACGTGCTATGAGTGGTACTCTTGGCGGACTTAATTAAGAGGAGCTGAGCACATGGGGTAACTCGAATATAATATAATCAATCCTCTAATAGCTGCATCATTTAAAAAAACTTTTTAAAGAAACAAATTTCTTAATTTTTTAGTGTTCCTGCTTTTTAAAAGTACTATGTGAGAAAAGTAAAGGACAGCTGATTTTAGTGTTACCCTTCATTACTTTTCCTTGTCCGACTCCCAGCAAGCCCGGCAGTCTGTCACAGAATATCCTTGTATCTAGATATCCATGGATGTACACATTGTGTGTCATCGTAAGCTTAAGTTCTCCGCAGACATATCCCCATTGATCATAAAAAACATGCATTCCATCAAATGACACCATGGTGGAACACTCGGGACTTGCAGGATCGCTATATGTACAATCACAGCTTCCGAACAATACAAGATGTTCAAGTAATCCCCTGAGCTTCTTTCTATAATATCATCACATGCTAACATCAACTCATGATAATACTAAATTCTTCAATCAAGCCAGTAAATAAAATAGTCCTGTTCGCTGATCCCAAATAACGCCACTTGTCTCGGCTGATGCCATTGGTTGCTAGTCGCGTTGCTTATACTTTATGTAAATTGAAGTAGGAAGCATGAGGATAAACGATAATAATTCTGAAGGCTGACGGGAGTTGAACCAGGTGATCTATTTTAGTGGCACCTAATCGCCTTTCGACTCAAGAAAATAGTTTTCCGTATTTGACAGGTCTTTATCCCCCCACCCACTCCACAAACAAAAGGATGATACGAGGTACGAGATGACGAATCTCCTGTTTACGTGAGTTTCAAGGCGATTTGGTGACGCTAGAACGGAGCTGTTCAACTCCTATCAGCTTTAAGAATTTTACTTAGTGTAGCCATTTCATGAATAGCACGGACAAATCGAATCAGCCAAGATAAGTGACGCTGTTTGGAGTTATCAAACAGAACTATACTTGAAAAAGACATGCTTCAATCCACTTCTCTGTTATTATCTGCATCTACGTGAGTCCCTAGTCAATTATATATTCCGGTGGACTCATAAAAGTGGAGATATTTTACATTCTCCTGATTTTTGTATTGGCTCTTCACACAGTGACTTATAAAAATAACGGATCAATTCAAATAGCGTAACATTTGAAGAATGACAACAAGTTTCCGCATGGCTGTAAATTGACGAGGGACTCGTACTCTTCTCTCGTTCTAGCTACAGTGTTAGAAGCAGTTATGACGGACATAATTTACTGTAGAAATGTCTTATTTCAGCTTCACAACAATGATTTCATTAACTTTATTACCCATACCAACACAGTGCAAACTTCTGTCTCTTTCGGCCAACTCCTGGGTTACACTGTTTATACAACCTGGTCTAGATACGTCACCAAAATATTTGAACTAGGAGTACCCTAGGCTGTCGACATGAGTACCGATTAAGAGGTGCACTTGAACAAGGCCAGACAAAACTCTCAAAGAATAACGCAAGATGGCCTGTGACAGTAAAATGTAATACACACTCAATCACTGTCAGGCCGGAACTTGTACTAGACTTTGTGAAACACAAATAATGGTGGATTTTCACAACTGAATAAGGTAAGTCCTTAGATAGCTATAGTTCAATACACTTTTAAAATATATTATGTAATATAATTTCATAATGAAATCGATAATTCGATATTATATTATCTGTGGATGTTTATGTAAACTATCTCGCTACGACTGTGTGCTACATATGTCTATATGACATTCCAATCATCACATTTCGAAAGTAACAGGCCGACAGAACACCCACATTTCACGTCACTCTGAGAGGTTACTCCGAACTTTCTATTAGGTGTTGTCCATAAATTACGTTAAAAATTAGGGTGAGGTCTGAAATGTTTGACAGGTGTTGACAAGAGGAGGGTGAATTGATAAAAGATGACGTCACTAATATTGGATTTTTTTTTATATACACCAATTAAATTGTTTGAATTTGGAACTCTTTTTAAAAAATGTGAAACAAATCATTTTTTTCTTACTTTGCGTACACAAGTTTTGGGGGGGGGGGGGGGTAGAGTTTGAGATTTACAAATACAAAGACACACGAGCTTAAGCAGAAAGTGAGAGATTCTTGAATTCTTCACAGGTGTTGACATGGGAGCGTGGGGAGTGGGTGGGGAAGTGGGAGACAAAAACTTGACAAAACATTGTTAATATAATTTGTAGACAGCCATTTGGTCACTTTCTGTATACTTTGTGTCGTTGGTCAATGAAATAGAGGGAGAAGCATCTCGTCCTGACATATATTTCTTTCAACAGTCAGCACTAGCGGTTTGCTTTCAGTTCTATAGAGTAGACGTAAGGTTTCACAACCGCTGTTGAACTTGTTATGTCTAACATGTATCAAATTGTGAGGAAATAGATGTAGCTTCGGCAAAGTTTTCAGTTCAAAAATACACCCGATAGTGGAGTCCATTCACAGTTACCAAGCTCAGTGTTTGGTATGCTGCTGTGTGACACTATGAAAGTCTGAATGCAGGGACATATGATTCCGTTAGTAAATTACAGATTTCAACATGGACCGCAGACTCGCCTTTTGTTTAGATTTTTCTGAAGGAAGAAAAACAACTTTGTACTTTGCTTTGAGGTTAAAATTTAAAAAAAAAAAGAATATAAAAACTGAAGGGGGGGGGGGGGGGGAGAATAGTACTCTGTTTATCTTGCGTCTTGCTACTATAGATTGTGTAAAAAATGTGTTGTTTCCAAAGGTAGAGTGGAGGTGGGGGGGGGGTTAAACTCTCAATACACACTCATACACATACACGCATGCACGAACACGCACGCACACATACACGCACGCGCGCACACACACACACATGTATATACGCACGAACGGAAATAATATTGCAATATTTGTAGATCTACATAATTATTTTATTCATGTATCGTCTCCTCATGTGTCGTCTACTCACGTGTCGTCTCCTCATGTGTCGTCTACTCACGTGTCGTCTACTCATGTGTCGTCTACTCATGTGTCGTTTACTCATGAGTCGTCTACTCACGTGTCCTCTACTCACGTGTCGTCTATTCATGTGTCGTCCACTCACGTGTCCTCTACTCACGTGTCGTCTACTCATGTGTCGTCTACTCATGAGTCGTCTACTCACGTGTCCTCTACTCACGTTTCGTCTACTCATGAGTCGTCTACTCACGTGTCCTCTACTCACGTGTCGTCTACTCACGTGTCCTCTACTCATGTGTCGTCTACTCACGTGTCGTCTACTCACGTGTCCTCTACTCACGTGTCGTCTACTCATGTGTCGTCTACTCATGTGTCGTCTACTCATGTGTCGTCTACTCATGTGTCGTCTACTCATGTGTCGTCTACTCATGTGTCGTCTACTCACGTGTCGTCTACTCATGTGTCGTCTACTCATGTGTCGTCTACTCATGTGTCGTCTACTCACGTGTCGTCTACTCATGTGTCGTCTACTCATGTGTCGTCTACTCACGTGTCGTCTACTCATGTGTCGTCTACTCATGTGTCGTCTACTCATGTGTCGTCTACTCATGTGTCGTCTACTCATGTGTCGTCTACTCATGTGTCGTCTACTCATGTGTCCTCTACTCACGTGTCCTCTACTCATGTGTCGTCTACTCATGTGTCGTCTACTCACGTGTCCTCTACTCACGTGTCCTCTACTCATGTGTCGTCTACTCACGTGTCCTCTACTCATGTGTCGTCTACTCATGTGTCCTCTACTCACGTGTCGTCTACTCATGTGTCGTCTACTCATGTGTCGTCTACTCATGTGTCGTCTACTCATGTGTCCTCTACTCATGTGTCCTCTACTCATGTGTCGTCTACTCACGTGTCGTCTACTCATGTGTCCTCTACTCATGTGTCGTCTACTCACGTGTCGTCTACTCATGTGTCCTCTACTCATGTGTCGTCTACTCACGTGTCCTCTACTCATGTGTCCTCTACTCATGTGTCGTCTACTCACGTGTCGTCTACTCATGTGTCCTCTACTCATGTGTCGTCTACTCATGTGTCGTCTACTCATGTGTCCTCTACTCACGTGTCCTCTACTCATGTGTCGTCTACTCATGTGTCGTCTACTCATGTGTCCTCTACTCACGTGTCCTCTACTCATGTGTCGTCTACTCACGTGTCCTCTACTCATGTGTCGTCTACTCATGTGTCCTCTACTCATGTGTCGTCTACTCATGTGTCGTCTACTCATGTGTCGTCTACTCATGTGTCGTCTACTCATGTGTCGTCTACTCATGTGTCGTCTACTCATGTGTCGTCTACTCATGTGTCGTCTACTCATGTGTCGTCTACTCATGTGTCGTCTACTCATGTGTCGTCTACTCACGTGTCGTCTACTCACGTGTCCTCTACTCATGTGTCGTCTACTCATGTGTCGTCTACTCACGTGTCCTCTACTCATGTGTCGTCTACTCACGTGTCGTCTACTCATGTGTCCTCTACTCATGTGTCGTCTACTCATGTGTCGTCTACTCATGTGTCGTCTACTCATGTGTCGTCTACTCATGTGTCGTCTACTCACGTGTCCTCTACTCATGTGTCGTCTACTCATGTGTCGTCTACTCATGTGTCCTCTACTCATGTGTCGTCTACTCATGTGTCGTCTACTCATGTGTCGTCTACTCATGTGTCGTCTACTCATGTGTCGTCTACTCATGTGTCGTCTACTCATGTGTCGTCTACTCATGTGTCCTCTACTCACGTGTCCTCTACTCATGTGTCGTCTACTCATGTGTCGTCTACTCATGTGTCGTCTACTCATGTGTCGTCTACTCATGTGTCGTCTACTCATGTGTCGTCTACTCACGTGTCCTCTACTCATGTGTCGTCTACTCACGTGTCCTCTACTCATGTGTCGTCTACTCATGTGTCGTCTACTCATGTGTCCTCTACTCATGTGTCGTCTACTCACGTGTCCTCTACTCATGTGTCGTCTACCCATGTGTCGTCTAATCATGTGTCCTCTACTCATGTGTCGTCTACTCATGTGTCGTCTACTCATGTGTCGTCTACTCATGTGTCGTCTACTCATGTGTCGTCTACTCACGTGTCCTCTACTCATGTGTCCTCTACTCATGTGTCGTCTACTCACGTGTCCTCTACTCACGTGTCCTCTACTCATGTGTCGTCTACTCACGTGTCCTCTACTCATGTGTCGTCTACTCATGTGTCCTCTACTCACGTGTCGTCTACTCATGTGTCGTCTACTCATGTGTCGTCTACTCATGTGTCGTCTACTCATGTGTCGTCTACTCATGTGTCGTCTACTCATGTGTCGTCTACTCATGTGTCGTCTACTCACGTGTCCTCTACTCATGTGTCGTCTACTCATGTGTCGTCTACTCATGTGTCGTCTACTCATGTGTCCTCTACTCACGTGTCCTCTACTCATGTGTCGTCTACTCATGTGTCGTCTACTCATGTGTCGTCTACTCATGTGTCCTCTACTCATGTGTCGTCTACTCACGTGTCCTCTACTCATGTGTCGTCTACTCATGTGTCCTCTACTCATGTGTCGTCTACTCATGTGTCCTCTACTCACGTGTCGTCTACTCATGTGTCGTCTACTCATGTGTCGTCTACTCATGTGTCGTCTACTCATGTGTCGTCTACTCATGTGTCGTCTACTCATGTGTCGTCTACTCATGTGTCGTCTACTCATGTGTCCTCTACTCACGTGTCGTCTACTCATGTGTCGTCTACTCATGTGTCGTCTACTCATGTGTCGTCTACTCATGTGTCCTCTACTCACGTTTCGTCTACTCATGAGTCGTCTACTCACGTGTCCTCTACTCACGTGTCGTCTACTCACGTGTCCTCTACTCATGTGTCGTCTACTCATGAGTCGTCTACTCATGAATCGTCTACTCATGTGTCGTCTACTCATGAGTCGTCTACTCATGAATCGTCTACTCATGTGTCCTCTACTCATGTGTCCTCTACTCATGTGTCCTCTACTCATGTGTCCTCTACTCATGTGTCCTCTACTCATGTGTCCTCTACTCATGTGTCCTCTACTCATGTGTCCTCTACTCATGTGTCGTCTACTCATGTGTCCTCTACTCATGTGTCCTCTACTCATGTGTCCTCTACTCATGTGTCCTCTACTCATGTGTCCTCTACTCATGTGTCGTCTACTCATGTGTTATCTACTCATGTGTCGTCTACTCATGTGTCGTCTACTCATGTGTCCTCTACTCATGTGTCCTCTACTCATGTGTCGTCTACTCATGTGTTATCTACTCACGTGTCGTCTACTCATGTGAAGTCTACTCATGTGTCGTCTATTACGTGTCATCTACTCACGTGTCGTCTATTCACGTGTCGTCTCCTCATGTGTCGTCTCAACAACGAAGATTGGATAAAATGGACTTCAAACACTCTCTGTCTTCTGCCTTGTTGGTGCACTCAAACAGGCTATATCCTGTCAATCTCATAATATTCCACCCACTTGTATTCCTGCCTAGCTTGTGCTCGCTTTAACTCTACCTTCAAGCAACGTCTTTAACAACTTGTTATGTCTTTTAATCTGTTTAAATTATTTCATTAAAAAAAAAATAATTTCTTTACGAGTTCTTATTTTCGCACGACTTATCAGAACCTCTTTGTTCGTTTTTTTCTCTTTCCATGACGTTCTCCTTATCATTCTATATGCTATGTTGTTATGTTATGTTGTTAGGCTATGTTGTTATGTTATGTTGTTATGCTATATTGTTATTTATGTTGTTCGTCTATCACAAGTGACGATGATCATTTGTTGCACCCACTTTTGAAATTCAGTTAGATTTATGCCCCTGTATTAGGAGTTATACGGTAACTGCTGTTCGTCGATCACAAGTAATGATGCCCATTTGTTTTATCCACATATGAAACGCCTTTTCCCTATGGATGAATTTTCGTGGATGTGAAAATGAATAGCACCGGAGATTTGGATTCAAGTGAGGAAGTGTTGTGTAAAGTGTCGATATCGTTCCTTTGTTCGATCTCATTTGAAACCAGTGGCAAGACGAATCGGTAAGCCTGGCAATGAAGTCCGAGTGGATGACAAAAGTTTTCTACGTGTCTCACCTGTGCTGCATGCGGTCCACACCGAATTGTTTGAATTCACCTTCATTTCCGGTGGACTGTCGAGTTCATCCCATAAATGTTCTATGGGGTTCATGTCCGATGACGTGATTGGAGACGGAATCGTCTTGACGTTTTTGTCAGCGAGAATCTTGATGGTGGGTTGTGTCACATGAGGTCGAGAGTTATTCCGCTGAAAAATCGACACTTGCAGTCGAAATTGGATGGACGCGGGAATGAATGATTTCAGCAACGTATCGTTCGGCATTCAGGTGTCCTTCAATTTGCACCAGGTCACTACTTCCCATGAAGTTGATTGCCCCCCCTCCCATACCCCACATCAGTACACCTCCACCACCATGTGGAGGAGCCTCATCAACGATACTCTAGGTGTAGCGCTCACACACTCTGCCATAAACTATTCTACATCTATCGTGTCGCTAGAGCACAGAAAATGATTCATCACTAAACCAAACCCGTCTCCAATCATTCTCAACGATTCATTGACAATACTAGTTTGCCCACTAGAGACGGTTATGGCGATGGCAGTCTGTAAGAACAGGGCATAGGTTCTTCTAGCTCAAAGAACAGTGTCTTGTAGCCGGTTCCTGACAGTTTAATATAAAATTCGATGAATTGCTGTCATTGACTGAACTGTTAAAGACACAGATGCAGCTCGATTCCTGAGGTAACGCAGACGTATGAAGCGGTCTTCGGCAGGAGTTGTGACTCTGGGTCTTCATCTGTGCGGCCGGTCTGCCACTACGCCAGTTTGTGGAAATCGTCTCAAAAAGCACATAATGTTGCTTCTAACCACATTACATTTTCTTGTCACTACACTTTATGATTGTCCAGCCTGTAAGCGTTCAATGATCATGTATAGTTTTCTGTAGTATACGTACGCATTGCATTTTCAAATGAAGTTATTCGAAGACCGTCAAGTCTTTTATAGGCATTTAATAATATGGTCAGAGAGTTTTGTTTTCAGTAAGTTTCACAGGATTCTCATAAACCTGTCACGAATTATTGCCAAAATATTGTTTTGACCGTGACCTCATTCATGACCTCACAAATCATGAGGTGAGTACAATTTAGGTAATCACAAGAAGTTAATGACCAGGTAGACACAGTTGATAGGTTGAAAGATATTCAATCAGTGAATATCATTTATAAAAGTAATTCCAAAAAAGTTGCTTTTCCTTTTTTGAACAGTATAGAATATATGTAGCATTTTATTATCCATGTTTAATTTGTTTGTTACTTCTATAGATGTTAATATTTTCTTAAAGCTAAAGTAAAGGGAAGAAGAATAGTTATAATCTGTTGACAAAATTCTAAGTTGTATAAGTCATTTTCTGACTTCCTAAGAGGAGGTGGGAAGTTTAAACACCCCAAATCCCTCCCCACCAATCTGTAGGATTGCTGACCATAATTCTCCAAAGTGTCATAGGCTATATCCTGGTATTCCAATATAAATAACCAAATTATCAGAGGATATCCGAGAAAGTGAAGAGTTCCGCAGTAACAAAAACCAAGAAACGATAACTAGAATAATGTACTACGAAACCATAGTGTTGTGTGTGTGAGATGTTTACGGCGTTAATAAATGCTATGGGTTAACTTTACGTAATATGAAACCATCCCTGCATTTTAATTTGATTTTGTGTTTATTTCGTTTGTGTTTGTTTCTTGATAAAGATCCCAATCAGGTTACGTGGAAAAAGTCATTGTTACTTTTTTTTAAATTTTGTTTTTTTAGATATTAGTTTTATTATTTGTTAGTTATTAGTTAAATAAATAATAGTAGTAGACCCACATTATCCTAGTTATCGCTTCATTTATTGATATTAGGTTAGGCCGCCTGTAGACATGCAGTGAAGTCGTATAGTCATTATTCTCCACTCGAGCCCGTCATTCGAGTCTTTCTGTATGCAACTTTATTCTATAAATTCCTATTTTGTTGCAACTATGCACGAATGATGTTAAATAAGTAGCGCATATAAAATATCATATACAACCATACATAAAATTCAACACAATCGTTAACGTCATGTAAATGTGACTTCAATGTATAGAATAACTAAGTTATATTCATATAATGTGGTATAAAAAAACACCAATAACTTGGTTTCCACTTAGAATAAAGAATATCTTTTAACTAAAATCGGGTGAATATGTAAACATATTGGCTATTGCAACGATAGTGTTGCCATATTTGTATTTTAAAAGCTAAATTAAAGAGATTTGGATTTTTTTTCTAGATTGGCTGACCTTTGCTTTACTTTGGCTTACTTTGAATTTTTCTTGGATGTTTAAGAAAAAATTATTGTATGACAGTAACCTTTATCTCACTATTTAAATACGGATAAAGAATATTCTAGTAGATACATATCACTATTTGTTACCCAGTTAACGTCCATTCGTTCAAGCATAGAACATAATCACGGAATAATGATAATTCATTTAACTATTAAATCATCATCATCATCAAGTGCCGTCTCCGCAACGAAGGTTGGCTGCAACGTATCTCCAACATCTCCTGTCTCTTGTCTTGGTAGTGCACTCTGCTAGACTGTAACCTGTCCATCGTGTAATGTTACTCTCCCACTTGTATCTCTGCCTACCTCTTGCTCGCTTCCCTTTGACTTTACCCTCAAGTAAGGTCTTAAAAAAAAACCCCAAAAACCTGTCAATACTGCATTTTACCAGTTCAGGCGTTGCAGGGTGAATAGCTGTGTGATAAAGGCTGCGTGCTCTTGCTGTCGCCACGTCTTATACAGGGTGAGTTTTTTAATTTACCCTCCGACAGAAAAAAACCCCAGTCCTTACCGGGGATCGAACGCTAGACCTCATTCGTGTGAGACTAGCGTTCTAACCTCTCGGGCATGCGCCACTCATTTAACTATAGAGTATCGAAACACAATTGTAAACCACATCTTTTATGTGTCGGCCAGTATTCGAAATCAGATAATCATCTTGTTATATTTCATGGCTACTAAATTATATTGTAGTAAATACGGTATGTTAGTTTTCTAAGACAACGTAGTTGTTGTTTACAGGGCTATAGAATACTTCTCGGTGGAGTAAGGGTTATCGGGTACTTCTAGGTGAAGTAACGACTTATGATACGCCTCGGTGAAGTAATGGCTATATGATACTTCTAAATGAAGTAACGGCTGTAGGATACCTCTAGGTGGAGTACGGATATAGGATACTTCTAGGTGGAGTAACGGCTATAGGATACTTCTCGATGGATTAGCGGCTATATGATACTTGTAGGTGGTTATTAAGTGTTCTAGTTTTGTTCTTCTCGTATTAAGTGTGTTGCAGGGGCTCATATGAATGTCACAAATTATAGTGACACTGTTATATACACAGTAAGATCCAAATAGGGGGTGTGTTGGTGGAGTGACTGCTCCATATCAGGAAGGTTCAATGTGACTATATGCTATACTGAAGTCAGATGTATCAGTCAAAATGTGCATATATCACAGCCAAACTGTAAACCATGGTACAAAGTATTATGCACTCGGAATTGCATCTGGTTAACTTACAAGAGGTTGAGAACGGTCGTGAATGAAGAAGTTATTCTCACCACACGCCATATATACTGTTAATGAAGACGTTATTCTCTCCACTTTTTCTTTCTTTTCTTTTCGTATTATACCTCCTTTGTGTCTTGCTCCGCCATGGGTAGAAGAGTTCTCTGAAGATGACTTTTTTTGTGTGTTTCATATCTGTTTGTTTTCGTTGACTCCTTTATTTTTTCTGTAATCCATTTTTTTCACGGCCTGCTCCTGGTTTTGTAGCTATCGTGCCTGCATATTAATGCTTTTTTGAGGGACACAGTGTTGATGGTAGTCTGAAAACATGTGAAAACCACTTAATCTTTTGTTTTCTGATGTAATCCAGGAGTGGCATTGTATATTTTCTAGCCTTCGAATGTTTTCGTTTATGATTTGGTCTTTTATTGTTGCTCCAAGGATTATAAGTAAACAAGTTATTTCTGTTGTAACAAGTTTTGTTTTGGCTTCTGTTGCTAGTGTCCACGTGTGACATTGATAGCATAGTGATGGTATGGATGATTGTTTTATATAATGCAGTTTGGTGTTCATGTTCAAATGTTTGTTTTTGAAAATAGGAGACATTTGCCTTAAGATCAGGTATGATATGTTGCATCTATGTTTGATTTCTTTGGTGTTTTTCTATCTGATGATATGATGCTTCCAAGATAAGTGAATTATTTCACCTGTTTAAGTTGTTGGTCATCGATGAGAACGGGGGTGTTTCTTTCTGTTTTTACGATTGACCTTATCTCGATTTTCTTCTGTAGTAATCTTGATGTTGAGGTGCAAAGGGTTTCCTCTAGGTTTTCTATTTCATTGGTGTTGGCAGTGTTACATATACAATCGATATATATGATGAATAGCAAATATAGAACACATCCTTGTCGCACTCCACAGTATATGTGGAATTTGTCCGAAAGCACTACACTCGTTCTAACTACACATTGACTACTTCTACATAAGTTTATTAGATGCTATGGAACCCCATATTATGATAGTATTTGCCATAGTTGTTTTCTGTCTACTCTGTCGAAGGATTTTTCTTGGTCAACAAACGCGATGTACAATTCTTGATTGTTTTCAGTTGTCTTTTTTTCTGCCAGTTGTCGAAGTGTAGAAATGGCATATGTACAGTTCGTTTTTACGAAATCCCGTTTGAGTGTTGTTAAATTGTTGTTTGATGAATGCTCGTAATATTCTTTCTAGAATTCTGTTGAACATTTTCCAGTGGGTCTTAGAAGTGAAATAGCGCTGTACTTTATACAATCTCCTTGTCTGCAATTTTTCTCCCAGACAGGCATTATTACAGCATTTTCCCGGTCCTCTGGTGTTTCTTGTGTATTCCATATTATATGAAACAGTCTAAATATAAATCGTGAATGAAGAAGTTATTCTCATCACATGCCCCATATAAATCGTGTAGGAAAATGTTACTCTCACCACATACCATATATACCGTGAATGTAGTAGTTATTCTCATCACATACTATAGAAACCGTGACTATCTGTCTGTAAGTTTTATTATAATCTGTTTTTCAGCTCCAACTTTTCTCTAGTTTTCTTAGCTGCATCATTCATTCAAGAAAATCACATTTCAGTAACCACCAGTTTACTTTGATATTTGTTGTTTACTGTCGATTCATAGAAACAACTGGACCGACACAACATTATAGTACGTGAATTCGCATACACATTAATAGTGCTTCACTGCACGATAATAATATACACCACGAAAAAGCTATTAAAATACGATAAAAACTCCCCTTAAAATATAGAGATAATTTAATGTAGAGATATGTCCCCCATAAAAATAATATATAAGTCACAGTCAATGCACTAAAACTGGAAATTGTTGTAAGTATATCACTTTAGTAAAATTAAAAAATAAAATGTAATTTTATTTGATTTTTTTCCCCCAGGATTCTCTCTAGTATAGTTTGGTTCTCCTTGTGGTTTCAGTATGGCAACCCTGGCAACGGGAGGGAATTCTCGTATGTTTGATCTATGTAAACATATGCACGTATTTATATGCTACTAACCACCCTCTCCTGTATACACACTGCCGCACACCCTTATATATAATGATGTACACATATTTCCTCGATAAAATTATAGCATGCTCGTAACAATGCTTATATATAAATATATATATATATATATATATATATATATATATATATATATATATATATATATATATATATATATATATATATATATATATATATATATATATATATATATGAGAGAGTGAAGAGAGAGAGAGAGAGATAGAGAAGGGGGGGGGCGGATAGTGTTGGAAGAAAAATAGCACATAAATGTGATAGTACACGGAGGCATGTTTATAGTTTAAATCAATATTTGATCTTGTAAAGGACAGACTCATAGCTGTGTTACTGCTGAAACAGGCCTACATCTGAACCCGTGTGTATACATTGTACGGTTCATTTCGGTCTAACTTGTCAATATCTCGTAAGTTGATTCCAACTTTTCAATAGTAAGTTTGCATAATATGGAGGTTCCTGTACGCGGAGATAAAAAGACATGACTCGTCTACTAGCGATCATTCGATCTGCGCAACGCACTGAGCGGGACCCCCCAAGTGGTATTCTAGGGAAAGGGAGGCCTCTCAGTGCGTTGCACGAAGATCGATGGATGCTGCGTTTAAAGCGCATATAGCGAAAGTTCGTTTCGTTAAATAATGTCGGTTGTTTCGCTAAAAGTATGGACACATTAACCCGTATAATACCTATTATACACAATGGAAGGCAAAACATTGAATTAGGAGTTACTGATGTATTTAAGACATTTTCAAGTGTAAATTCTTTTCTGTTACAGGAATTATCGTCACTGTTACAAGATTTGTCTTCACAATTGCAGGAATTGTCTTCACTGTAGTAGGCATTGTCTTCACTGTAGTAGGAATTGTCTTCACTGTAGTAGGAATTGTCTTCACTGTAGTAGGAATTGTCTTCACTGTTAGAGGAATTGTCTTCACTGTAGTAGGAATTGTCTTCACTGTTAGAGGAACTGTCTTCACTGTTAGAGGAACTGTCTTCACTGTTAGAGGAACTGTCTTCACTGTTAGAGGAATTGTCTTCACTGTTAGAGGAATTGTCTTCACTGTAGTAGGAATTGTCTTCACTGTAGTAGGAATTGTCTTCACTGTTAGAGGAATTGTCTTCACTGTTAGAGGAATTGTCTTCACTGTTAGAGGAATTGTCTTCACTGTTAGAGGAATTGTCTTCACTGTAGTAGGAATTGTCTTCACTGTAGTAGGAATTGTCTTCACTGTTAGAGGAATTGTCTTCACTGTAGTAGGAATTGTCTTCACTGTAGTAGGAATTGTCTTCACTGTAGTAGGAATTGTCTTCACTGTTAGAGGAATTGTCTTCACTGTAGTAGGAATTGTCTTCACTGTAGTAGGAATTGTCTTCACTGTAGTAGGAATTGTCTTCACTGTAGTAGGAATTGTCTTCACTGTAGTAGGAATTGTCTTCACTGTTAGAGGAACTGTCTTCACTGTTAGAGGAATTGTCTTCATTGTAGTAGGAATTGTCTTCACTGTTAGAGGAATTGTCTTCACTGTTAGAGGAATTGTCTTCACTGTAGTAGGAATTGTCTTCACTGTAGTAGGAATTGTCTTCATTGTAGTAGGAATTGTCTTCACTGTTAGAGGAATTGTCTTCACTGTTAGAGGAATTGTCTTCACTGTAGTAGGAATTGTCTTCACTGTAGTAGGAATTGTCTTCACTGTTAGAGGAATTGTCTTCACTGTTAGAGGAATTGTCTTCACTGTTAGAGGAACTGTCTTCACTGTTAGAGGAATTGGCTTCACTGTTAGAGGAACTGTCTTCACTGTAGTAGGAATTGTCTTCACTGTTAGAGGAATTGTCTTCACTGTAGTAGGAATTGTCTTCACTGTTAGAGGAATTGTCTTCACTGTAGTAGGAATTGTCTTCACTGTAGTAGGAATTGTCTTCACTGTAGTAGGAATTGTCTTCACTGTAGTAAGAATTGTCTTCACTGTTAGAGGAATTGTCTTCACTGTTAGAGGAACTGTCTTCACTGTTAGAGGAATTGTCTTCACTGTTAGAGTAATTGTCTTCACTGTAGTAGGAATTGTCTTCACTGTAGTAGGAATTGTCTTCACTGTAGTAGGAATTGTCTTCACTGTTAGAGGAATTGTCTTCACTGTAGTAGGAATTGTCTTCACTGTTAGAGGAACTGTCTTCACTGTAGTAGGAATTGTCTTCACTGTTAGAGGAATTGTCTTCACTGTAGTAGGAATTGTCTTCACTGTAGTAGGAATTGTCTTCACTGTAGTAGGAATTGTCTTCACTGTTAGAGGAATTGTCTTCACTGTAGTAGGAATTGTCTTCACTGTTAGAGGAATTGTCTTCACTGTAGTAGGAATTGTCTTCACTGTTAGAGGAATTGTCTTCACTGTAGTAGGAATTGTCTTCACTGTAGTAGGAATTGTCTTCACTGTAGTAGGAATTGTCTTCACTGTAGTAGGAATTGTCTTCACTGTTAGAGGAACTGTCTTCACTGTAGTAGGAATTGTCTTCACTGTTAGAGGAGCTGCCTTCACTGTTAGAGGAATTGTCTTCACTGTAGTAGGAAGTGTCTTCACTGTTAGAGTAATTGTCTTCACTGTAACTAGGAAGTGTCTTCACTGTTAGAGTAATTGTCTTCACTGTTGTAATATTTGTCTTCACTGTTATAGGATTGGTCTTTTCTATTGTAGGATTAGCCTGTAGTGTTGTAGCATTCTTGTGTATTGTTGTATAATTCGATATCACCGTTGGATGATTGGTCTTTACTGCTGGAGGATTGGTCTTTACTGCTGGAGGATTGGTCTTTACTGTTGGAGGATTGGTTTTAACCGTTGGTTGATTTGTCTTTAATGTTGTAGAATTCGGTATCACTATTAGATGATTGGTGCTCACATTCGTAGGATTTATCTTTGCTTTTGGAGATTGGTCTTCACTGCTGTAGGATCTTTGTTGAGTGCATACTCAGGGAATGAAGTGATATCGAAGCTGAAGTCATGAGAATTTTATATTAAGCGTGGAATTAGTAAAACTGGACGCCTAGAGTGTATAATGAAGAGACTGCTCAGCAAGTGAACCATAGGAACCATTGACATGCATATCATTCAATACTTTCTGAAGGAAATTGAGCACCTATGAGTCTGTCCATTGACGTCGGTTCATAATTCATGACACAGATATCTAAGGTAGCAAATTCAGGTAGTCACCGGCGACATATAGTTTTATATCGATTGTCTCCAGATATAACCACTGCAGACACTAATTATATGGTTCTTGTGGTTTTCCGAATAAGGTATTAATCGTTCAACTGTCCATCTTTGTAGATTTTAGCTGTTTTTAGTACATCTTAGGAGGCTTGCTTCGAAGGATATTTCTTTTCTATGTCTTTTATAGAGGTCGATGACATGTTCTTTTTAAACCGGCGTTCGCAGACTACTTTAGATTCACAGGATCCGCGAACCTTCAGAAAAAAATATGAGTCTTGACACAATAAAAAAGATAAATGGACATATATTTTGGGGATTCAAGACATACAAATAATTTCTAGGGAGTCTGCAGCTTAGATATTTGCTAACATTTATTATATAATATAACATATTTACATGATTTATCTTATAACTGAGACAGAACAAGAATTACAAGAGGTTAACAGCAAAGTTGCAAAAAGTTAGCAGCAGGTACGGAATGAAAATGAACACAGAAAAGATCAAGATCTTGGTTAACAGCAGAGACACAGAAGAATAGAGCAACATCACGATGAATGAACATACGCTTGAGGAGTTGAATACTTTCAAATACCTCGGATCTAGCATATGCAGCGATAGAAAATTGCAAAGCAGAATTAAAAATAAGCCGGGAGATGACTTTAGCGTCTATGTCAAAGTTAACGGTGATTTTGGAATAGCAACATCAGTGTTGGAATGAAAGTATAAATGTATAGCTCACTAGTGGTTTCTGTTGTGCTGTATGGTTATGAGAGTTGAACACTTACTATGGTAATGGAGAGGCGATTACAGGCTTTCTAATAGAAATTACCACCGAAGACGGATGTGTTGGGCTATTGGCGCAAATAAAACGGCAACACAACGCATTTCCATTCTCTGGACTACATTCAACTGGAAATCTTGTAGGACCAGTGTCCTGTTACAAGAGAAATCCAGCAGGAGTTTGAGAACAAACGCTGAAGAAGAAGAAGAATAGAAATGTTATAGACGAATTCTACAAATCTCCTACAGAGAGCATAAGTCCGACGAGCAAGTAAGAAATAAAACAGAAATGTATACAGGTCTACAAGAAACATCGAGTTCAATAGTGAAACGAAGAAAACTAGCATGGTTTGGACATGTATGCAGGCATGATTCAATGCCAAAAACAATAATGCGGGAACCGTCAAAGAAGGGAGAAGCAGAGGAGGGCAAATGATGTTCGTCCGTCGTGATCGACGATGACCAAAAACTCAACCATAATAATAATAACAATAAATAATAAAATAATAAAGTTAATAGTGCGTTTTTAAATTACTAGCAAGTCCAATGCGCGCACAAAATGTTCTTTTACAGAATTGACAACAATAGAAGGTATCTGTGTGAGGTTGAGATGTTTTTTTCTTTTCTACGTGTCCGCTTCTGTCTTGCAGTTTCTTGTCTGAATTCTTCTGCCGCTAGTGCTCCCGTTCTAATGCTGTAACGCCATGCTGTTCTATGCTGAGCGAGGCTCTCCCAAGCGCCTACGTCAATATTAAGATGTTTCAAGGATGACTTGAGCGTGTCTTTGAAACGCTTTTTCTGTCCACCAGCTTTTCGAAATCCTGCCTTGAGTTCTCCATAATATATTTGTTTTGGCAAACGCGAGTTCTCCATACGCACAAGATGGCCTGCCCAGCGTGCCTGCGCCTTCATAAGTATTGTGTGGATGCTTATTGAGGTTGATTTTTCCAAGACCTCGTAGTCTGGTACTTTGTCCCACCAATGGATGTTTAGTAATTTACGTAGGCAGGTAAGATGGAAATGATTTAACTTTCTTGCATGTCTAGCATACACTGTCCACGTTTCGCAGGCGTATAGTAAGGTTGGTATAACTGCAGCATGATATACTTGTAGTTTGGTGGTTGTTCTTATACCTCTTCTGTCCCATACATTTTTGCGTAATCTGCCAAATACAGCACTAGCTTTTGCCAGTCTATTGTTAATTTCCACATCAATGTTGACATCGCGAGAGAGAGTGCTTCCAAGGTAATTTGGACAGACAACATCAAGAAATGGACAGGACAATATTTTTCTTCACTCATCCGCATCGTTGAAAATAGAAATCTCCCGTGGACTCTGTGCGGATGCATCCAATGTGGTATCTGACAGGTTACGGGTTTTATACATGAAGCGACCATGACTGACTACGGGTTTATAGAGAAATTATAGCATATCAATCATGTATGGGAGCAGCGGTAGTGTAGTGTTTAGTCACTCGCTGACCGCCCAACAGACCGGAGTTTCTAGTTATCTGTTATTTGTGGTTAGAAATACAAATTACTACCGTTGTTCACCCAGTCACCAAGAAGTAGGGTACCACGGCTCAGTCTCTGGGAAGGTGGAGAAATGACGCTATCGCTACTGAGTAAATTGTTAAGTGACGCTAGTCGGACGGTTTCTAGTTCGCAACCTCTTCTTCTATATTGATTCTATAATTCCTGTAGATTTGAAGGATGTAGTACAGAGAACAGAATTCGATGTGTCATGGTTTACGTGTGGCGCATGGCCGATAGGTTAGAACACTAGTCTCACACGAGTGAGTTCTAGAGTTCGATCCCCGGTAAGGACTGGGTTTTTTTTCTGTCGGAGGGTAAATTAAAAAACTCACCCTGTACATGACGTGGAGACAGAAAGAGCATGCGGCCTTTATCACATAGCTATTCAATCCCCTCCATGCAACGCCTGAACTGGTAAAATGCAGTATTCACAGTTTTTTATATGGTTGTCATGGTTGTGATATATGCGCCCTTCATCCTGACACATCCGACTTCAGCATGTCTTAAGGATCACTTGACACTATGTGATGGTACAGCCAACTCCACCATCAAAACCAACAGTCACATCATGCGATGTCCTTGGCAGGCAAAAGCGTCACTATTCTTTGCTCCCTTTTTCGGTCACGGTAATAAACGGGCGAATGTCAGCAGAATGTCACTGTCTGGTCAGATAAGCTCATATGGGAAAACCGTATTGTGATAATTAAAGTACATAAGAGTACTGGTGATCACAAGGAAGAATTGAAAACTAGGAGCGACATTTCGTGAGTGGCATAACACAAATAACAAGGTTACGACAGTCTCAGTCTTACCAATAGGAGATTAATGGACTCTGATGGATGAAATAATGATACACTAGTTCTAATTAGGAAGGTACAAATGGGTCTCGTTCGTGAACAGTGGCCTTGAGAGATGCGAGTTTTAAAGTAGCTACATTTATTTTCGTTCCGGGACAGGTGGGTGTTCGAGGCAATGAAAGTGCAGCCGATCTAGCACGCGAGAGTGAGACTAGTGTGGATGATGACTCCTTTTCAATGTCCAGGATTAAAGATCAGGGTTTGAAATGCAGTGTTGCTAGAAGTAAACATTTTGGAGGGTGCATAAGAATTTGATCAACCAGCAGAGGACCGGTACTGCCAGCAGAAGTGTAATGGCAAATGCACTCAGGGAGAGATCGGAGTAACTATGGACGTGTCCAGTTTGCAGTGATTATGATCTGACGACCAACCAATCAACCAACCAACCAACCAACCAACCAACCAACCAACCAACCAACCAACCAACCAACCAACCAACCAACCAACCAACCAACCATCCAACCAACCAACCAACCACATAACCATCCAATCAAACAACCAAACAACCAACCAACCAACCAATCAACTAACTAACTAACTAACTAACTAACTAACTAACTAACTAACTAACTAACTAACTAACTAACTAACTAACTAACTAACTAACTAACCAACTAACCAACCAACCAACCAACCAACCAACCAACCAACCAACCAACCAACAAACCAACCAACCAACCAACCAACCAACCAACCAACCAACCAACCAACCAACCAACGAACCAACGAACCAACGAACCAACGAACGAACGAACGAACGAACGAACGAACGAACGAACGAACGAACGAACGAACGAACGAACGAACGAACGAACGAACGAACGAACGAACGAACGGACGGACGGACGGACGGACGGACGGACGAACGGACGGACGGACGGACGGACGGACGGACGGACGGACGGACGGACGGACGGACGGACGAACGAACGAACGAACGAACGAACGAACGAACGAACGAACTAACGAACTAACTAACGAACTAACTAACTAACTAACTAACTAACTAACTAACTAACTAACTAACTAACTAACTAACCAACTAACCAACCAACCAACCAACCAACCAACCAACCAACCAACCAACCAACCAACCAACCAACAACTAACTAACTAACTAACTAACTAACTAACTAACTAACTAACTAACTAACTAACTAACTAACTAACTAACTAACTAACTAACTAACTAACTAACTAACTAACTAACTAACTAAGGCTATAATTGCCTGTGACAGAATGTAGAGAGTGGGAGAATGGAATAGCAGACCCTGCAATTAGTCTACTGGTAGCTGACAACTCACGGTGATGGATCTGTCCGTCGTGGTGAGAAATCTGGCTGGAGTTTTATAGCTAGTTGTTGTTATGTGACATATTCTTCCCAGAACGTTGTCTTTCTTATGAATCTCTTGAGATCTCCTCGATTTTGGATGAGTTGTCCTGCTTCCTCCAGCGACGTATGCATGAATTCTTGGATATATCTTCTCGAATGAAGTCTTGGGCCGCATTTGCCTCCTCTCCATTCTATCGCTGCCTCCAGCAATGCTCTTTCCATACCAATATGTCTCTTCACAAGACTGAAACACCGTATTTCTTCTTAATATGGTGTTTAGAAGACAGTCTTCTTGCACGTTGATTTAGTTTTAACACCAATGAGTTTGACTTCCTTTCTGTCCATGATATTCCCGGGACTCTGCTATAGCACTTTATTTCAAGCCATTATTCTCTTTTATACAGTATTGATAATATACGTTGGAACTATACTGTGATCCAGCTTGTATCATTTCAACTGTTATTTCGTCACAGCCTGCCGTTTTCTCTCTCTTCAGGCTGTCGATTGCTGACCATATTTCTTCTTTTGTTGGTTCAGGTTATAGCTAGTGCAACTGGTAAAATAATTGCCAAGCGTAACTTAGCATATGGGACAATTGTCCTCTGGCTTTCTACTTAAATTTACTTGTATAAACAATTATTTAGCAAAATTGTATTGTCTATATATGTTATCCATGTTTACAAGAAGACCTATCGGCCCTTGTATAACTAATACGGATATTATGTTCTGTGTTTGTTGTTACTGAGGATATTTCAATACCTGTACGGGATGTTTGTTGTTGTTGTAATAGTCCATGTCTCGATCGGTCCGTTCTGGTGACTTTGTGTGCACGGTTTGAATGGCTTGATGAAATCGCATCTTTTTTTGGAGATGCGGTTAGTCAAGTACGGAAGAACGCGTGTGCAATTGTTGCTAGGCGATTTGGTGCCGTAGAACGGACTGGTTCAATTCCCGTTAGTCTCAAGAATATTTAATAAATTGTCCTCCGGCTTCCTACTTAAATTTACTCATATGGGACATCTATTTTCAGTATGAGGATAGAGATCGAGGCTGTTACTGTAACTCACCAATGTCTCTATGAGACTCATTTTTCTAGAGCAATTATAATGTCTGATTCTCAGCCCATGCTTCCAGTGATTCTAAACTTTAGATCACCTATTGCAACTTTATGTGTGTTTTATGGATTTACTACCCAGGAAATGCTAGCTTTCACGGAAATTAGGTAACAGAATTGCGCCGAATGCACATATAGACGGTAAATAGAGAATGGATAAGGGAAACATTTTGTAGTTACTAGAGAAGCATCTGTTGAATGTAGACACTACTATAGATAATGTGTCTAGGATACGATTGTTGAATGTAGACTCTACTATAGATGATGTGTCTAGGATACGATTGTTGAATGTAGACTCTACTATAGATTATGTGTCTAGGATACGATTGTTGAATGTAGACTCTACTATAGATGATGTGTCTAAGATACAATTGTTGAATGTAGACTCTACTATAGATGATGTGTCTAGGATACGATTGTTGAATGTAGACTCTACTATAGATGATGTGTCTAGGATACGATTGTTGAATGTAGACTCTACTATAGATGATGTGTCTAGGATACGATTGTTGAATGTAGACTCTACTATAGATTATGTGTCTAGGATACGATTGTTGAATGTAGACTCTACTATAGATGATGTGTCTAGGATACGATTGTTGAATGTAGACTCTACTATAGATGATGTGTATAGGATACGATTGTTGAATGTGGACACTACTATAGATAATGTGATAAACCAGATGATAGACAAACCAACCATGCAACAGAAAACCTTAGTAGATGACATGCCTTTATATTGAGGTTATCTTCTTATAGAAGTTTCATGGCACGTCATCTATACAATCCCGTAGTCGTAACCTTCGATAACAGTTACCATGTTGTTCCGACAGGCCGACGTTGTGCTTGAACTAGTTACGGGCACTGCGTGGGTGGGAAGAACAACAAAGAAAACTGTCGAAAGGGATAGAGTTGTGCCCTGATGTCGACGTCTGTTTCGACGGCATTGGACTCGAAACACCATCGAGTCGAATGGCTGCTGGAACAGAGGACGGAGCACTTATTGGAATGTCCCACGTGCTGTGAGGCCAGTTTTCTAATCAAGAATCAAGATGATGTGAACAGATGAGAACAAGTTATAATTCTACGCCTCAGAACAGGACACAACCTACTCCGCAGTCACATGTATACAAAGTTCAAGATTGGAAAAACGGCATTTGAGTTGAAATGCTACAGTAAGATACTTAGAATATCATGGAAGGAAATAAAGAGAAACTCAGATATTATAAACACATTGCAGATTCCAGAGTGTTGGTTACTAAACACAATAGCAAAAATAAAACTACACCTGTTTGGTCATATAAAGAGACACAGCTGTTTTAGAAAGACAAATATTGGAGTGCATAGTACCTGGGCAGAGGAGAAAGGGCAGACCAAGAAGACGATAGACTGACGACATTAAAGATAACATGAATACATTGTTGGAAAATGCAAGTCGCATAGCCCAAGACAGAGAGGAGTTCGGAGAGTTCATTGGGAAGACAACGTTCTGGAAAGAATACATCACATGACACAGAGCAAAATTGCAAGAGAGGAAGATAATGTGTCTATAATGCGATTGGTGAATGTAGACACTACTATATGTGATGTGTCTAGTACACGATTGGTGAATGTAGACACTACTATATGTGATGTGTCTAGTACACGATTGGTGAATGTAGACACTACTATATGTGATGTGTCCAGTACACGATTGGTGAATGTAGACACTACTATATGTGATGTTTTTAAGATACGATTGGAAGAAGTTGGTATTCAATATGGTACGAATAAAGCTGGGTATCTGATGGGCAGAGTGAGAATGTGTTCAACCAATGAGTCACGGATACATGGCTGAGCATCTGATGGGCAGAGTGAGAAATGTGTTCAACCAATAAGTCTCGGATACATGGCTGGGCATCTGATGGGCAGAGTGAAGTATGTGTTCAACCAATGAGTCACGGATACAGGGCTGGGCATCTGATGGGCAGAGTGAAGTATGTGTTCAACCAATGAGTCACGGATACAGGGCTGGGCATCTGATGGGCAGAGTGAGAATGTGTTCAACCAATGAGTCACGGATACATGGCTGGGCATCTGATGGGCAGAGTGAAGTATGTGTTCAACCAATGAGTCACGGATACAGGGCTGGGAATCTGATGGGAAGAGTGAAGTATGAGTTTACTATATTTGTATCGATAAGGCGAAACCTTGCCGTCATTTAAATATAAAACAGTATATCCTTTTTGTTCCGGAAATTCATGATTAAATTCTTATTGATGTCAATACTTGATTTCTTTGTCCGCTGTTCACATTCTTTTGTTACTTCAATTCTCTTTGTGCCACATTGTCTCATTATCTTTAAGATAAAAGCTACACATATTATGAGCGTCTTTCTCATACAGTAACATTGCATTTTCTTTAAATTGATATAATGACTAATACGGATATTATGTTATGTGTTTGTTGTTACTGAGGATATTTCAATACCTGTACGGGATGTTTGTTGTTGTTGTAATAGTCCTTGTCTCGATCGGTCCGTTCTGGTGACTTTGTGTGCACGGTTTGAATGGCTTGATGAAATCGCATCTTTTTTTGGAGATGCGGTTAGTCAAGTACGGAAGAACGCGTGTTCAATAGTTGCTAGGCGATTTGGTGCCGTTGAACGGACTGGTTCAATTCCCGTTAGTCTCAAGAATAATAACATCAGCAATGTTTTGTCAATTTTAGATCTCTTCTTCCCATTGTCAAGAATTCAGAGACCCCCACTTGTCAACAAGTTGTCATGAATACAGGGAACCCCTTTCCTTAATTGTGTTTTGAAAATGTTTACCTTCTTTCCCTAAAAATATGTTTGCTAAAGAAAAGGTAGGACATAAAACCCACGTGATTTGATTCACATTTTTAGAAAAAAATATTCTCTATTCAAACAATTTAATTAGTGTATACAACCGTATTGTTGACGTCAACTTTTGTTAGCATTGTCAAAAGCCACCGAACTCCGACTTCCCCCAAATATTGGCGTAATTTATAGACATTTCATAAATGACCTTCACTTTTTCCTGATAAAAACTTTATGGTTGAGATGTTGGTTTATTCTAGAATAACTAGAACCCCAAAAGTATTTTTTATTCTAGTTATTTTAGATAAAAAGTGTCTTATTTCTGTTGCTGTGATACACATCATATTCAGAGTATACAACCTGTCTTTTTTAAACAAGCGATCTATGACATACACATTGATAGGAAATAAAGACATTGATTGTAACGAATACGTGGTATAATGAAAAACTCCAGAATACTCTAGGTCTATGCGTGTAAACTTGTTGTTTGAGTTGGTAAAATACTGCAGTACATTGGTTGTATCGCCCGTGCATGGGAGGGAGGGGGGTCTGAAAGTGGAGCAGATAGTAGCAACACTGTTACCTTCAATGCATGCTGTGCTAGGCGATAAAGAAAAGTGGGGATAGGCATAACACACACGTCACCTGTGACAAAGTTATTGTCACTACATGTCTTGTCCTGGCTATTGAAAGCTTCCCTGTATGTTGTATCTAGCATAGCCTTAATCTCGATCACTAACAGAGAGCTAAAGCGAGTTGCCAGTTTCAAATACTTTGGTCGTTTTATAAGCAGCAAAGGGGATTGTGCTATGAAGAAGTTAGACGGAGGTTGACCATTTCATCAAATAAACTGATACAAATAAAAAAACACATGGCAGGGCTGCAAAAAAATTAACAAAACTACATTTCCTTTCATATTATCAATTGTGATATATGAATGCGAATCTTGGACAGTCACTACTAATGCGGCGAGAAATGCAAATCCAGCATTTGAAAGTAAAATAAAACAGGCTAAGCAACACGTTTCTTTCTAGAAAATTACAATATTTTTACCAAATAAAAAACGACATGGCAACATAGAAAAGACAATAATGGAGGGGATGATACCAAAACAGCGAAAAAGAGTTAGACTACGAAGAAGACGGACGCTAGATATAAGATCACATGAACATAATACTCATGAAGCAGAACGATTAGCACAAGATCGGCAGGAATTTGGAAAGGCTGGAATGACTGCTACATTCTGTCACAAATTCTACAACAGTTTTGAAAGGCTGGGATGACTGCTACATTCTGTCACAAATTCTACAACAGTTTTGAAAGGCTGGGATGACTGCTACATTCTGTCACAAATTCTACAACAGTTTTGAAAGGCTGGAATGACTGCTACATTCTGTCACAAATTCTACAACAGTTTTGAAAGGCTGGGATGACTGCTACATTCTGTCACAAATTCTACAACAGTTTTGAAAGGCTGGGATGACTGCTACATTCTGTCACAAATTCTACAACAGTTTTGAAAGGCTGGGATGACTGCTACATTCTGTCACAAATTCTACAACAGTTTTGAAAGGCTGGAATGACTGCTACATTCTGTCACAAATTCTACAACAGTTTTGAAAGGCTGGAATGACTGCTACATTCTGTCACAAATTCTACAACAGTTTTGAAAGGCTGGAATGACTGCTACATTCTGTCACAAATTCTACAACAGTTTTGAAAGGCTGGGATGACTGCTACATTCTGTCACAAATTCTACAACAGTTTTGAAAGGCTGGGATGACTGCTACATTCTGTCACAAATTCTAGAACAATTTTGAAAGGATGACTGCTACTTCCTTCCAGGACATACTACCAGATGATGTATTTTTTTCTATGCTTGATAAATCATTCTTTTTTGTAGAAAAATTAATTCTGTGCATTTTGCTTTTTTAAAAAATTAGTAAAGGATTAAAGATCGCAGAATACCAAATCATCTACTATATGGAGAATTACAGTCTGGAAAAAAATCTCAAAGTCAACCTCTACCTCGGTGCATGCGATATGCATGATACACACAGAATCATGGGAAACGGACGCCTTGAATCGCGTTGCATGTAGGGGATAGATTAGGAATGGTATAAAGATTAAGTAGAAAGAGATACGGCAATAGGGGAAAGATGGCGCTCAAGACGAGGATGGTGCAGTAATATATCCGATTTCTTAAACATGTCTATACCTGCGGCAGGTCAACTTGCCCAGAATCGTGGAGTCTTCAGAGATTCCATTAGAAAGACAACGTTTTGGAAAGAATATGTCACATGATGATGTTGATAAAACAATAGCAGTTAGTTCATCCACTGCACGTCTAAGAAGGCACAAAACAGCACACGGAGGAGCAAGAGAACATGTGTTTGCTTGTACATACTATGGGATAACTATGCCTCAGATTAGACTTGGGAGTCGCAATCATCATCGCCATGGATCGAAGATTATTATCTTTCTTGGTTCTTGCTTGAAATGCGTGTCTCATTACTTATTTTAGGGATAATTAATCTAAATATTATTGTCATGTGATGCATTCTCTCCAAAACGTTGTCTTCCCAATGAACTCTGTCTTGGGCCATACGGCTTGCATTTTTCCAACGACGTGTACATTTAATCTTTAATGTCGTCAGTCTATTGTCTTCCTGGTCTGCCCTTTCTCCTTCTCCCAGGTGCTCTGTCCTTCAGTATTTGTCTTTCTAAAGGTAGTTAGCGAGTTTAACTATCAAGCTAGTATAATATTATCTCTTTCTAAAAGTTGTGTCTTTTTATATGACGAAACATGTCTAGTTATATCAACATATTATATAATATTATATTGTATCATTAAATAGTATATTAAGAATTAATCAATAATTAATTTAAATATTACATTTTTTTACGAAAAGGGTTAGAATTAGGAGAGTAATGTTTCACATAACTAACCTTAACCTTAACCCTAAATACATTTATATTTACATTTATAAATGATAAACATAAACTGATAAACACAGACAAGGGAAATAATCACACAGACATCCAAACAAAAACTTATTTCTTTTAGCACAAAATGGTTTGGAAAGACAAAAAGATAGTCAATTGCTATTACGAATATTTTCACTTTCTCTTAATTGAATCATAGTTTTACTGCAGACGCAAATGGTATCTACTGAATGAATATAAGGGAAATAACTGTTGTTAATAACCGCAATATATTTTTACTATTACTGCCCTTACATATACCCTTTACCATTAAAATATTCAAAGATTTCTGATTGGTGCTGTCCAGGAGATCGTGGTGACTAGATTACCAGAACCGTGACCACCACTATTTTTTATGGTTGTAAAGCTTTAATATAACCAAATTAGACTAACATCCACAGTTGAAAGGAGATTACCTCACAGAAAAAGAGGTATATTTTACGTAAGCAAATCATTGCTGCTGTCCATAATTAACGTTTACAATTAGAGGAAGAGAAGGGGCCTGAATAAGTTTGAGAATTGTTGACACTAATGGGGTAGGGACGGTTTGACGAAAGCTGATGTCAATAAAGCTGTTTTTATACTCTAATTAAATTGTATAAATGTGACCAAACTAAATTCTACTAATCTGATAAAATTATGCAGTTTTCTTAGCATTATTTCTGCTAAATTTCTTTTTTTTTTTAAGGGGTAAAAGGGGGGGGGGATAGTCATAACGGGAGAGAGGGGAGTCCAAAAAACATAAATAACATAGAGACAGAACATTTATGTTTACAAGAAGGTCTTTAGGTCCTTGTGTACGAATATGCATGTTCTGTGTTTGTGTTCCTGAGGATACTTTAATACTTGTACGGGATGTTCGTTGATGTTGTAATAGTCCTTGTTTTGATTGGTCTGTTCTCAGTGATTCGAGTACACAGGCTGAAAGTTCTGACTAGGCCACATCTTTTTTGGGGATGTGGTTGGTCAAATACTGAAAACCTGTTTACTTGTGTTGCAAAGCGATTCGGTGCTGCTAGAACAGACCTGGTTCAATTCCCGTCAGCTGTAAGAATTAGTTTCATTTATCCTCATGCTTCCTACTTGAATTTACCAAAGTAGCACTTTTATACCATGTGTCATTCATATTCTTCCTATCGGGAAGGCTAGGCTATTACATTTTACATCAGACTTTCGCAACTCTTTCTTGTACAGACATCGGAATTAGACACTTTTCCCAAGCATAATTCATATCAGACTTTCACAATCCTTTCTTTTAAAACATCGGAATTATACACTTTTCTCAAACACAATTGTCATCCGACTTTCACAATATTTTCGTGTGCAGACATCGGAATTTGACACTTTTCTCAAGCGCAATTGACATCAATTATAACACGGAAATGTGTCTATCAGAGATGGACAATCATTTTGAGTCGTCTGGTCAGACTGAGCATCATTCGCATGGTATGGTTGGGTCGGCTGGTCAGATTGAGCTTCATTCGCATGGTATGGTTAGGTCGGCTGGTGAGACTGAGCTTCATTCGCATGGTATGGTTAGGTCGGCTGGTGAGACTGAGCTTCATTCGCATGGTATGGTTGGGTCGTCTGGTCAGACTGAGCTTCATTTGCATGGTATGGTTACGTCGGCTGGTCAGTTTGAGCTTCATTCGCATGGTATGGTTAGGTCGGCTGGTCAGACTGAGCTTCATTCGCATGGTATGTTTGGGTCGGCTGGTCAGACTGAGCTTCATTCGCATGGTATGGTTGTGCAGGCTGGGAAGATTGAGCTTCATTCTTATGGTACTCAAACCACATTCCTAATACCATAGAGCTGTAAAGTAGTGTTTGCTAACACTGAGACCAACGCATACAGTGCTCTTAAATACGTTTGACGGGTGAGTAAAATATAGCTTAGCGAGCCGTAATTGTCTCACAACTGTCCTAAACCATCACCGTCAGAGTATAGGAGATCTATGTAGAGAATTAATTAGGACTTCATTCTATACGTCTTTGATTAATGTCGTAATCTTAGTTGGTCCCTATTTATATACTTGAAGTCGCGTACCTAAATAGTATATACGTAGTGATTAATAAAATTTATGACAATAATCAAAACGCAACAAATAAATTCCTAATTCTGTACATATGTCTACTAAACATCGTACGGTCATGCCTAATAACACTTCAGGCTCCTTTTAAATAGCTCATCCTGTACTAATGAATAATACGACAGTTCAAGGTTATCAGCTTCCACCATTTCCTGTTTATTTTCGGTTAAAATAATTTTGTGCTTGTTGGCGGTCAACACGAGCTATTTACCAATAATTACTGTTTGATTTTCACTAGATTTGGCTTGATCGATAATTTACAATCAGTAAACGTAGTGCGCAGTGAATCATGGCTAATGATAGATTGCATTTCATTATTCAAATAAATGTTTATGTTCTAATATGCTTATATTGCCCAGCACTCGCTGGGATCTCATAATATAATTCTGTGTTTGATAAGAGAAACAAGGATGCAGTATATATTCATTAGTAGCAGCGATTTAAAAAATAAAAATAAATTAAAACAATGATAGCATATCCTATTCAGGACATAGTTATTCAGGACTAAGAATGCGTTGGTTGTGGTGATTTTCTAGGCAATATATACGTACAGCAGTTTACCATTGCTTTCTGAACGGTTCGGATGCACAATTGCCTGTGGCGGGGATCGAACTCGGTAACTTGGCCGTAACGGACGCGCTGTACCACTTCGCCAGACAGAAAAGTAAAAGAGTCAAACGATAACACATTTAAGACTTATTAATTAGTGATTATCTAACCCGGTGACGTTACACACGGGACATTTGCATAATAATTCCGTCGCTTTCAAACGGTGACCAAGTATATGTATATTTATACCATGACAGACATTCATCATCCTGTGACATATTCTTTCCTTATGTAGTCTTCATTATGAATTCTCTGAACAATCTGCGATTCTGGACGAGTTGACCTGCCGTAGCTATCACTACACCATCATAGTCATGGGCGTCCTCTTCCCTTGTTGCCGTTAACTCTGCCTTCAGCAATTAATCTTTCCATGCTGTTATGTTTCTTTATATGACAAAAAACAACAACTCAGCTTTGTAGTTATGATGCTAACCCTCTTCGATGTTTATTGCTCTCAACTCTTCTTGATTTGTGTTTTTAGCTGTCCATGGCGTATATATATGTTGTGGTTTAAAATGTGCCCATATACACACTTTTAATGTTTTGTTGGGTATATATAAAATTTTAAGTGTAAATTTTATATATATATATATAAACTGCCTAAATATATATATGCCTAAACTGTTAAATATTGACTGGCAAGCTTTCAGTCAAACACGGAAACATTTGAAGACATCACACAGCAGTATATTTCTACAACAATAAGAACAACATGGTGAACTTATATCGGACATGCATTTAAATTAATGAAAATAAATTATGAGTACAAAGCATAAAAATGAATACCAGATGACAAAAGAAAGAGACGAAGACTAAGAGAAATTCTTCATAGAACAACGATCAAAGAGGTTGTGACTATTGGTCTCAAAACACGCAAAAATTACACAAAGTATCATCACATCAATCACACTGGAGAACACCGCTTTCTGCCCTATGTACCGTATTCGGTGCTAAAGAAACATAGATAAATAGATGCATCAAATACATTTTGACATCGTTCACTAAAACGCAAAAAACCCAGAGAAAAGTCCCACAAAACAAAAATCCCAAAACAATACACAACAAGCTGAAATGCGCAAACATCACAACTTAGCTGTAAACTTGCAGTACTGCGCATCTATTCTTAAATCAAAATCTTCAGAAATAAGATGTACATTTTAAATCGTCTGTACCACGATTGCTTTCACACACAGAAAAAAACTTAAAAAAAAAACAACTAAAAACCCCCCCCCAAAAAAAACAAAAACGGCAGGCTTTGGAATTGAATTGGTCTTCTGAACTCATTTGTCCAAGACATTTCTTTTAATCAAGCGCGGTTTTGATTATGTCTCACATTTTGTGTGTGCACCCAAGACGCTTGAATTGTTTCATTTCATGTGTTTATTTATTTGATTGTTTATGTTGATGTGTTTATATGGTTGTTTATGTTCATGTGTATGTTTATCTTAATGTTTATGCTGTGTTAGTTTAGAAATGAACAATAATTATAAAGAAATTAAACAAACGATATTCACACTATTCAAGAACTGCACAGATTAGCTTTGAACAGACAAAATTAGAGAAATCTGACCTCTGCCCTATGCGCTAACTTCAGCACTAAAGGATATTGAATGAATGTATGTGTTTATTTATCTGCTTGTTTGAGTTGATATGTTTATTAGACTATTTATGATTCTGTGTTTGTTTATCTGATTGTTTATGTTGTATTTGTCAAATTGTTCATGTTGATGTGTTTGTTTATCTGATTGTTTATATTGATGTTCTGCCTAGCATGTCTGTGTGTGTGTGTTGATGTTGTAACTTACATGGCTGTTTGTATTCTTGTGTTTGCGTATCTGACTGTTTATGTTTATTTTGTGACTGACCAACTATTTATGCTTATGTTGTCACTAACCAACTATTTTTGTCATATTGTTATTCTGGTGCTGTTATGTTGCCGTTCAGAATGTCCAATTGTGTATGTTGTTGTTGGAAATGACCAACTATTAATGTTAATGTGATTCGCCAACTGTTTATGTTTATGTTGATATTGGGATTGACCTTATGTTTATGTTTATGTTGCGACTTACCAATTGTGTATGTTGTTTACGGGAATGACGTCCTGTTTATGTTTATATTCAATGTTGTGACTGACCACCAACTGTTTATCTTTATGTAGATATTGTGACAACACAACTGTTTATGTTTATGTTGATATTGTGACTAACTCACTGTTTATGTGGATTCTGTGACTTACATGACTGTTTATGTCTATGCGGTTGCTTACATGAGTGCTACATGAGTGCTACATGAGTGCTACATGAGTGCTACATGAGTGCTACATGAGTGCTACATGAGTGCTACATGAGTGCTACATGAGTGCTACATGAGTGCTACATAGACTGTCAGTTAAATAGTTATGTCTAAAGAAGAGTAACAGAAACGGTTATTTATCGAAAGTGTACGAGAGTTTTGATAAAATACATTCTAGTGTTGACATACATTCTAGTAGTGACATATATTCTAGTAGTGACATATATTCTAGTAGTGACATATATTCTAGTAGTGACATATATTCTAGTAGTGACATATATTCTAGTAGTGACATATATTCTAGTAGTGACATACATTCTAGTAGTGACATATATTCTAGTAGTGACATATATTCTAGTAGTGACATATATTCTAGTAGTGACATACATTCTAGTAGTGACATATATTCTAGTAGTGACATATATTCTAGTGATGACATACATCCAAGTAATGACATACATCGTAACAATGACATACATCCTAGTAATGACATACATTCTAGTAATGAAATACATCGTAGTAATGACTAGGGGTGTACCGGATTTCGGCTCCGGCTCCGGCTCCGGTAAATCCGGAATTTTTTACCGGATTCGTGTTGCCTAGTCGCTTGCATTTTCTGTACATGTTTCATAAGGCCAAGCCAAATTTTAGGCAATAGCACAGTAGCACTTCCTGGTTTACTATTTCTCGTTGATGTAAATAAGAATTTTAAGAAATAAACATTCATTTTGAATTTAAATGGTGCATTACTTTATGAGTTTCTGGGACTTGAATATTTCGCATTTTCGTAAAATTTCTGTGGTCTTGCAGATAAAATAAAAATGGCATCAAAATCTAGGTCATACAGCGCCGTTTGGGATTACTTCAAGGTTAAAGGCGATGATTCAGCGAAGGTAATATGTAAGTTGTGTGGCAAACAGTTAACGCGTGGACGAGCAGATCGTCCCAAAGACTTCTCAACATCATCAATGTAGACCCATTTGCGATCGATGCACAGAAAAAGCTATGACAAAATGATGGAAAAGCTATGACAAAATGATGGAAAAGAAAGCATCACCAGAGGCCAGTGTATTGGCGTGGCGACCACATCTATGATGAATCAGTGTTTGCACAAAGCAAGCAGCAGTACCCAGCAGTCAATTGTGTAGACATGGGACCGGGCCAAAATTTGGGACATCAACTGCAGCTGTGTGCATGTGATGGTCTTTTGAGTCTAAAGTATGTTGCTGACATCATCAGTACTTAAAGAAAATTGGTAGGACATTTCAAACACTCTTCGTCAGCAACTAATCGTTTGCATGAACTACAAAATGAATTAAACCTACCGCAAAATCAGCTAATCCAGGACGTGACAACACGATGGAACTCAACGTTCTATATTCTACGACGTCTGTTAGAACAACGGCACAGCATCAGTCTGTACTGTGTTGAAATTGATTCGGTAATTGGGCTAACGGCACAGCAGTGGGCAGTCAAGAAGAATGTGGTAGCTACTTTAGCACCATTTTAAGAACTCACACGTGAAATAAGTGCAGCTCATGCATCAATATCGGTTGTGATCCCATTAGTGAAAACACTCATGACTTTCCTCCAGAAAGAAGGTAGTGATGCTGGAATCAAAACTATGAAAGCAGCCCTGCTTGAAGCTGTTAGCAGCAGATTTTCGGACATTGAATCTAACAGTATTTACACCTGTGCCACACTACTGAATCCTCGATTCAAGCTGTGCTTCTTCTCCGAACGTGGCAGAAGTGATGCACGAGCCCATCTGACGTTGGTAGTCAACTCCATTATTGATTCAGCAAACACAGTCAGTGCACATGATCCATCAGCTACTAGTAGTAGTACTAGTGTTTTGACTTCTGTGAGCACTACCACACAGTACGAGTCCAGCCTATGGAGCTATATTGACACAATTGTCGAGGAAAATCCCACCATAAATCGTTCTGCAAGTGCCGAAGGCAACAGCATTAACACTGAGATGACACAGTACCTGTCAGAGCTACTTCAAACTCGACAGTCAGATTCAGTTTCATAGTGGCATGCCAATAAGCAAAGATTTTTCAGCTTGGCTAGACTGGCGCAGGCATTTCTTACACCACCACTTACAAGTGTGCCATCGGAAAGGTTGTTCAATACTGCAGGAGACATTATCACAGACCACCGTAGAAGCCTTGTACCACAAAATGCGGAGACTTTGATTTTCCTGAAATTACAACTCGTCCCTTCTTGACTCTGAGAGTTCAACTACACAGTCATAATGAAGGCTGACTGACTGAAATAGTGAAAATAGTGAAATAGTGAAATAGTGAAAGAATAAATGTATTTCAATAAATTCAATCTGTTCAATGTACTGTTGTTGTGAGATGTTACTGAGCTGCCAATTTGCCAACTGAAAACAATGTGAAAATTAAAAACTGAAAACTAAAAATTAAAATTACTAAATTAGCATTATGTTTCATCTTGAACTTATGGAACTTAATATTACTTATTCTAATGTAAAATAATAGTTTTACATTTAAATGATTTAATATGAGTATATGTCATCACTGTCATGTCTATAGTAATGAACTGCAGTAATGAACAGTCGAGTGACTCCACTCACATAAGTCAAGTGATGTAGTACGCTATTTATTTAATTTTTTAAATTTGTAAATCCGGATCCGGCCGGATTTCAAAAATTTGAATCCAGTACAGCCCTAGTAATAACATACATTCTAGTAATGATATACATTCTAGTAATGACATACACTATAGTAATGACATACACTATAGTAATGACATACATTCTAGTAATGACATACACTATAGTAATGACATACATTCTAGTAATGACATACACTATAGTAATGACATACATTATAGTAATGACATACACTATAGTAATGACATACACTATAGTAATGACATACATTCTAGTAATGACATACACTATAGTAATGACATACACTATAGTAATGACATACACTATAGTAATGACGTACATTCTAGTAATGACAACCACTATAGTAATGACATACATTCTAGTAATGACATACATTCTAGTAATGACATACACTATAGTAATGACATACACTATAGTAATGACATACACTAACTATAGTAATGACATACACTATAGTAATGACATACATTCTAGTAATGACATACACTATAGTAATGACATACATTCTAGTAATGACATACATTCTAGCAATGACATACACTATAGTAATGACATACACTATAGTAATGACATACACTATAGTAATGACATACATTCTAGTAATGACATACATTCTAGTAATGACATACACTAGAGTAATGACATACATTCTAGTAATGACATACACTATAGTAATGATATACACTATAGTAATGACATACATTCTAGTAATGACATACATTCTAGTAATGATATACATTCTAGTAATGACATACACTATAGTAATGACATACATCCTAGTAATGACATACATTCTAGTAATGACATACATTCTAGCAATGCTAATCTTCTGATTTTTCGTTCTGTCTCCTAACCCTGATTTGCAGGTTGTATTGCAGAAGTAAAAATGCATTCTGTGCTGATTTACAATTTGGATAATGAAATAACTTTGCCTTTTAGGCTGACACATCTGATTTCTGCGTGTGTTTTGGTTCCTTTTTGACTTAGGAGACGGAACAACTAACTCCACAACAAAAGCTCCTTAGTCGCCTCTCAAGACATGCATGGCGAACGACAGTGTTACTATTTTGGAGCATTTGTAGAAGGACCCGAAATGAGAGAAAAGAATAATTCAGTGGACAGTTGTGAAAATTTTTGATAAATAATTAAACTAAGATTTTGAATTGTAGAGTTTTTAAATTCTTGTTTGTTAAGAAAAAAAGAGGGAGGAAAGGGGGAGGGAGGGAGGGAGGTGAAATGGGTCTCAGGAGTTATCCCACAGGAGTTTAAGAACGAATACAAAAGAAAAACTTACCCCCCCCCTTTTAAACTCCGACAGGATGGAACTAAGAGGCTATTCAGAGATAGATACTTCACTTCAGTTCATATGTTCCTTCTCAAACTCCTGCAGATTAGCAGGATGTAGTCTAGAGAATGGAAAGCGTTGTACATGGTAGACAGCCTAGCTGCGATGTCTGTGCCTTTAGTAGTGACGTATAGGATTTCAGCATGAATTCTGGTTGAACACTTAATAACCACTGGAAAGATTAAGGGGAGAAGAGATAGGGGACGACAAAGAGAAATGGTGCTAGATGTACTAGTATTGTGGCATGGTAGAAAATACCAACTTTATTAATGTATCAGTTATCAACCAATTAAGTGCTGCTGTAACTCCCTCTATCTCCATCCTCATGCTCGATGTGACAGTGGGATATTCTGAAGATTTCTCAACCAACTTCTTGCCGTTTCTGTAGGCAACAAAACCCCAACCGCTTTTATTTGTGTTTCTGTTAATGGAGTCATCTGTGTATATAATTATGTCTTGTGGTTTCGAGTGTAGTTGGGCGAGTTCATGCACTGCTCAGTGTCTGCCTCCACCCATTCACTGCCCTTTCCTATTTCTTCAAACTCACATACTCTTCGCAGTGTGTCTTCAGCCTCTGCCAACCATGATCTGCCACGATTGATTCGTTTTCCCTTTGACTCATCTAGACGTTGGTGTAATGGGTGGTGGTTGTATTCTGTCACTTTAGGGTTTTACTTAACTTGTGCTACCTGATGTCGCACTCTAATGCTGGGGAGATGAAGCAGAAATCTCATAGCAGAGATGGGTGTATCTCTAGTACACCCCAGTACCTCTCTCATTGCCTAATTTTGGACTTTTCCTAATCTATCGATGCGTGTCTGCGACCGTGTTAGTAGGCCGAGACCATAATCTAATCCATAACTTGCAGAAGCAGAAAAACTATCCATTGCTCCGTGTCGAAGATCGCCATAACCTTGCTAACACTGATCCATTTTTAGCTTTCTGAATCATATTTGTGACGTGCTTGTTGAATGAGAGACTTATATCAAAGATTATCCCAAGATATTTAAGGCCCTGTTCTCTTTAAATAAATGAGCCCATGCAACTGGCAGTGTGTCATTGACCAGATTATTATTTAAGGAGTACCAGACGACCTTTGCTTTCGAGAGATTGATCACATCGTTGTATGTTCTGTACCATATCACCAATTGATCTAGTCCACTCTGTACATTATCAGCGATATCTGTTCTATATCTGGTACTGTCCATGATAGAAAATTTACTTATATCTGGTACTTTCCATTATAGATCATGCTTGTATCTGGTACTTTCCATTATAGATAATGCTTGTATCTGGTAATGCCGTCATAGATCATGCTTGTATCTGGTAATGCCGTCATAGATCATGCTTGTATCTGGTAGTTTCCGTGAAAGAACATGATTGTATCTGGTAGTGTCCGTGATAGAACATGATTGTATCTGGTAGTGTCAGTGATAGAACATGATTGTATCTGGTAGTGTCAGTGATAGAGCATGCTTGTATCTGGTAGTGTCAGTGATAGAACATGATTGTATCTGGTAGTGTCAGTGATAGAGCATGCTTGTATCTGGTAGTGACACCGGTCTTCTTTAATTCTTGTATTTCTCTTCCTTTTACATTATTTATTTTAGATTATACATCTCCAGTGCTGAACCTTTTCACTCTAGGGTGTTAATACATCATTTATATACACATCTCGTCTGTGTTGCAACAATGTGATATTCTGCAGTGGTGCAGCACATTAATACACCATTGTATTACAATCTAACTAATGCACAGCTCGTCTGTGTTGCAGTTTTTTTAATCTTCAGCAATTATGCGACCCATTAACATAATAGATTGCCACAATCTCTCAGATGTACTTCAGTCTTGTAATCATTTGATTTCTCCAGCGGTGCTAATAAATAATTCCTTCTCTCAGACGATATCGCCATCGCCTACCCCAGCGCCGCTACGGCATATAACAGAAGCGTGATACGTACACACTCATTGGTGTTCACAGTTCTGCACTATAAACATTTTTCCAACTGTATGGCAGTTAATAAAATTATTACCAATATTCATCATTCAATGAGTACGCCAACGCTTCAACCAAAGGATTGCGTCAGTGCTCTAATTATGTAACTACTGCGCCCGTTTGTTTGCGCGCACAAACAATTATTTTCTTATTTTTATTTTTAGTCTAGCCTTCACATCTCATTCATTTGTATTGCCATCCGCTCAATACAGTTTTTTTTTAGAAATGTGTTTTCACACGTATAAAATATCTTTGATTACTTCCCTGTCTAGTTGAGATGGGTTATGTGCCCATGAAATAAATTCCATTCTTTGGTCAAATCCATAATTCAATATCTCAGACTCCCATTTTCTTCACATTGAATATCCCGCCTAAAGTTTAAATCCTTTTCATCTATCAACGAAAAACGTCGACTGGCAATATTGAGCTGAAACAGAAAAGAAAATGTTAAACTAGGGGCGCCGGTTTCTGTGTCTAATAGTGGAGAAATAACGTGACATATTTCATCTTATAGTGTATGAAGCCTGGTGTTTATTATCTTGCATTTGGACATTCTTTTATCGTGTATACTGCCAACTATGCCACGATGTAAAGCTGTCTATCATATTCACTTTTGCAGTGAAATGCGATAATTGGAGGAATCATGCGTGGCTTGAATGACTAAGCCATTTTACTTGTGTTAAACAAGACGTGGGTTACATACAGAAATGTGAGGTAGTTGTTTTAGAACACTTTTCTTAAAAAAAAATTAATGTTCTTAGGTGAGGCCGTGAATCACATCAATTTTGGCTTTGTCAGGGATAAACAAAAAATAGAGGTAGCTGTTCATTTAATCCTGCCACGAAAATAGAATAATTATTGTGAACCAAATACCCATAGTACAAATAACCTAACCTTGTGTGGCAACTCTGATAAAAATTCTATATACAATTTTATTTATGCTGTTTAATAACAAACTAACATAATATCGTCTGTACAAACAAATAAAAACATGTAGATGTCACCATGAAGGTCCTTTCTACACTATGTATAGGAATGTTCGACACACAACGTGGCCATACTTATCTGATGTATAGCAGCCCTGCTAAAAATTCTTTTATATACGGAGGACTTTGTATTTATGTATTCTCATAACCAAACTAACATAATATCGCATTTGAAAGAAAATAGAACACTTAGATGTCACTTACATTTTCGGTCTATTCTACACTAGGCCTAGGTCGACACACAACGTAATTATATCCAATGCTGCGAAATGTCTATTCGTCTCATATCATTTCATAACAAATCCCAACGTGTTTCTAATATCTTTGAAAACGAACGTATTTCCAAAGAATGTCTCATCATCAGGTTCACATTCCATGATAATTTCACAGAAAATGACGCATATCGGGTAAGATTCCAAAAACATAATTAATACAACTCCGGGTACACAACAACGAGAAGTGCCTACAATTTTAACGGAACAAATTCCTAGACTAATTTAACGAAACGAAATATCGTTTTATAGACATATTCTTCATTCTTCAAAACTAAATTCAAGGAAAGGGAGTATAATATTATTGCGAGCTAGGATTCCCTGGTTCCAGTCACGTGAACATTAAACATCACACATTCTGTCGTTGATAAATGAGTACATAGCAGTGGGCGTCACATGTACTCGTCATTCGTTTACGAATAGAAAACTGTTGGCGACATTTCTCTTCGGCGGACTGCTAACATCAGAAAGAGACAACGTTTGTTGGACACTCTTGAGACAGGGAGGTCTAGAAAACATAGCTACAACGGGTAAGACAGAAGACAAAAGAGATCGAGGACGACAGATATTCTAGGACGGCATCGTAGCATGGCGAAGAGTCAACAACGATCCAAATAAAAGATATTGGAAAAAAGAGACTTGTGGACATCCATGATCGTCTACAATCGTCTCGCCATTCACCAAATGAGATATCCTAACTAATGGTTCTCAACTTGGACCATAAGCCTTACACCCGGGGAGTAATTAACAGCATTTTGGAACACACACACACACACACAAATATAGTAATTGGGGGCCACGGACCAATCAAGGGCGTAGGTTACAGAAAGATAACCATTTTGACGATGTTCAATATATTATATAATAATTAGGTTTCAAGAATCTTGACGAAGTTTTTCTTTTGGTCCCTGGAGGAAGGAACAGAGGAATACTTTCAATAATAATTTCAAAAGATTACCACAAGCAGAAAAAAGTGGAGAATCATTGTCGTAAAAGACAGTAGCAGCAATATCAGTGCGATATATATATATATATACCAGTAGTAAATACAAAACAGAGAGACAATCGTTGTAACTCTAGCTATGATGTCTGCAAGCTATTGTGCAGAGACATATTTACAACACAGTGAATAGCCATGAAAATATATCATTTGTCACATGAACCACCTTCATATTCTACAAGTATAGCAAATTGATAACATATAGTTGGAATGTTTGTCAAGACTGGAATAGTTTTATCACTTCTCATTTTTTACCAATGACAAAGAAAACATTATCTTCATTTTGACCAGATTTCTACAAATCCAGGGTGCACTCATTTATATTTGTGCTCACACTACGTCATATGAATAATGTGTACTTAGTGCAAGTAGTGCAAGTATATGTGACACACAGCGACGTTATAGACACCATAGACTTTCGACGTTATAGACACAATATATATATTTTATATATATATATATATATATATATATATATATATATATATATATATATATATATATATATATATATATATATATATATATATATATATATATATATATATATATATATATATATATATATATATATATATATATATATATATATATATATATATATATATATGTACACATACATTGAGATTTCTGGATTAAGAACATTGTTCACATACAAGTAGAAGAAGAGGATAATGGTCACAATCAGGGAGTAGGAGAGAACATATTATCATACATGGAGTAGAAGAAAATGTTCACATTAAGGAGTAGAAGAGGAAATTGTTTATATACATGGAGTATGAAAGGCCATTGTTCACATAAAAGTGAGTGGGAGAGGATAATGTAGAGATATTTCAAATACAGAGAGTAGGTGAGGACATTATTTACAGACAGGGAATAGGAGAGAGTAGGTGAGGACATTATTTGCAGACAGGGAATAGGAGAGAGTAGGTGAGGACATTATTTACAGACAGGGAATAGGAGAGAGTAGGTGAGGACATTATTTACAGACAGGGAATAGGAGATGACATTGTTCAATAAAATAACATTATCCTTTTCGTTTTGTGGCCTCCTGCCTCACACACAACAGCACGATTTTTGACAAAAGAATATGGAACTAGATTGAAGGGAAAGGACAATATGATACAAAGGTCGACATAATACATAATTGCGATCTGTGGTGGGAAGAAACCATAAATAAATATTTAAAACAATAGAAGGAGCACAATGGTTAAATCCCATGTACATCATGCTATACAAAATATGATAGAAAGTTGGACATAATAAACCAGTAAACGTTATCGTGACAAGTGACCAGCAGGATTCCATGATAACATCAGATGGGGATAGAATCCAGAATGCAGCAATGCGTATCATACTTGGGTACACAAGAGACACACCGACAAGAGCTATGCGGTACCTACTTGACTGTCCAACAGCAGAGCACAGATTGCAGTATTGCCGTGCACGGGCGTACCTTCAACTACATGCAGATAAGGAACACCCACTGTATTCCAAAATGTTATGTTATGTTATGTTCCTCCAGGGCCATAGGTGGCGCATAGGGCAGAAACCATAGCTTTCTATTTCTGTCTTTGTGTTGCCAGGTCTTTCAATTGTTGCGTGTTGTTTAGATTCATTGACATATCTTCTCTATTAATGGTTCTTCGTAGAGTTTCTCTAGGTCTCCATCTTCTTCTTACTCCAGGTGGCACCCAATATAATGACTGCTGGGGAATTCTTAGGCTGTTCATTCTGAGAACATGGCCGATGTAAGCCCAACGCCTTTGTCTAATGAAGGAAGATATATAGGTTTGTTTGCTTTCCTCTCTTATAGTAGTGTTAGATTTAAAGTCACTCCACTTAACGTTCAGAATGGTACGCATGCATTTGTTTTCAAAGGAGTCGAGTCTCTTATCTGTGGCTTTTGTGGCTTTCCAACTTTCGCACCCATATGATAGAATAGGGATGATGTTGGAGTTAAACAACTTGAGTTTTGTGATGTTTCTTAGTGTGTTTGACGTCCAGATGTTGCGTAGTTTATTGAAAGCACCCGCTGCAAGGGCAATACGGTGTAAAATTCCGAAATACAGAAAGTTAAATGCAGCAAACTTAAGAGAGAGAAGTCGTGGATAGGACGTGCTGAGGATGTCATACAAAGCGTGTGCAGATTACAAGATGTGGCAGCAGGTGCGGAATGTATAAGTCTACTCACAGTTTTCGAAATTTGTTTGAGAGTAGTAATAACACTCAGCAGGGAATGCACAGAATGGTGTCCCACAGGTGTGGAGAAAGAAGTGTAGGATTTGGTCAGTGAGAATGCCAGAGAGGGGGATGTGATTATATACACTGATGGATCTGTGTTTAGACAAGTTCGCAGTGCGTGGGTTTCACAGCTCAATGCGCAGGTAAAACGATCAGGGAGAAGAGTGGGATCTTTGCGGTTACTGCTAGTAGCATGACTATGGAGACTATGACGGTGACCATGACATTTGAGTGGGTATGCACACAGAAGGTAACGCAGGTCTGTATATTGAATGACTCTATTAGTATGATTAGTAAAGTACAAGTGGGTCTCGTTCGTGAACAGTGGATTGAAACCTTGAGAAAGGCGAGGATAAAGTGGTTACATTTATTTTCGTGCCGGGCATTTGGGTGTTCGAGGTAATGAAAGAGCCGACAAACTGACGTCATGCACGATTGTGGCACACGGCGATGGGGCAATGGATCGAGTTTACGTTTTGAACTCCTTAAGAGATATAGCACGCGAGAGTGAGACCAGTGTGGATGATGATTCCTTTTCAATGTCCAGGATTAAAGATCAGGGTTTGAAATGCGGTGTTGCTAGACGTGAACATTTTGGAGGGCGCAGAAGAATGATGGTCAACCAGCATAGGACCAGTACTGTCAGTAGAAGTGTAATGGTGGATACACTCAGGGAGAGATCGGAGCAACTATGAACGTGTCCAGTTTGCAGTGATGATGATCAGACGACTAACTAACTATCAGACGGAGACGTATATCAAAAAGTAAAATAGAATAGGACAGGCAAAAAAGAGTTTCTCACATAATGAAAAACATCATGTGCAACATGCCATTATCAATAGAAGCCAGGAAACGAGCCTTTCATAGAGCTACATAGAGCCACTTTGGTCGTATTGAAGAAAATCATGGACAATTAAAAAAAAACCAGTTCGAAACTAAAAGTCCAATAGATGTTGTTCTTCAGGATAATACTAAGAATCGTATGAACTGCTAAAAACCAATAAGGGGGCATTAAAAGGTGGTTGACACCTAAAGAAAAAACATAAGAAAAAAAATGGTCCACGTTTATTGGCCATATTAGATTATTCGTTTGAGAGTACAATGTAACAACATACACAATTGAAGGATACAACAGACCGGTGGCGGCTCATGAAGAGAATACTGCATATTTTGATATCATGGTATGGTGGAGAGTCAGTGGTGGAACTGATACTCGCTAGTACAGTGCATAGAGTGTTGTAGAGACCACTGACCACTTACACCACCCAACACTGCACATGAAGATGATAATATACTAGAATTGGTCAATCAATACTGGACGAGTATACTAGCCGTGGTCAATCAATACTGGACGCGTATACTAGCCGTGGTCAATCAATGCTGGAAACGTATACTATCCACTGTAAATCAATACTGCACATGTATGCTAGCCCTGATCACTGAATACTGGGCCCTAATAATAGTTAAATCTCATTATAAATACTTGATCCGGACCGACGAAATATATAACAGAAATTTGCTGTATACAATACAAAAACATGAAGAATAAATAAAATTAGGGATTTCGAAAAAAGGTCTATTAGAGAGAAATGTGTTATAAAAGGATGTATTATACAGAGATTTCTTTTTATTCTTACACTGGTCCAGTATTGACTGACAGAGAGAATAACAGTAATATATTATCGTTTTTATTGTAGTCCGAATTAATCAAAACTTAAGAGAATATAGTAATATTAATCAATATATATTTAGCGGGAAAACAAAGCAAACAATACCTTTCACGGTTCATAAAATGTACTAATACGTTAAAAAAACATAGTAAACAATTTACAAGATGGAAAATATCATAACCTTCATGAAAAAAAGCAAATTGAATCAGAAACTCTCTATTGGTCGATTGCCTAGTGATACGGAATTAGCTAAATATAACGGCAAATTTTACGACGGCAGTACTCTAAATATATCCAGGACTTTCGTGATAATCATTATTTTATAGATCAATATCATATTTGACTTATTTTGCTCGTAAAAGTATCACGATACGATTACGAAAAGACATATATATAAATTTAAATGTTCATTAATTCGACTCGGTGTTCGGTTGTCTTTTATTCCTTAAGGAGGGAGGTGGGGAAGCGATCATAAATTGGCAAACATCTGTTGGCGTAATTTATGGGCATCACCTGTTAAAGAATTTTCTAACTTACAAATCTCCCATATACTAGCTACAAGCTTCATTGTATATAACTTACAAATCTCCCATATACTAGCTACTAGCTTCATTGTATATAACTTACAAATCTCCCATATACTAGCTACAAGCTTCATTGTATATAACTTACAAATCTCCCATATACTAGCTACAAGCTTCATTGTATATAACTTACAAATCTCCCATATACTAGCTACAAGCTTCATTGTATATAACTTACAAATCTCCCATATACTAGCTACAAGCTTCATTGTATATAACTTACAAATCTCCCATATACTAGCTACAAGCTTCATTGTATATAACTTACAAAGAAAGATCTCACATAAACTAGCTCCAAAGCTCCATTTTATATGAATTAACCAGAAACATCTCCCATATACTAGCTCCATGTTTCACTGTGTATAACTTACAAAGAAACAACATCTCCCATATACTAGCTCCAATCTTCATTGTATATTGCTTACAAAGAAAGATCTCCCATAAACTAGCTGCAAGTTTCAACATACAAAGAAAGATCTCCCATAAACTAGCTGCAAGTTTCAACATACAAAGAAAGATTTCCCATAAACTAGCTGCAAGTTTCAACATACAAAGAAAGATTTCCCATAAACTAGCTGCAAGTTTCAACTTACAAAGAAAGATTTTCCATAAACTAGCTGCAAGTTTCAACTTAGACAGAAACATCTGAAGTCAGAGTGAGTGAACGTCATGATATTAAAAAGGAGAATTTAGCAAATACGTGTGCTGTATTCATACTTACAAGCAAATAAGGAACACATCAAACATCAATGTATTTCTACAATAAAAAAAAGAGGGAATTATATCGGGGATGTACATAAAATGAATGAAAACAGACTGCCACTACACGCGTTAAAATGGGTACCATATGGCAAAAGAAAAAGAGAAATTATTCGCAGAAAAAGCACGAACAAGAGTATATCTAGGGTCTCAACAACATGCAAGAGTTACACACAGTAGCATCATATGGCTAGAACTGGAAATCTCTATTTTCTAATCTATGTACCGTATTCGGTACTGAATGAACGTAGATATCAATCAATCAATAAACCCGTAACCCGTCAGGGTCGTAGGTGTACCACATTGGATGCCTCAGCACAGAGCCCTCCAGCGAATTCTATCCTCAGCGATGTGGATGAGTGTTGAAATATCTTGCCCTGTCCATTCCTTGGTGTTGTCTGTCCATGCCTTTATTTGCTATATTATATTAGATATATTCATCTTAAAAAAGAAACTTATTGAAAAAAAATGATAATTGAACTCAGAGAATTAGATATCGAAATGAAGAGCAGTATTTTGTAGTAAAAAATATTGTATAACACATGAATCTCTAAATAAATAGTAAATAAATAATGTCATTGATTATATAACACTACAGTATAGTACCGGTCTATTATCTCTGTGACAGTTGATATATAACATATGACATTACAGGTGAAAACAATGCATTTAAATCTCCAAACCAACTACATTATGTTCGTCAGCAAGAGTATGAGAACATCCGCAGACATTCTTGTTCTTCTTCTTCTCGTTCGCTTTTTGACATGTCTACACAGCAAGTCCTGTTTTCTTAATAAATGCTGCTGTATTTGAAAGCTGCCCAGTGCGCCCATACATCTTTCGGTGGATGACCATCTCTGTGGGCCAGTGTTCTACCCCTAACTGGTCTAGTGTATTGCAGTCTTGCAGGATATGTTCAGCGGTCTGTGCTGTCTATTTTAATTTTAATGGGAGCAGTCTTAGTTTTTTTTAAGTGGCTGCTTAATCTGCTGTGTCCTGTTCTGAGGCGGAAGATAATAACCTGCTCTGCTCTGTCGAGATAGTGATAATGTCTTTTGGGTGGTCAACTTTCCTTATGGTTTTGATAAGGGTCCTCTGTTCTTGGTAGGTTATTTCTTGGTCTTTTTGTTCCTGTGTTGCTCCATCCATTGCCAGTCTATCTGCCTCTTCATTTCCTGGTATGTGCAGATAAAGACGAATATTGATGCACTAATTATACATGACAAAAATAAAAACACAAGCAGACAAGACAGAATATACGTTGGCAGTCAGTGAATAAACTATTTAGCTGGCACTAAGCTGAACTCGTTTATTTTCTGTCGTACAACAGACTGGATTTATGTGGATAATCTCCACATGTCTGGATAGATTCAGGCACATTTAGTACTTGTATCTGAAATGTCTATTTTTAGGGTAAACAAATTTACGATATTGGACTAGAAGTCAGGGTCACAAAAAGTTGGGAACTATTTTTATGTGTCTGGAGTTTGTGACTGTATGTTTAGGTACATACATACGTGTGTGTGTGTTTATGTGTTTGAGCGAGTTTATGTGTATATGGAGAGAAATGTTAGTCATCATAAATAAATAAATATAAGACGATGAAGTGATTTATTATCAAGTAAAACATATGTGTGTGTGTTTCTATGTATGTTTGTTGTTTGTCTGCTGTTTTTCGTGCCGATGAAGAATTTCTTACAGAATATTCGTTCTTCTATTTCTTCAGAGCCACTTTAGAAAGTTTTACAGATTTGTAGAATATAGTCCAGACAACGTAGTGCATTGAATGCTGTCTTATAAACTAGCTGCAACATTTATGTATTTCGGTCTGACACATCCAACTTCATCATGGTCTATATGTTATGGGACAAGCAACTCCATCCTAAACCCAATTAGTCTCCTTTTACGTCATGTCTGGCAAGTAAAAGTGCTGCTATTATTTTCTCCCCTTTCTGGATCCTGCAATATTAAAGTGAGAATATTCTTTAATTATTATTATATACACCAGTACAGGAGGAGATGTAGCGTATAGTGTTTCCGAGAATAGAAATATCATAGATGGTCGTTGAATGTCATGCAGCATTGTGTATAGCCTTTGAATATGTGGTCGTTGAATGTCATGCAACATTGTGTATAGCCTTTGAATATGTGGTCGTTGAATGTCATGCAACATTGTATATAGTCTTTGAATATTTGGTCGTTGAATGTCATGCAACATTGTGTATAGTCTTTGCATAAAATTTTACCTCAAGTATATCCTCATTATTTTCTATTATTTTCCATGTTACACTTCAATAAAACAGTAGCAATGTGATGTGCTTCTCTGAAATGTGATGCTACAGAAATATATAAGAATACAACGAAAAAGGAAATGACGAAAAACATTGCTTGGAGCATGAATTAAGCAGCGAAGATGGTTAGATTATAAACAACACAACATCGTAACAAGAAAATGGAATTGTTTGCTGAATATAAAGAGATATAACAACATGGAATTAGTAATGTTGCTGGAGCTCTGCCTGCCTGCCTATCTGTATGTCTTGTCTTATCTGGCCTGTCTGTCTTTCTATGTATCTATACGCTGGGGTCCTTGTTTGCCTTGCGGCGTCAATGGTAGAGGAGTTCTCTGGAGATGTCCTTCTTGTGCGCTGTTCGTAAGCTTGTTCCTGTGGCTTCTATGATTTCTTCGATCCATCTTTTACATGGTCTGCCTCTGGCTTTATAACCGTTATGTCTATGTGTCATGGCAATCTGTGGTATTATAATTTTCAATGGAACTAAATAAAATGAATAAAAAAAATAGCTTGTCAGATCTTTCGGCTTGCAGGTATGATGACGTCCCAGATGTGCAACCCTGATCCAAGGAACAACCACATATTTCTCACTAGGACATTAATACCAGCCAGGGAACTGCCAAATCTAATGATTTTTATGACAGTCATGATGCACTCAATCACTGTACAATCAATCGAATCGCGGGGTTATTAACCCACACCGATCCACAATATAAGTCCTAACAGGTAGTATGTAAACATCTGCTGTGCGGAGGCATTCTTTGACCTATTGACACAAAAATACCACCATACTTCTCTATGCATATCACTATGAAATGCTACCTCGTCATTTTTATTGGCTGGCCACATAATTAGTATCTCATAGTGACACGTAATAGCGTTGAACCATGGACTTTACGATCGTTATTTACATATGATGTGTTAGTACTTCTATTGTAAATGGACGTGGTTAAACTGATTGTGGTGATGTTCTCAATTTTAATATACTCTATAGTTTTCGTCAGATCAAATTGAAGCAACAATCACGCACAATCTAATGCAGGTATCCACAAGTGAACCAAATGACAGAATTTCCTCCAACACGCAAGGTCAACAAGACCCGTATCAATCATGGGCGATTAATCATTGTGAGTAATGGTAGTGGATTAATGGAGCACTTTCCTTCAGACAACTCTGATATTCTTGTTTAACCCTTTTTCATGCATCTTTAAGGAAGGAAACGAAGCAATGGACTGTCCAATCTATTTAGTCGTTGTAATCGATCTTTCTGGAAATGTTCTTGTGAACAGTTAAATGTTTGTTTCACATTTAAGTGAAGTGACATCTAATACAGAAAAGTGCACAACAGACGTACATGATTGACTTCATTGTAATCGGGTTATCCACAGTGTGACAACAGTGGGTCTGGACTTTTAGTTCAGGGATCAAAGAATAGGGCTACTGTCTTCTTTCAGGAATGTCGTAGAATGCGATTAAGGAAAGTTGGGGGAGGGTCTGACAAATTTCAACTTGAAAAAAAAATAATTGTCACTACAGGTCTTGCCTCGATTCCTTAGTTTCCTGTCAACCTTGTATGATGGAGAGATACAGACCAGTGAACATTGCTTTGTCCTTTCGTGGCAGACTCCTAGGAATGCTAGGTGTGCCATCGCAGGAGATGGGTCAACTGATCTGACGGAAGAATGAAGAACTAGTTGATCCAGAAGTATATGCTGCACTTCTAGCAGAACGTCATGATCATTGGATACTGATGCACTGAAATGCCTCTCTTTGGGGACAGAACATGCTTCCATAGACCCCACTAACACAATCCTTCTCTATAAGCAGCAACACGTACGCGTTTGAGTGTCACCTCGGTTACTGAACTAAGGATGATCTATGTTTTTATCAGAAAGACTATTGGCTGTCAAGAGGTACCTGCTCACAGAGAAAAAGATTACTTCGTAAACATCTTCATCACTTATATAAAAAAGAATATACATCTCTTGGCAGTAAAATAGAAAAATAAGCGGAAAATGAATATTACCTATAAAATGAAACTTTTGCTGTTCTCCATGTTTCTGAAACATATAGCAACACAGAAATAAAGTTATATCTAAAGAATCCGTTTTTAGTCCATTTAATTTTCAATTATTTCCATTGAAATAAAGCTAATCATTGCTTCATATACAGTAGCGGCGAGGAACATTTTTTGTATGCTAGGGGGCATTTGCAAATTTCTGCATTCGCGAACAACAGAAAATTATCAATTTAGAACGTATCCTGCCATATTTGTTGAAACATTTACTTAACTCACACCATGTGCTATACTCTAGTGCTATAATCACCCCTAGTGCTATAATCACCCCTAGTGCTATGACTGAAACTGCTTATCTTTGATAAGGCGTGCAATGTTAGCTGTAGCTTCCACGCTTCTTGTCCGTGATGACATGTGGACACTAAGTGGCTAATTACGAACATCTGCCACTAATGAATGACTTATACTCTTATTTATCATTTATCATTTATCTTATTTATTCTTATTTATAGATAAGCAGCGGAAACTATGTTTGTCGTGATGTCTCTAACAATTCTGAACGCACACATATTATGTGGCAAACCTAAGGATATATATATATATATATGTTATCTGTACATGTATTTTAATATTGTGTTAACTAGGGACTCGGTACACTGTAACTATCCAATCACAATATTATATGATTGCTATGATTCACTTAATAAAAATTTATGGTGCAATGGAACAGGATCCTAAATTTATTACATTTTTTAGTCGAGATTCGGTTGGTTTCTGTGGGTCAAACAAAAAGATCCCGGTAGTCAGACATTTCCCACACTTGATATACGGTATACGTTATTTTCTTCAGGAACATATTATTTCGTATCTTGCAATGAAGTCTATAATTTTAATTGGAGAATTATACGTAGTTTGTATTTTTTATAACTGCTTTAATAGGAATGCTAATCATTGAGAATATGTTTGTGTTTTGATGAACAAAGAACCTGTGTGTTTGGAATTAGACAATCAAAAAATCTACGAATAAGCTACATACAAAAATATGTATAATAGATCAACAATCTTATTATTGATGATAGCAAACAATAATTGATTTTTATTAAACAGTAAGACTGTCTATTAGTCTTTTCTTCCCCAAGGAAACCCACAGGCGCTGTCTTCTCCCATCATATCTGAGTATGCATGCTGATGGTTCCCGTGACTAACTAGGTTTTACTAAATTAAATATACAACAAAATAATTAACACGGTCGGTAGTGGACGTCTATTGCAAATGTTGACAGCGATACTTACTGCGGCGAAAATGTCAAGTATATTTGAGCGTGGTTAGCTGCCAGTGTTGTCACTAGTGAACGGTACAGGAAACAGTGAACGGTACAGGAAACAGTGAACGGTACAGGAAACAGTGAACGGTACAGGAAACAGTGAAAGATACAGGAAACAGTGAACGGTACAGGAAACAGTGAACGGTACAGGAAACAGTTCTCTCGTACGGCTAACCTACCATCGTTATGACTACAGACGTCTACCGATCAGTAAAAGTAGTAAAACTTTGAACGTACCAGTTACGATGCCCAAAAAACAATAGCCAATAACTATAGCTAGTGTTAATAATCGCATGTTTCAGTACATGTTTCCATTACACTACTCCTTGCATTCCCCACCGAGTGCAATGAAAACTATGCTATAACCTGACATATATCATCCAGCTCTTGTTCATTTCTTTGATACGAATATTTCTTCAAAAGTGCCACATGTATTGATCCACTGCGTAGAACTCGATTTTCAATCAATAAAAAAGACAATTAAAACATCTAGAGTAGATGGTGAAGAAAATAATATTTAAGAACAAGCTATAATAAACCTGACATCTAGATACCACTTATACCATTCGGACGTAACAAAAACATCTAGATACCACTTATACCATTCGGACGTAACAAAAACATCTAGATACCACTTATACCATTCGGACGTAACAAAAACATCTAGATACCACTTATACCATTCGGACGTAACAAAAACATCTAGATATAAATGTAAAAATCCAAAGTGGCAACACTTTTATCAAAACCCGGTATCCAACATTCGAAATACTACCATTAGTCTCGGTTTCAACAGTGAAAATTATTGTAAAACTAACCATATGAAGCAAATGCTTAAGCTGACATAAGAGACCTCAGTTTAATTATTCTGACATTGAAATGTACAATAAAATCGGAGGGAATTGAAAATGGGAATACAATTTGATGTAAGCAAATAAAAAAATGTTGTGGCGCTATTTAAATGATGTAACAGACTTGGTATTTTACATGTGATAGACACGGACTCACTTTCTAAAACTATTTTGTAAGGAACAGTTGAGAGTGCAAGGAGAAGAGGTGATGAAAGAAAATCTTGGATTGACAACATTATGGAATGGTCCCGGCATGCTTTTTCTACACAAATCCGCATGTCTGTAGACGAATGTGTTTTTGTGATAATGTCTTCACTATAGAACCTCTAAGTCTGCTTCGGGATATCTTATTAAATAAGTAATGAGTTTGTAGTATTATATTATAGAGACGTATACGTATGGAATCATTTTGCCTACGAGCGATATTACTTAGTACTATTTCTTAGGAATTGCTATTTGCAGACGACCACACACTAGTAGATTCATCAGAAGAGCAACTACAAAAACAAATAGGTTACATCAAACATGCCAAACCTTTAACATGAAGATAAACATAGAAAAGACCGAAGTAATGAAGATAGGATGAACTGAAAGAAACACCAATATATATATATACATATATATATATATATATATATATATATATATATATATATATATATATATATATATATATAGGAAACAATAGACTTAAACAAGTGACAGAATTCACATATCTAGGAAGCAATGTTACAACATACGGCAAAAGCAGTAAAGAAATACACAATAGATATAGTAAAGCATACCAAGCCCTAGGAATCTTCAGAAACAAAACTGTAGATTTAAACTCAATTCAAAACAATTATTATACCAATGCTATGCTACCAATGCCAAACATGGACAACGACAGCACAAGACAAACGTAAACTTGTGACAGTTGAAATGGCAGGCTTACGCAAATGAGTGAGAAATGAGGACATTAGACAAAGAACCGGCACCGTCCCAATCTTGGAATATATTAAGAGCCAACAGATCAAATGGTTTGCACACATCAGTAGACTACCATCAGACAGCATACAATAGCAAGATATGCTACACAGATACAGTTAAGGCAGACCTAGAGGCCGACCACGAAAACGATGGACCACCGAAATAAAAGAGACAACAAATCCCACAATATACTCAGCGCACACGAGGGCCATCTCCAGAAAACTCTTCTACCCCTGACGCTGAAAGGCAACAATGGGTTTAGAGAATAGAGTCTGAGTTTCTGTATAGAAAATTTCAAGCAGCTTTTTCCTACATTCAGTAGTTTGGGAAGTGGAATTCCAACTGTAGCATAATTTTAAATGTTTTTCCGATGAAATCTGAGATTGTTGCATGAGCTTTGGGATTACGCTATCTTGCTTTAACAATGGCGCCTTTGGCATGCATTGTGCTACTTTTCTGCGATGTACGATGCACATTTGAGGGGACAATAGTACAGTGAAATCAATCTTCTACATATTTAGATTGGTCGGTTGGTTGTTTATCCAGTCTGAGTTTTCTACTATATTAGACCGGTAGTTATTTTCTATGCAATATATATACACAGTAGTTTGTCATTGCTTTCTGAACAATCCGGATGCACAATTGCCTGTAGCGGGGATCGAACTCGGTACCCTGACCCTCTCAGACGTTCTATGTACCATGAGCTATTTTGAGCCATTTTAGAAGGCTGGATTTCACATTAGGCAATGTATGTACGAGCTTTTGCGTCTTGCAGACGGTCATTTAGCAAGAAGAAGAAGCAATTCGTTGAATATTTTCTCACGAATGTGACTTTTCAAGCGATCATATCATAGCAACGGTAGATTTTTGTTTGCGTCTGTCTTCTTTTTCTTCAATATTTTTAAATATATTATTTCTGAACAATGCTGCTCCCGCACGCAGGTTTTGCCTCAACACATTCTGAGTTTCTACCGTGTTTTCACAGTGTTTGGATTCTATGTGGAAGCCTTTCATTGAGGATTTACAGATGTCTGTATACCTCAGCATTAGTTTACCGCGGGCTCGATGGCTTTCAGTCAGTTCCCCGAATAATACTTGTTTATGGATGCGGCAGTCTGGCATTCTGCAGATGTAACCCAACCAACGCAACATATTTATATTCAGTGTGTCCATGGCATATGGTAACTGAGTGCGACGCAACGCTTTCATGTTGGTGATTCTGTCGTGCCATTTGATGTTTAAGATCTTGCGGAGACATCTTAGAGGAAGATGTTGTCTCCTCACATGTTTGGTGTAGGTGGTCAATATTTCAGATCCGTAGTATACTGTACTCAGCATGAATTTGTTATAGATCTGTATCTTTGTTTTCAATTTTAGCTTATGGTTTTCCCAAGCTCGCTTTGACAGTCCGCTAAAAATGGTAGCCACTTTCACTATACATGCGAGTAGGCAATAGTCGAATAGTATATTATAAACGGATAAGATCTAGTGGTCCTTGGACTCAGCAGGCTTCATTGAATGCCACTCAATTGTATAGAGTACACTTTAAGCCCATGAACTCTAATGTATTGGAGGGAAAGTCAGGTGAAATAAGCCGCGATGACTCTCCCGGTTTATCCATGTGTTTGTGAGTTGTTGTTTTAAATTTAGGTTGTTCCATTCTACTTCTCGTCAACATTGAGAGTTCGTTATTATTAAGATTTCGTGAAAAATAATATAGATTAAAAATAATTACATCAGATTTACATGTTAGTAGAAACAACTAAAATTCTCAGATTTACAAAAAAGTTAGTGGAAACGATTAATATTCAAAACAAACTGTAGAAATATACTTCAGGAAAAATCTGATTAAGACGCAGCTAAAACAGATGCACAGAAATCGGAGATAAAGAATCAGACAGAGTAAATGTCGTCTGAGAAATCTTGGACAATAAAAACAGATCTGTGGTGTATTTTTTAACCTTAGTGTCCATTTAAGAGATGAAGTAACACCACGTGACAAATTTCGCTGATTATCCATCGATTTTCGAATTCTCTCATCGAGAGCATCATTAAAGACATCCTGCTATGAAAATTCGATATTTCGCCACATTTATTTTTCATCACCGAGTATTTCGTTATTATGTTTTCTATTCTGAGTTTTGGAACTTGCATTAACCTAATAGGACTGAAGCAAAAAAATTGTCAATAAAAATAGAACAAGAGAAGTAATCACCATGGTTACTCCAATAGATTGAATATTTTTGTATATGATATCACAAGTGTGTGAATATTGATTGACAAAGATGCAGCGTAGTTTTTTTTCTGCAACTATCGATATTTGATGTCAGTGTTTAGGGTTCGTCGTCCAGAAAATATAGGTATACAAACATTGGATAAGAGCAAGAAAACTCAAGTGACTTGGCCATGTTTAGAGGATAAACATCAGCTGGTGCCAAAACAAATACTGTGTGAGGAACTCACAGTGTATGTACAGAAGAGGCAGACTAATGTTGCGATACAAGGATGTATGCAAAACATCAATGAATGCCTTTGTCATCGTCTCTGACAACTGGGACAACTGATGGAAAATCGCGTAACATAGATAATAAGTCTGCGTAACGATGCTAGCGCATCAGATAACTCAACTGTGAAGAACGGGGGAAGAACGAAAGCCCAGATGCCAGAAGTGCAGTCAGCGATGTTATGTTCTCATACTACTTTTGTAATGTTCTCATACTACTTTTGTAATGTTCTCATACTACTTTTGTAATGTTCTCATACTACTTTTGTAATGTTCTCATACTACTTTTGTAATGTTCTCATACTACTTTTGTAATGTTCTCATACTACTTTTGTAATGTTCTCATACTACTTTTGTAATGTTCTCATACTACTTTTGTAATGTTCTCATACTACTTTTGTAATGTTCTCATACTACTTTTGTAATGTTTTCATACTACATTTTTAATGTTCTCTTGCTACTTTGTAAAATGTTCTCTTGCAGCAAATAAAATGTATCATAGATTGGAAAGTTTAACTATGAGAAGACATATTCGACTGCTGTCCGTTCAATTATATACTGATATAAAATTGCTTCAGACCGTCTGTAAAAATGATTAAGGCCACAAGCGATGAGAGGTCAGAAAGTAATGACCCACACAATATCTTTATCAGATACTACGTGAGATAGAAACACATAAGCTAGCACACTACAAATGTGGAGTACTATTATTAGTTCAGTTAGTTCATTTCGTGCCGCAGGCAACACATAGGACAGAGGTTTTGATTCTCCATGTATTGCGGTCCTCTGCCTGTAGGTTTAGTTCTTGTATGGTCTTGTAGCCTATTGTTTCCCCTTCTTTAAGTATGGAGTTTTTTAATGTTGCTTTAGGATTTCCTTGTTTTCTTTCCGTCAGGTGTCCACATAAGGGTTTGTTGGTTTACTCTGTTTTCATCTAGTCTTAAACGCGACCCAGGTATTTCCATCTGCGTTTACTATGATTACGTGTACGAAATTGCAGCGCACTCATACAACTAATGCAATCTAACCGCTCCGCTATAATGGCATCTTTCAACAATTTGCATTGCAAATACCGAATTATGACAACATTCCTCGTTCCTGAGAAACTGTTTTAGATAATCGCGAACGTTTGTGTACTATGTATATGTGCAATCGATACGAGAACTGTTAGTCGCTGGGAGATACAATATATGCAGTCGATAAGGGCACCGTTTGTAGCTGGACTCGGAGATTTAAGCTTCAGTAAGTAAGGTGTCAGACTTTCATAATCTGTCACACTCTAGACTGTCTTGTCACAGAAACCAGGAAGGATATGCTGAAGCGTGATGATGTCAATAATCGCAGTGAGATATGAGAATTACTAGCCAACAGTTGACATCGCATGTCAATAATCGCAGTGACTAGCCAACAGCGGACATCGCATGTCAATAATCGCAGTGACTAGCCAACAGTTGACATCGCATGTCAATAATCGCAGTGAATATGAGAATTACTAGCCAACAGTTGACATCGCAGCTTTCAGTCAATAAAGGAAGTGCAATTGAAATAATCCAAACTCAGGGATTTTTAAGGTTTGCGCAAGATGGGTTCCACGAAATCTTACAAATGATCACATATTTCAAGGAATAACATTTTCTTTTTTTGGAGCGTTTCGATGCTAATGGAGTAAACTTTCTGTCTAAGATTATTACAGGTAACTAAACATGTGTCACCATTTTGAGTCTGAGACAAATAGGACGTTTATAGGAGGGCATCATCCGGAATCACCATGATAAAGGACATTCAAAACAACTCTTTCAGTAGGAAGGGTAATTAACACTGAATTGTGAGAAAATAAAGGTATGATTCGCCTGGATGTGATCCCAAGAGGAGATACAATAAAAGTATGCATCGCTTCGATGTAATGCCGAGAGACAGTGAATGTATGATTCTGTTGAGTTCGTACTCACAAGAGTTTAGCAGACCTGATTCTCCTTCATGTCAATGCGCTTCAATGCTATTCTTGGTGCACTCTTACATTGTGTTACAAGTATGCTTGATGTACAATCTTACATTGTGTTACATGTATGCTTGATGTACAATCTTACTTTGTGTTACATGTATGTTTGGTGTACAATTTTATCTTGTGTTACATGTATGCGTGTTGTACAATCTTACATTGTGTTACATGTGGATGTAGGTAAGGACAAGAAGAGAAAGTATCAAGTGATTGATTAGTTTTCTGCTAGTATATTTACTCCCAGACTTTGTCAACTTACAACCACTAGTCACAAAAAGAACAGTAAGCGGTACACATACGACACACAACAAATTTTAGCGTGATATTTATAACGTAGCCAGTCATATAGTAGTGCGATGTTTATAGTAATAAAGTTAAGAGAGATCGTAACTGAAAGCAGTTCAGATATTGCAAAACAATAATCGTCGGAGTAAAATTTCACAGTTTGGTTAGGGAAGAAATTCAACCAAAAATACTCAGTCATTCGTTTATTGACAGTACAGAGTTATTCGCTAGATCATGATTGTGGCACTTCAGACAAGTCCATAGATGATCCGATCTCATGTTCAATATGCCCTTCGGGTTCTTGATTCCTGATTAGAAAATTGGCCTCACAGCACGTGGGGCATTCCCATAATGCCCTTCGGGTTATGATAACAGACTGTTTCTGCTCTGTGTTGTTTGATATCTATTCTTGTGAATCCTGCATGCTGCTGGTTTCTTGCGACATCACGCTTCACTCTCAGATCCTGCACTCTATCTATAGACAGGAAACAAAAATACACATGCATTATCCAACTTGTCTAACTCCTACATTCAAAATATCTGCAAGGTCCAGTGAACTACGACTAGTCACCTAACTGGCAAGTCAGTCTGCTCTTTCACTTGCCCTAACACCCGCGTGTCCAGGTAAAAGAATGAATATTATTGGCAATGCATGACTTGTACAGATAGAAAACAGTTGACATTATCTCGTGGATTACATGCATATTTAGTGTTTGTAATGATGATGGCTACGACGATTAAGATCAATATTTCCGTTTACGCCACGAAGACATTCTACCAGTTTTATTGTCATCCACTCGAAAAACGCATACAATCTAAAGGTAGTAAATTGCAACAGGAACAATTTATCAGGGAGTAGCAACACATCCTTAGGGGAAATACGGTAATGGTTTTATCAGGATATAATGACGTCACTGTCGACGTCTACACTAAAACTTCCCTGGAGCCCCGGTTGTATACATCCGCAACAACACGCTCGTTAATCGTTATAGTCAAGGAAGACAGGAAGACACAGAAAAAAGAATTAACGTTCGCTCATGCATTATCGAGATCCGACAATTGAGCAAAGAATAGCAACACTGATACCTGTCACACCTGTTATCGGAGGCGATTTTGTTGATTTTTTTACAGGAGTTGGCTGTCCCATCCCATATAAGGTCGAAGTGATCCAGAAGTCATGCCGAAGTCGGATGTATCAGGTAGACAAGCGCTTATATCGCAACTAGGCTGTAAACAATAAACAAAACATTTCGTTATCTGAGCTACATCGTACTAATCTGCAGGAGTTTGAGAATGAACGCAGAGAAGAAGTACTAAAGTTGTCCTGTTTTGTACCTTATAATTATTTTCATTAAACTTTTTTTAACATGGCCGTTGACACGTCCTCAGTAGAAAGGGGGGGGGGATTACCCTACACATAACGCCGTACATTTTATCTATCTATTCGCTAAACACTTTGTTTCCTTTCAGTGTCATGGGTAGAAGAGTTTTCTAGAGATGGCCCTCGAGTGTGCTGAGTATATTTTTGATTTTGTCGCCTCTTTTATTTCTGTGGTCCATCGTTGTGGTAGTCTGGCTCAGGATCTGCTGTCACTGTATCTGTGTAGCATAGATCGCTGTGGTATGCTGTCTGATGGTAGTCTGCTAATGTGTGCAAACCATGTGATTTGTTATCTCTGAATATATTCCTAGATTGGGGGGGGGGGATAAAAAAGATACAGATCAATACTTCAAATGTAGATAAACTTCATCTACAAACCAGTTTTTTTAACTTGTGCCTTCTTTACTCGGGACCTTGTTTTCACCTGTTTTTACTTCTTGGAATCGACTACAGTAGCCTCATATCCCAGAGGTGGCAGATTGATACATTTATAATAGTTTGTCTATTTGTTAACGAGCAAGGGTAACTCCAAGGAATCTGAAATTTATAATAAACATCATATGAGAAGTTCTAGCAAACTGACAATCTGGAATCACAGACTGAGTACACATAGACTGCCCCAAGTGCAATGATACACTATGGGATCACAGACTGAGTACACATAGACTGCCTCAAGTGCAATGATACACTATGGGATCACAGACTGAGTACACATAGACTGCCCCAAGTGCAATGATACACTATGGGATCACAGACTGAGTACACATAGACTGCCTCAAGTGCAATGATACACTCTGGAATCACAGACTGAGTACACATAGACTGCCCCAAGTGCAATGATACACTCTGGGATCACAGACTGAGTACACATAGACTGCCACAAGTGCAATGATACACTATGGGATCACAGACTGAGTACACATAGACTGCCCCAAGTGCAATGATACACTATGGGATCACAGACTGAGTACACATAGACTGCCTCAAGTGCAATGATACACTATGGGATCACAGACTAAGTACACATAGACTGCCCCAAGTACAATGATACACTCTCCAGAACCAGCAATATGTTATGATTTTATATTTACAGTTCCTTTTTCCAGAGCTGCAGCTTGGAAGAATGACAGATTTCATGGTAGATTTATTTCCTGAAAAAAATCTTTCTTTCAAAATAAAAAAAAACCTACCTCGTGTTCTTATATACGCTTCCTTCAACCAGTCTTCTAATTTAGGGCTGTCATAACGTCAACATTTTCCCGTTTATTTTTCATAATTCACCCCTCCCTCAGCAACTGACAATAATTCATGGATCACCAACCTGCTTAATTATGTCAAACAATTTTTATCAGCACCCTCTAAAAAAGTATGTTTAGCTGAAAAAGAACGAAAAAAAACTAAATATTTTTTTGCAGACTTTTAGAACAACTTTTAAAATTTAGACAAATTAATTAGTGTATAAAAACAGTATTATTGACATCAACTTTTGTCAATCCCCCACCACGTCTTGTCAATAACTGTCAAATTGTGTCAGACTAACTACAATTTTTGACGTACTTTATGAACACCTTCTTAGGTTATATCAGAGCTCATAATCATGAAAATAATGATCAAAGTTGAGGTAATCCTGCCACCACCATCTCCTTGGAAAACCGAAAACATCACCTTGATATTTAACACCATATACACACAGAAGCAGATGCATCAATAAGAATGTTTGCAATGTTTATACAATCAATAAGAATGTTTGCAATGTTTATACAATCAATAAGAATGTTTGCAATGTTTATACAATCAATAAGAATGTGTGCAATGTTTATACAAAAAATAAGAATGTTTACAATGTTTATACAATCAGAAATGATCATTCCGAGTTGTTCAATTTATCACCCTGGCTTGGAGACGGGGAGAGTTGAACCACAACCCCTTGCCTAGTTTAGGGTGAAAATGTATTCAATACAATTATTAAATTTCGTATGTTATATATTTTTGACAACTAAAGCTACAAATTCCCTTATCAGTTGGGAACCAGTCAGCGATAGATTAATATGAGCTCGCTACCAGACACGATTCTTTGCAACTTAGGAAACGAAATGACACAAGATGGTGATACAATAAGAAAGATTTCTGCAAGAATTGCGTTGGCATTCAGCGCATTTAAATCGCCTAGCAAAAAAAAATTGAAATTTAAAATAAGTAAATAGTTCAAACTACTAGTGCTTAACTCAATGCAATATCTATATTAACTTATAGATGTGAGGGCTGGAAATAACAATAGCACGGAAGAAGGAATTAAATTTATTTGAAAATAACTGACTTAGAAAACTCTAAATATTGACTGAGAAGAATTCAAGTTGAACAAGAAAATAAGAGAAGACACCAAAAACAGCAATATGTTTTTACACAAATACGCAGACATCAGCAAACTTATATCTGGCGTGCACTTAGAATGGATGAAAAAAGACTGCCATTATAAGAATTAAAATCGGTTTCAGATGGAAGGAGAAAAAACGGAAGACCAATAGAAACTCTTAGCAAAAAGCCATTAAAGAGGATTATGATTATAATTATTGGTCTCAACAACATGCAAGAACTACACACACCACCATCATATGGCATAATACTGGAGATTACTGGTTTCTGCCCTATCTACCATATTTGACGCTGGTGAAACATATTTGGATAGAGAGAGATTATATTTGCTTTCTTTTGTGTATATCTCATTTCTCATATAATTCATTCATAGTTTTATTTCATGATAAATGATATATGTATATGTTTATCCCTTAACAAGTCGTAGGAAAAAATAACAACATAAATCTGAACTAAGTCTGTAACAACAAAATAGGTGGGACTAATACTGGTACATCGCCCGTGTGTTGCCGGGGCCCGAAAGGGGAGCAAAGAATAGCAACACTGTTTACCTTCCACGCATGTCGTAAAAGGCGACTAAAGAGGTTATGGGATGGAGTTGGCTGTCCCATCCCATGTAGGGTCAGCTACCCAAAGCTATGCTGAAGTCGGATGTGTCAGGTCGAAAGGCGCAGATATCGCAGCAAATGCTGTAAACCATGACACAACGCATACCGTTCTCCGGACTACATCCTGCTAATATGCAGGAGTTTGAGAACGAACGCAGAAGAAGAAGAAGATACTGTTAAATTTGATCAAGACAAGTCAATTATTGGTTGCTTGGATGATACTCCGTGGATGATACTCCAACCGTGGTTGATACTCAAACCGTGGACGATACTCCAACCTTGGACGCTACTCCAACCGTGGACGCTACTCCAACCGTGGACGTCACACCAACCGTGGAGGTTACTCATAGGTTATATCAGAGTGTTTAACCTTCAAACAATAGCGAAGGTGGCGGTTGTTGTTATCAAGACACCACACCATTGTATCATGAACTGTCAAATGTTTTACTAAATTTATTTACTAACAGTAAACTAAGAAGTTTACCTAGGGTTTGTACATAAACAACGTCAAACATTAGGTGGTGGAAAAGGGGGGGGGTGAGATTGTGTTATGAAGGCTGACAACTGCTGACAAGGGGAGGTGGTGACTGACAATAGTTGATTTCAACAAATATTGTTTCCTATCGAAATTAAATTTTCTGAATTTGAAATAATTTTTGAAAAAATCTGCAAGAATCATTCAGTTTTATTGTACTAGTTCCTTATATTAAAAAAAGTTTTTTTGTGTGTGGGGGAGTTAAACTCTTATAGACATAATTACACAAGGGGAGAGAGTTTCCTTGAATTCTTGACATTTGTTGAGAAATGGGGACCCCCCCCCCCCCTTGAGGGTTTAAAACTGGACGACATTGTGGGCGTGTTGTATGGACTGATGTGCTTGGTCGTATGTGAAATCATTGAAATAATAATTTAGAAGCAATATCAATTCTCTATTACAATTTCTAATATGCTATAAAGTAGATGTCTCAATTTTTTGTCAAGGTTGATACAAAAACTGGATGAAATTTACAGCATACACAGCACAAACTATAAATAGAAACTACTTTAGAGAAACACACGGGGGATAAATGAAATGGAACCTGAACAAAAAATCGTGACAAGCGAAGGGCAGCCTAAAAGACATTTTAGGAAGATTGCTTTTGGCAAGGATGACAGCCGGGGAGAAGTAGGGATTCCTGTGTGATACTGTGCATGACCGTATACAATATAAAACTAGCTGGCTAATAGGAAATCCAGACTTCTTAATGACGTATTTGATTATCACCGTGAATATCATTAGTCATTATGACTATACTTTGTGTGACAGCCAATGAAAATCATGGGAGTAATCAAATGATTCATTATGGAAGGTTTGATTTCCCATTAGTTAATATGTCTTATATTTCTAAGTGTCATGTACTGTGGGACATAGTGATTTGATGACCTTGAACTTCATATTTTACGTTTCGACATTACTCTCCGCACTGACGTCTCGAGACAGTGCACATCACAAATTTTACCTCTTTGAGCTGTAACAGCTCTTGACACAAAATATCGGAAACCAAAATCGTGATCCGTGATAGTATAATGTTAAGTCGTTTGTCCGCCGACCAGCAGGTTCAAGTGTGGAATTCATTCGTCACTGTTTTTTTTAAATATTTTGGGAAGTAGGATACGGGGCTCATGCTTATGGAATATCAAGGAACGGTACCATCGCTACTGAGAAATTGCAGTAAGCGACGCTAGTCATGCGGACTGTGGTCAGCCACCAACTAGACAGGCAAGCACTTATGGGAAAACTGTATTATAAGAACTGTGCTTCAACACTCGGCCTACCTTTACATGTTTGTTCTTCAAACAATGCACTGAGAAGCTTGTGCAGCTCTGACTACCGTGTAGACGTTCTTCTCTAATTACGGCTGGGCAGCAGTATGTATTCTGGATATAATGCGTTGTGTAATAGTTTACAGCTTGAGAGTCGTTCATTAATTACGTTAACAATTAGGGAGGTGAGGAGTTCTGGAAATGTGTGACAGTGGTTGACAAAAAAGGGGGAGGGGGTGGGTACAAAAGCAAATTAGTTTTTTTATAGACCATTTAAATTGTACTTATTTGACAAATGTTTCCAATATTTCAATTCAAAATTTAAAAAATGTGGGTTTTTTTGGAACTTTTTATTTCTTCTGGGATTATTATTTTTTGGGGGACATAATTGAGCAGGTTGGGTGTGGGGTTCATGAATCCGGGACATGTTGTTGACAAGGAGTAGGGAGTCAAAAATTGACTAAAACAGTGTTGACGTAATTCATGGACAGCAATTTGGCTGCGATGTCTGCGACTTTCGACCTGATGCATCTGACATCATCCCGACGTTTTTCATCACTTTGGCCTATAGAGTGAAACAGTCACAAAGCTTCATAGTCGCCTCCTACAACAAGCATACCTGGTAATAACGTTGCTATTGTGTACCCTGTCAGGACCCGGTAACAGACTATGTAGAAGTCCATGCGAAGATAATCTTACACTGTGCTCGTGGACTTGTGTTTTCAACCTGTGACAGGAAACTGTTTTCGATACACATAGCGGATTGCCAGTGAAGTATGAGACGTCATTAAATGAGCTACAACCTGACCAAAGTAACACAAAAGTAGTAATATTGTTTCAATATAGCGGGCGTTGATAACTGGACTTCTTAACATGAAGTATTAGTGTCCACTTTCTCCGGCTACTTGCTTATTACTAAAGCTAATTCATTTAGTGAAGTATTCACATATTTTTCCTTGTTAGGAGGAGGTGTAAAGGTACCATCTATATGTATGGGAAACACTGTATATTTTCTTTTCCTCCTATTTTATTTATTTCTTTTGTTTATATTTAAGAATTTCCTCATTTATTTAGTTACGTTATTTCAGAGATGAAAGAGAGGGAGAGAGAGAGAGAGACAGAGAAAGAACATAAAACAAAGAAAGACGGAGAAAGAACGAAAAACAAAAAAGGAAAGAGAAAGAAAGAGAGGAAGTAAAAGAATGAGAGGAAAGAGAGAGGCACAAACGAACAAAAGAGTGAGAAAGAAAGATACAAATCAAGAAAATTGGAGGGGTGCAAAGGGAACGCTTCGCTCTAGGCGGACCCAGGGTTAGCAGATAACCAAGATCCCAAATGTACCTCCTCGCGGTGCACCCTGGTAACAGAAAAACAGCAACACGAGCTGATTCTGGCCAAATCATTTTGGGATCGTGTCCGAGAGTGTGGAGGTAGCAGATGGAAATAGATTTGAATGCAAAAGAGACAGACAATATCTCCGACACCATTAGCATCACCACATACAGCGACACTGTCGACATACAGTGACGCCTGTCAGTCCAGTCAGAACATTGGAGGGGCGGCCAATGTAAAAGGCACGTAAAGGTGGATGCATGGTAGAAACTAATATATGTCATAATGAGTACAATGACACTACGAAAGAGCAGAACAGCGCCAGAGGGCAGCGCGAACTGCAAATAGAAAGTGAAAAGTTCTAAGGAAAGGGGAACTACAAGCTCTGTTATCTCGAGACGAGCTTCTAGTTACATGTGATCCTTATAGGCAGAGACCCAGACCCATCACGGGCGTTTTGAAAAGCAAGAAGACCTAACCCAACTCTAATGTCGAGCCTTCCTAAACCGGAAATATGCTCGCGAAGAGAAAGGGTGTCGTACCCAATGGGCTTAGGCAAAAACGGGACAACGATGAGAGTCCTGGCCCAACTTTACTGTCAATATTTCCTTTACCGAAAATACACTTGCAGAGAGAAAGGGTTCAGTACCTGATGAGCTCAGGCACAAAAGGGACAACGATTTTAGCCCTGGCCCAACTCTACTGTCAAGCTTTCCTATACCGGAAACACACTTGCAGAGAGAAAGGGTTCAGTACCTGATGGGTTCAGGCGCTATTGGGACATGGTCGCTCAGCTCGAGAACGCATTGCTCTCAAACGGGTGGTGTGAGACTCGAACTTGGGCAAGGTGTCCACGATGTCGGTGAAAGACACATCGGATAAGAGGGCGAAAGAGCCAGGTCCAACTCTTCTGTTGAGTTCTTCCTCTTAAGGAACCAGGCTCACAGAAGATAAACGGTTCAGTACCCGATGGACACAGGCACAGTACGTCCAATTACACGAGGCAAGTTCACAGACAGTGGAACACCTCGTGCGAGACAGACGTGAGCAAAAATCGTCTGAGCGAAGAGTCACAACACACACGTGTGCCTGGCGACAGATATGGAGGCTGTCGCAGGCTAGGGTAGCCCACCCGAATTGTCAAGGCATGCCGAAATCGGATGTGTTAGGCCTACAGGGCGCAAAACGGTGACACAACGTTATCACGCTCCCGGCGGAAATCGCATTGATATCCATGCTGGTTACAATGGAGCGAAAGCAAAACAAACAAACAAGAAAATTGGAGAGAGAAAGAGAGAAGAAAAAAAGGGAGAAGAGAAGAAAAAAGATAGAAAGTTACAAAGAGAAAGAGAGAGCGGGGGGGGGGGAAGAAAGCTAGAAAATGAACAGATAAAGAGAGAGAAATAAAATAGAGAAAAAAAAGAGAAAGTAACATCGAGAGAGTAAAATAGAGAAAGAGTAACACAGAGAGAACGAGAGTGAAAGAACTAGAGAATAATGAGTGAAAGGACGAGAGAGAGAGAGAGAGAGAGAGAATGAAAGAGTTATAGAAAAAAGTTGAAATAACATAAAAATAGAGGTATGCATATTGGTACAATCATTTGTTTTGTCAGATAGTGGGATATTGTAGTGCTGGTGACCAGCTGGAAAAAACTGTTTATGGTTAAACAATTTCCATTGCCTGGTTCAACCATGCGTCCAGCCGTTTCCGTTACTCTAATCGAGTCATGTGTCACATTGTCCCAATAAAGCGGTTCTTAAAATGTTACATTTAGTCATAGGTAGCTGCGTCATTCTCCAGAAACGTCATGTGCGCTGATCCCAAACAGCGTCACTCATCTTGGCCGATGCGACTGAACATTGGTAATATTATGTATACTTGGTGTCATCAGTCAATGAACAAACACGTGTAAACTCGAGTCTGTAAAGATAAGTAACGCTGTCTGGGATCATACCGCAGGACTATTATGGAGCAGAGCTTGAACAGCAACGCGACAAAGCATCGATATGGACTAAGAAAAGAGACCCCATACAAGTATAAATGGTACACTTCTCACAAATTCTGTTGCCTTCAATAAAATTAATGCATTAACTCAGTTTTCTGCTTGTACTGTGGACAAATGTTGATGCTTCACATTCCAGAATGCATTTGAATTATCATTCGTGTGTGAAATCGTGTAGTGTCGATAAATATTTATAAAGTGAGATAATAATGTAAATATTATTTTAAAAAAGCGCATCTTTTTGGAAGTTACTTTTATAAAAGTTATTCGCTGATTGAACATCATTCAACCTATCGACTGTGTCCATCTGGTCATTAACTTCTCGAGGTTACTTGAATTGTACTCACTTCATGATTCGTGAGATCACGAAAGAGGTCAAAGTCAAAACAACATTTTTGGAAATTACTCGTAACAGGTTCATAAGGATCCCGTGAAACGTACTGAACACAAAACCAGCTGACACTATTATTGTGAATTCCTATGAAAGATTGACGGTTCTCGAATAAATTCATTTGATAATTAAATGCTCAAATATCGTTCATCTCACTACAGAACAACGATACATCATCACATGGTTTTCCATTTAACCTTCCCTAGTACAGATTATCATCAGGTACCGTCTCCGTATCGAAGGTTCACATAACCAGACCTCCAATACCTTGTTTTTCTGTGCCTCGATGGTGCAATCTGCTAGACTGTAGCCTGCCAACTCATGATGTTTCATGCCACCTGCTTGTCTCTCTGCATTTTGATATCTTGTTTCATACACAGTATTATCAGGACTTCTTTGTTTTTTTTCCTTATCCTTTCATTAATTTCTACATATTCTTCTATATATCGACATTTCACATGCATCAATTCCCTCTATCTCTACTCTTTAACTGTTCATTTTAATTTTGGCTTCCAACAATAAGCATTGACCCACGGGCCACATATTTCGGTTGACTACAGCTGCTCTATACAACAAATCTCATTGTGTTCGATAAGATCTGTATTACATAGATCTAATCTTGATTAATTAAAGATAATTTTTCGACCCAAAAAAAGATAGAATTAGAAATATTGATTCTACGAAGACGAGACAGATTTTCTGAAGAATACGAAATGTATAAAAAATTACAGGAGCTATTTTGACGTACTAGAAAATTGGTGCAGAAGTCTCCTTTTTTCAAAAACAAATATATGAGCATGAACACCAAAACTGGACTATATAAAACGATCATCAAACCATCACTATGCTACCAATGTCAAACGTGGACACTAACAGCAGAATCCAAAAGAAAACTTGTGACATAAAAAATTACTTGTCTACGTAGAATCCTTAGAGTAACAATTTGAGACAGAATCAGGAACGAAAACATCAGGAGATTAACATACACAATGCCAATTCTGGATTATATCAGAAGACAACAGATTAAGTGGTTTTCGCATTGCTTCTAGACTACCATCAGACAGTGCCCCTCAAAAAGCACTATACAGACACGATGGATACAAAGCAAGGGTCAGATCTTGCAAACGATTGGTTACAGAAATAAAAGTCAACAAAAACAAACATAAATGAAGCACACAATAAAGTCATCTCCAGAGATCTCTTCTATCCTTACGCTGCAGGGCATAAAGTGGTATAAAACGAAAAGAAAATAGGAAGAAGAAAAGTGGATCTCAACTCTTTATTATTCGTGGTCCACTTGTGCAACAACTTCTTTAGCCATCGCTGTTTATAAATAACATAAAAACAGTCGCGATTTTTCTTTAAAAATCATTGAGGTTTTGATCAAAGCATGTTGTTGTTCGTCCATCACACATGATGATGACCATTTGTTACATCCACTTTTGAAAATTCAATTTTAGTTATGTCCTTGATTATGAGTTCGTAGATGGCTAATGAGCCCTATTCGAGCTGTAAAATTCCTTGGACAGTTTGGACATGGAATGACGACTGTAGACGGATCTTGATCTATCCGTGACTTTCTAGCTGCTCTCCGCTGTTGAGCTGCTGCATTTCTTTTCTTTTCACAAGATGATGCGCTCTTTTGTATTCTAGAACGCCATTTAGATCTATTTTGTGCAAGTTCTTCCCATGTATCGTGATCTATTTCAAAGGCTTTCAGTGAGTTCTTTAACGAGTCCTTGTAGCGCTTCCTTTGGCCACCGTGAGATCGTATACCCTTTTCTAGCTCACCATAGAGAAGTATCTTTGGCAGACGATGGTCTGGCATACGCACCAAATGACCTGCCCAACGAATCTGTGTCTGCATCAGGATCGAGTCAATGCTTGGGATACCAGATCAAAGCATATACTGTCATACTCTATCATATACTATCATTTATCGTTCACATAGTTACCATTTCAAAGCATATTATTATTTCTTGTTAAAATAGTTACCATTATGTTGGCTTCACTCAATTGTTCTTAGTTCCGGCCAATTTGTTTTTTTTCCCCCCGCTGCTGCTCCCTTGCAATTATCTCAGTTTTACAACCGCTCTGCCAAGAGACGTCAAAGAGCAGCACATTTTTACAAACAAAATAATGAAATCGGTTATGTTTTCGGGCATACAATCTGAAGAAAGCGATGGAGACTGAAATGGGAAAAACAATGAATATGAGAGATGGCGAAGAAGAGAAATTAATAATACTGATCAGTTGAATGTAATCACAATTAAGTGGCGACAGTGTGAAATTAATACCAGACACATTCGACATATAAAATAACTACTTAGAATGAAATTGATACAAATATGTATTGATAGATGATCGATAGATCGATATTGAGAAGCGACGATGGTGATGGATATGACAGAAAAAGTGAGGAGAGAAGTAATGGGTGCATAGACTAGAATGAAATCATGGGTACATATACTAGAATGACATCATGGGTACATAGAATAGAATGACATCATGGGTACATAGACTAGAATTAAATCATGCGTGCATCGACCAGAATGAAATCGTGTGGCTGCATCGGCCAGAATGAAATCATGGGTGTATAGATTAGAATGAAATTATGGGTGTATAGATTATAATGAAATTATGGGTGCATAGACTAGAATGAAATCGTGGATGCATCGACGACAATGAAATCATTGATGCATCGAACAGAATGTAATCGTGGGTGTATTGGCCAGAATGATATCACGGGTACATATACTAGAATGAAATCGTGGGTACGCCGGCCAGAATGAAATTGTTGATGCATCGGTCAGAATGAAATCATGGGTGCATCGGCCACAATAAAATATCGTGGGTGCATCGGCCAGAATGAAATCATGCTTCAATAATGTTGAAGAGATCTTCGTCACCTTGTGCCCCAGAAAATGAAACTTGCGGGATTAGCTTGAAATATTATGCTCACGGTGTTTTGTTTGTGGTTCTGAAGAATTACTGGTACTGAGTTATGTTGTTCTAAAGTTATGTTGAGGTAAGATTACAGTTAGTCTGATGAGTTATGTTGTTCTAAGATTAATGTTAGTCTGATGAGTTATGTTGTTCTAAGATTAATGTTAGTCTGATGAATGATGTTGTTCTAAGATTACTGTTAGTCTGATGAATGATGTTGTTCTAAGATTAATGATAGTCTGATGAATGATGTTCTAAGATTAATGATAGTCTGATGAATGATGTTCTAAGATTAATGTTAGTCTGATGAGTTATGTTGTTCTAAGATTAATGTTAGTCTGATGAATGATGTTGTTCTAAGATTAATGTTAGTCTGATGAATGATGTTGTTCTAAGATTAATGTTAGTCTGATGAATGATGTTGTTCTAAGATTAATGTTAGTCTGATGAATGATGTTGTTCTAAGATTAATGTTAGTCTGATGAATGATGTTGTTCTAAGATTAATGTTAGTCTGATGAATGATGTTGTTCTAAGATTAATGTTAGTCTGATGAATGATGTTGTTCTAAGATTAATGTTAGTCTGATGAATGATGTTGTTCTAAGATTAATGTTAGTCTGATGAATGATGTTGTTCTAAGATTAATGTTAGTCTGATGAATGATGTTGTTCTAAGATTAATGTTAGTCTGATGAGTTATATTGTTCTAAGATTAATGTTAGTCTGATGAATGATGTTGTTCTAAGATTAATGTTAGTCTGATGAATGATGTTGTTCTAAGATTAATGTTAGTCTGATGAATGATGTTGTTCTAAGATTAATGTTAGTCTGATGAATGATGTTGTTCTAAGATTAATGTTAGTCTGATGAATGATGTTGTTCTAAGATTAATGTTAGTCTGATGAATGATGTTGTTCTAAGATTAATGTTAGTCTGATGAGTTATATTGTTCTAAGATTAATGTTAGTCTGATGAGTTATGTTGATCTAAGATTATTGTTAGCATAATACAAGCATAATACATAATATTGTTAGCATAATACATAATAATAGGACACAAGCTTGAAGAGGTGAATACCTTCAAATACCTCGGATCCAGTATATGCAGCGATGGTAAATGCAAAGCAGAACTAAAAATAAGGCTGGAGATGGCTTTAGCGTCATTGTCAAGGCTAACTGTGATTTGGAAAAGCAACATCAGTGTTGGAGTGAAAATCAAACTGTATAGGTCGCTGGTGCTTTCTGTTGTGTTGTATGGTTGTGAGAGTTGGACACTCACTGCGGACATGGAGAGAAGATTACAAGCTTTCGAGTATAAATGCTACAGAAGAATTCTACGAATTTCCTATAGGGAACATAAGACCAATGTGTACGTAAGAAATAAAGTAGAGATGTGTGCAGGTGTCCAGGAGCCATTGCTTTTAATAGTGAAACGACGAAAACTAGCATGGTTCGGACATGTATGCAGGCACGATTCCTTGTCAAAAACAATACTGCAGGGAACTGTCGAGGGTGGAAGAAGCAGAGGAGGACAAATAAAGACATGGACAGACAACATCAAGGAATGGACAGGGCTAGATATTTCCACACTCATCCGCATCGCTGTCGATAGAATTCGCTGGAGGACTCTGTGTGCTGAAGCATCCAATGTGGTACCCCTACGACCCTGAAGGGTTATGGGTTTATTGATTGATTGATTGTTAGCATGATTACTTCGTGATCATAAGTCGTGATTAGTAAAGATCACAGAAGTAAACTTCAGACACGATTTCAAGTCCGAACTGTGTGTGTTAATCCAGTTATGCCGGAACACCAGATATTTCAAGTTTCCAGTTTCAAACCCTATCCTGCCCGCATCCTGTTAAATATCCCCCCCCCCCGTTTTACTTCCAGTTTTATTTAGTTGATTGTCATTTACAAGTCCTGACGCCAATTCTCTTATTCATCATTTCTGCTCCATTAATCCGATTATTTTCGGTATTTGAGCGTTCACATATAGGCTCATTGTTCATCTAACGGAATGATTACAGCTATGAAAAATCATTATTTTTGAATCATAGCGAGAGGCTCAGAGCTTTTCTGGGAGATATGAAGCGTACACTTGAAGAGTTCTCTTGAAGATCGGTCTGGTTCTTGCTGAGACAGGGGAGTGGGGAAAATGGTTTTTGATACATAACGAGATGAGGCGACAGAGGAAAGTTCTTTTTACATAGAGTATGTGGTGTTTACGTTAAAAGAGACAGGCATTTTGCATGTCTTTAACTTGTTGAATGTGAGAATGAATCAAGAGAGGATTTATATAATAGGTGAAATCAACTATGAAATTAGTGCTTTTGTAATCATCATCAATTACCATCTCTGCAACGAAGGTTGGCTGCAACATGCCTCCAACTTCCCCTGTCTCTTGTCTTTGTGGTGCACTAGACTTTAATCTGTCCTTCGCGTGATGTTGCTTTCCCACTTGAATATCTGCCTGCCTATTGTTCACTCGCTTCGACTTCAATCTCAAGTAAGGCCTTCAATAAGGTGTCATGTCTTTTAATATGTCCAAAAATATTTTATTTGCTTGATTTCCATTTCCTTGAATTATTATTTCTTCATATTAAGTGTTGTTAGAACCACTCTGTTTGTTTTATTCCCTCTCCATGAATGTTCTCCCTACTCTTCTTATTTCCACATCTCAAACGCTTAAATTCTGTCTTCTAATTGTGTGCTTATTTGTACATGTTTCTGAGCCATACATTAATCTGTCTATCTATCTATACGATGTGGCCCTTGTTTGCCTTGTGGCGTCAGGGATGTAGAGTTCTCTGGAGATGGCCTTCTGGCGTGCTGTTTGTAAGCTTGTTCCTGTGGGTTCATTGATTTCTGTGATCCATCTTTTACATGGTCTGCCTCTGGCTTTATAACCGTTATAACTATTATGTCTATGTGTTGGTAATCTAGAAACGTGTGAAAACCACTTGATCTGTTGTCTTTTGATGTGTTCAAATACTGGTAGTGTTTTGGTTATCTGTCTGATGTTATCTTTTCTAATTCTATCTCCGCATGACACTCCGAGTATTCTTCGTAGACATATCATCTCTGATGTCACTATTTTTCTTTTGTTTTGTACTGTCATTGTCCAGGTTTAGCACTGGTAGCATAGTGATGGGATAATAATAGTCTTGTATAATGCAACTTTAGTGTCTATGTTTACATTTTTGTTCTTAAACATACGTATCATCTGGCCTAGGATCTGATATGTTTTGTTACATCTGTTTTTGTTTTTTTTAGTTTTCCCCTTTATTCGATATAATACTGCCTAAAATAATATATATATATAGTAGGTCTATATAATAATAAATTTGTAAATAATATATATATATATATAAGAGTGGATGTCAACAAGTAAATTTTAAAGAGTTGGAAGAAACTAAATAAAATTAGGGCGAAAATGAACAACTAGATAAATTTCAACGCTAACATTATTGCTTTATGTTCGGACATAGTTTCTACCAACACTGATGTATTTATCCAATGCCATCAGTCTATTTATACAACAATGATTTATGCAGCAATGCACATAATGTGTTACTTTTCAGCATATCCATCAACGTCGTTATGATTTGCGAAACATTTTCCATCAACGTGGGTGTTGAGTAGACATCCCTTGGGGATAGTTCAAGGCTGTGAGCAAGATATTCCAATAATTACCATTTCATTTGTCTTAATTTACTCGAGCCGTATGTGGTGTGATATTGCCCTGATGTAGCAGTATGTCTGTAGTTAGTACGTCTGAACATATTCTTCGAATTTCATACGGAAACATCAATAAAATGTTACAGTGCGATACTGCATTTCGGTCGCTATTGTTCTTTGTTCTACAAATTGATTAAAATCACTTCATGACAACACCGAAACACAGTTAACATAACCTTTTTTTCTGATTGCACAATTTTACATGTCTTGGCAGATGGTGAAGGAGGTTTATGATGTCCTTGACAGGAATTTCTTTTGATGTCTCCCCCCCCCCCCCCCCAATAAAAAAATAAAATAAAAAAAAATAAAAAAAATAAATAAATAAAAAATAAACAAAAATAAACAAAAATCGCAAAATTTCACGTTCATAATTCCTACTCTCTTGGAACACTATCGCCACTTTGACTGTACACTGTTTCACTGTTCATGCATAGGCCTATACATTAACTACAGATACAACTATTGTCTGGCACAATCATTCATCATATAATCAGGATATTGTCACCTCATAATCCAACCTTAAAATATCACAAATTATATTTGCATTTCTATTCTTTTCTTAACAGTAATAATAATAATAATAACAACAATAATAATAATAATAATAATAATAGTAATAATAATAATAATAATAAATAATAATAAAAACATATCTGCCATAACCAGATTCATATGTTGCCAGATCCGACAGAGTTGCATAGGATGCTCTGATCTACTACGCACATTGATGTCCTACCACGCATATCGATGTCCTACCACGCATATCAATGTCCTAACACGCATATCGATGACTGTGCAGATACTGGATGCTGTAAGCCATCGACAATAAAAGTTCTGGCTAAAGTGAGAATAATTTTCTAGCGCATTTTTATGAACTGTTTCAGACGGCGAATACCGCCCAAAGATAACACTGATTGTGCGAGCGCCGCCCACATGTACTACCTAGTGTACGAGCACCGCCCACATGTAATACCGAGTGCGTGAGCACCGCCTACATGTAATACCGAGTGAATGAGCACCGCCCACATGTAATACCGAGTGAACGAGCACCGCCCACATGTAATACCGAGTGAACGAGCACCGCCCACATGTAATATCGTGTGTACGAGAACCGCCCACATGCACTACCGAGTGTGCGAGTACCGCCCACATGTAATACCGAGTGCGTGAGCACCGCCCAATGTAATACCGAGTGTGCGAGCACCCCCCACATGTACTACCGAGTGTGCGAGCACCGCCCACATGTAATACCGAGTATGCGAGCACCGCCCACACGTAATACCCGTATACGAGCACCGCCCCACATGTAATACCGAGTGTGTGAGCACCGCTCCCATGTAATACCGAGTGTGCGAGCACCGTACTCGTAGAGGTAGTGAGGATAAACCCCCCCCCACCACTTCCCTTAGAAAATCAGAACATAACTTTAAGATCTAGGTATTTAGCTATCAATAGGTAGAATTAAGATTCCCAACTATTTTCGAAAAAACAAAAAACAAACCGTCAACACAAATTTCTCGAAAATAAAGAAATTCCACACGAAAATTGCCGAATGTACATGTTTGTCGGTAACTCTCATGACCTTTGACAGTACTGTAAGACCTCTATACAGAATTAATTAGGACTTAATTCGTTGCAATTTTGATTATTGTTGTGTTTTCGTTGGTAAACATTTACATACTTGAAGTCGCATGCCAAAAATAACCAATTCCGATCAACGAAATAATCGAAATATGTCTTTCATGTCATGTTTACGTTTACTGTGCACATGTTTTCTATATTTGAGACGGTCATGTAACTCCCACACCCTCCCTGTCCACTTTAATGAAAACGTATTGACGGCCATGGTAATTATTTGTTTCGCTTTGTACAAAAAAGTTTACATTGTAAAGAGAAATCATGATTGTTAGCGTTTGTGAGCGCGTTTTTGAATTGCATGGCGCGAGCACCATATGTCATTACGAGGACACCATCGTTACCCCGAGAAGCGGGATGAGAACGCCTGCTCTAACGTGACGCATTTGTATTTTCCCGTGAGTTTCATTGGCTTTCGACAGAAAGAAAGTTACCAATGAAAATCACAGGAGAAGTCAAATATGTTACTTATGAAGGATGATTCCCGATGAGCCAGCAGGATTAAAATTGACTAAAGATGCTAATAGGATATCCCCCTACATAGGTACTCAGAAGCCTTTGCATAATTTATACGAAAGAAATGCGTAGAAATCTCAATCTCATCCAAGCTGAAATCATGACAGAATGAATGTAACTCTCCCTTATCGTTCTCCAAGAGTTCTGGGACCCACTGCATAATTATATCAACAATTGTCAAGAATTCAGGGAACTAGTGCTTAATTATGCCGACAACTGTCAAGAATTAAGGGACCGCCAGCTTATATCTATTACCTAATGCCTCGCCCCTACCACAATTTTTTTTGTATCAATATAACGAAAAGAAAAAAAAATGAATATTTTATTTCAAATTTTGTTTTATAAGAAAGTTTTCAAATTTAAACAATTTCATTATTGTTTATAAACAATGTTGTTGATGTCAACTTTTGTCAAGTCCCCTCTTTCCTGGTCAACAACTGTCAATATTTTTCCAGACCCCCTTCCGTACTTGGTGACGTAATTCATGGACAGCCTTTATCTACTCTCATTTATCAGCGTTTATTGACTTGTTGATTCTCTCGATATTCTTATTTGTGAATATATTTATCCAGTTTTACAACAATCATTATCCGCTACACAATAATTTCTCATGAACAGAATCTATTTCAAGCTTATTTAATATTCTATTCATCATTACTCCTTGTTTTATTGACGTTTCCAGTAAATAAGTCTTTGAGACCGACTTCTAGCTTAGAGTCAAGTGTGTTGCAATAGTTAATTGCGTGCGCAGATTGTTGTAGTACGTGCGCATTGTTCTATATACACAAGTCATCATAGACATTGTGTTTTCAAATAAAAATACTTTTTCTATAACTTCATCATTTATTTCTATTACATTTTAGCATAATTTTAGCATAATTTTAGCATAATTTTAGCATAGTTCATATTTTATTGTACAATATGTTAGAGAAATGAAGAAACGAAAAGTATTTCAAATCTGGACATTGAATTTGTAAATCGTCATCATCATCAGCAACATCTTCATTCCCATCCTCATCACTATCATCACCATTATCTTGCATCATCATTAATCATTAATCATCATCAATCACCATTATCAATAGTCATCGTCATCGCGACCAGCAACATCACAAGCACGGTCACTTGATCCCCCACAACAATCAGTACAATCAGTTTAATAACCATCACAAGCACGGCCACTTGATCCCCCACAACAATCAGCACAATCAGTTTAATAACCATCACATGCACGGCCACTTGATCCCCCACAACAATCACCACAATCAGTTTAATAACCATCACAAGAACGGTCACTTGATCCCCCACAACAATCACCACAATCAGTTAAATAACCATCACAAGAACGGCCACTTGGTCCCCCACAACAATCACCACAATCAGTTTAATAACCATCACAAGAACGGTCACTTGATCCCCCACAACAATCAGCACAATCAGTTTAATAACCATCACAAGAACGGTCACTTGATCCCCCACAACAATCACCACAATCAGTTAAATAACCATCACAAGAACGGCCACTTCATCCCCCACAACAATCACCACAATCAGTTTAATAACCATCACAAGAACGGTCACTTGATCCCCCACAACAATCACCACAATCAGTTTAATAACCATCACAAGAACGGTCACTTCATCCCCCACAACAATCACCACAATCAGTTTAATAACCATCACAAGAACGGTCACTTGATCCCCACAACGATCACCACAATCAGTTTAATAACCATCACAAGAACGGTCACTTGATCCCCCACAACAATCACCACAATCAGTTAAATAACCATCACAAGAACGGCCACTTGGTCCCCCACAACAATCACCACAATCATTTTAATAACCATCACAAGAACGGCCACTTCATCCCCCACAACAATCACCACAATCAGTTTAATAACCATCACAAGCACGGCCACTTGGTCCCCCACAACAATCACCACAATCAGTTTAATAACCATCACAAGCACGGTCACTTGATCCCCCACAACAATCACCACAATCAGTTTAATAACCATCACAAGCACGGCCACTTGATCCCCCACAACAATCAGCACAATCAGTTTAATAACCATCACAAGCACGGCCACTTGATCCCCCACAACAATCAGCACAATCAGTTTAATAACCATCACAAGCACGGCCACTTGATCCCCCACAACAATCACCACAATCATTTTAATAGCCATCACAGGCACCACCACTTCATCCCCCCACAACAATCACCACAATCAGTTTAATAACCATCATGACCACTAATACTACGACAACCACAAACCATCAATCAACATTATCAATTATCATCATCAAACTTTATCATCATCACCAACATCAGCATCATTATCACACCACCACTAATCATTATTAACAGTCATCTGCATTATCAACACCACCACCATCTCTACCACAACCGCCATCAATCATCATTCAACATCATCAACTACACCACCACCATCAGTTGTTACTATCAATTATCATCAATAATAACACCACCACTACCACTATCACTACCACAATCATCATCATGTTCACAATACGTCAATGCATGAGTAGATATTATTTTATTTCTGTAGTTAACTACGCATCTTTCACTGACATCATTGTTCTGGAGCTCAAGGCCGCTCGAAATTATTTGGATATTATTTACAATTTCTTACGTTCATCAGAACGGTAGTGACCATATTCCTTAGCAATCTGGACTGTTCTTACACATGAGGCCTGTCAATATTCTGATATATAATCAGCCGTACACGAATATGTACTTAAGGTTCTTGGGTCGAGGACAAGAGAAAGGGAATCGGTTTTCCCAAACATTCACAATGGACACGCAATAGCTTCTGCTGACGTGAGCAAACCAGTTTAGGTGTAGTTTCTGGAATCGAGCAGGCACACCATAAGATGCCTACACCACACTTGATTGTCATGTCTAGAATAGAATTTGCAAAAAAGGAAGGCGGAGATTTGAAAGATTTATGAGCAGATTCTGTGACTCCGCAATCAATTTAGAAGCAAGTTATATTGCAAGGCATAGATGGTAACACGCGATCATTATTTGAAGTGGCCAACTTCAGGCGTATTATGCATTGATTTCATGTTTTGTTGCGTCTGGTGACCTTCCGAAATAAATATTGAATGAAACGTTCTGTTCACCTCTCACCAAAAATAAGATAATTGATTCTTATACAGATCTTCCATACAAAAATATTGTAATATAAATAGATACATCGCCACCGTTGATTGGATACTAATTCTTCTCCATATTGACGTTTGAATATATATTTTGTCATTAAAGACATACACATAGACGCTCAGCCTACCGAAGCATGTGTCGATGGACATGTGTGCTGATAATTGTATTTTCATTACTATTTTCTGTAAGATAGTCAGTACAGCTATATGAAAGAAATATCAGTACAGTTATATGAAAGAAATATCAGTACAGTTATATGAAAGAAATATCAGTACAGTTATATGAAAGAAATATCAGTACAGTTATATGAAAGAAATATCAGTACAGTTATATGAAAGAAATATCAGTACAGTTATATGAAAGAAATATCAGTACAGTTATATGAAAGAAATATCAGTACAGCTAGATGAAAGAAATATCAGTACAGTTATATGAAAGAAATATCAGTACAGCTATATGAAATATCAGTACAGCTATATGAAATATCAGTACAGCTATATGAAAGAAATATCAGTACAGTTATATGAAAGAAATATCAGTACAGCTATTTGAAATAAATATCAGTACAGCTATATGAAAGAAATATCAGTACAGCTATATGAAAGAAATATCAGTACAGTTATATGAAATAAATATCAGTACAGCTATATGAAAGAAATATCATTGAAGAAAGATGCGAAAGAAGCTCTAGTATGTGGAAATTTAACAAATCTGCAAATGTTCTCGTCAGCATTAAAGTAGACAGTCTGAGAACTGTCATCATCAAATTAGACAGTCTGAGAACTGTCATCATCAAATTAGACAGTCTGAGAACTACCAGTATCAAATTAGAGAGCCAAAGAACTGTCAACATAAAATTACACAGTTCGAGAACTATCAGCATTACATTAGACAGTATGTCAGCATAAAGTGAGACATCCCATGAACTGTCATCATCAAATTATAGTCCGTGAACTGTCAGGATAAAATTAGTCTGAGAACTGTCAGTATCAAATTTAGACATCCCTAGATATGTCATCATTAAATTATACAGTCCGTGAACTGTCATCATCAAGTTATACAGTCCGAGAACTGTCATCCTCAAGTTAGACATTCTGAAACCTGGCATATTCAAATTAGACAGTCCGAGAACTGTCATTATTAAATTAGACAGTACTAAAGCTGGTGATGAAATTGTTTGTGCATCTCCATATATCCAACACCATGTATAAAAAGTATTATCATCATCAAGTGCCGTGCCGACTGACGATAGCATTCATGGTATCACGCTATCGTCCTCGACATCCATTATCTTCTGTCTAGCCTGCTGAAACTACGTTCTCCAGATATGAGTCTCATAACCTGTCCATATCGGCAGTAGGCCAGCCGTGCGAACGAACTCTTTTCCGTACTACACGCTGGTCACAAATCAAAAAGCTAACCTTGGTCAAACTTACTTAACCTGTGTGCTGAAATTTGCGACACTATCGACATAACCACAGACGCATACGCCCCAAAAGGATACAGACACCAACCGTTCAGTTGCAGTGGCACAAACACAAACCGCATTAGTTACCACTTACTAGAATTGTGTCTTCGTGCGCTACGTTATGATAAGAAGTAATGTTCATAACAATACATGATGGTCTATCCAGCGTTGGTAAAAGTGAGTTCACTAACGTAACATAACAATACATGATGATCTATCCAACGCTGGTAGATAGAAGTGAGTTCACTAACGTAACATAACAATACATGATGACCTATCCAACGCTGGTAGATAGAAGTGAGTTCACTAACGTAACATAACAATGATGTTCGTCCGTCGTGATCGACGATGACCAAAAACTCAACCATAATAATAATAACAATAAATAATAAAATAATAAAGTTAATAGTTAATAATGACTAGCAAGTCCAATGCGCGCACAAAATGTTCTTTTACAGAATTGGCAACAATAGAAGGTATCTGTGTGAGGTTGAGATGTTTTTTCTTTTCTACGTGTCCGCTTCTGACTTGCAGTTTCTTGTCTGAATTCTTCCGCCGCTAGTGCTCCCGTTCTAATGCTGTAACGCCATGCTGTTCTATCCTGAGCGAGGCTCTCCCAAGCGCCTACGTCAATGTTAAGATGTTTCAAGAATGACTTGAGCGTGTCTTTGAAACGCTTTTTCTGTCCACCAGCTTTTCGAAATCCTGCCTTGAGTTCTCCATAATATATTTGTTTTGGCAAACGCGAGTTCTCCATACGCACAAGATGGCCTGCCCAGCGTGCCTGCGCCTTCATAAGTATTGTGTGGATGTTTATTGAGGTTGATTTTTCCAAGACCTCGTAGTCTGGTACTTTGTCCCACCAATGGATGTTTAGTAATTTACGTGGGCAGGTAAGATGGAAATGATTTAACTTTCTTGCATGTCTAGCATACACTGTCCACGTTTCGCAGGCGTATAGTAAGGTTGGTATAACAGCAGCATGATATACTTGTAGTTTGGTGGTTGTTCTTATACCTCTTCTGTCCCATACATTGTTGCGTAGTCTGCCAAATACAGCACTAGCTTTTGCCAGTCTATTGTTAATTTCCACATCAATGTTGACATCGCGAGAGAGGGTGCTTCCAAGGTAAGTAAAATTGTCGACTACTTGCAGTTTTTCCTGATTGAACATAATAATACATGATGGCATATCCAGCGCTGGTAGAAGTGAGTTCACTAGCCAATTCTTGAAAATAATTAGTTCATTTCGGTGTTGTAGTCTCTACCATCTGTAGATAATTCTTGGAAAATAAGTTCTGCCCCACTGACAAGACAATGTGTGTTAATGCCTGCATGATCTATTATAATGAGTTTACATTTGCTACTAATAATTTCCCTTTTCTTAGTTCCGTCAAGTGATTGCAACTCTTTATCAAATGTGTGGTGAGCTTTTATCCACGATTCATCCAGATGTACTGTCATAACCTTCCATACTACGCTCACGTATTTTCCTAAGATGTTTGTATGATGAGGCTATGAGGTGCGTTTTCTTACAGAATATATTCTTGTCAGTAAAAATACAGTGAAACTGAAACTAAATGTACAACGGCATATCACAACAAGCAATGAAAAGCAAGAAGATATTCATACCAAATGAATTTACGTAGTCTGACAATAACGATGGAACATCTAAAATAAATAGCATATGAAGACAGTTGTCGCACTCCTGGAAAACGTGATTTCCGTTCAATGTCGATTTGGAGCGCATGCAAAAATCAAATCATAGTTGTATTTCACAGCAGCATAATGAATTCACTGATGACAACTACTTATTTTATCATGCTTTTAATTGGTCAGTATATTTATACTTTGCTTTACAGCCAATGAAGATTTGGAGAGGAAAAACAAACAACAAATAATTCCTCTCATCAACAGGGACTGTCTGACAGACTCGCCTGTACTGTACAACGTGGCACATTACTTACATTCAGAAAGCTTTTATAAATGTATACTTTATAGAGAACAAGTTGTAATCTAGTTACATTAGTAAAGGGCATTTGTCGTAGTCATCGAGATATTCAAGTTGGATAAAAAAATATCCATTTAATCTAAAAATGTTTCCAACTTAGTAACACGAATTATGAAACGAACTATAGTACTTAATGTTATGTTCTACCATGACACCATCTGCAATATAAGACCAATTGCCAAATGGAAAATTAGGACTTCTAAATTAGCTAATTTTTCTATTCCCTTAATTTCCATTGGCTATTGTACAAAGTATAATTATGGTGAATAATAAATGAGAATAACGAGAATATTCAAATGTGTTTTTTAGAAGGTTTGATTTTCCATTCACCTTATATTGTAGATCTTGGGCCTATTTGAATATATTTTATACCTAGAAGATATTTTATCAAAAAAGCGAGGGCGGTTGAAACCTCGAAATCCCCCCTCCCCTGTCACAAACACCCGTATCTACATGTTTTGTTGTAGATCATTTCTGTAGAATAGCTATTTTTTTGTAGGAACACAGCTCAGTCACACTATTGGGAATCAAAGGAAAGCATATAAAGTGCTCCAATATATATATATATATATATATATATATATATATATATATATATATATATATATATATATATATATATATATATATATATATATATATATTCTTTCAACTGTATTCTTTGATCAGCATCACATTACACGCTTATAAAGCTTGTGATAAAGTTGTCTGCGCTGTAACATGGGATCATTATTAGTTTATTCTGTTCATAGACTGGTGATGCAAATGTCGGTTCAATTCTTTTCAATGTTGTATGTTAGAGAAACTACAGATCTTCATGTGGCGCATCTATGATGAAAATATAAATCTTCTCTGTCAACCTTATTCTGTCAATACTTTCTTCTATTTCTCCTTATTATACCAAATGTATCTTCTGTAGTAACAAATTATGTGTTTGTTATATTGTGGCCATTCTATGCAACCGTACATTATATAATCGTAGTCAATGTTAGCATACGTTCACCTATTTATTTAAGAACTTTCATTTGTTTTTCAGTATATAAAGAGCCGCGTAGCGCAGTGGTTTGCGCACTGGCTTCGCATATGCGTGATCCTGGGTTCATTTCCCAGTTGAGGCGGAAATGTTTTTCAGATCGCAACGGCTCCCAGGTAGACCCAGCCTTAAATGCGTACCGGATTACTCCGGGAAGTAAAGACTGTGAGGGAGAGGAGATGGCTACCGCCCTCATTTCAGACATCTGAAATGTGAGATCGCTAACATCTACGACATTAATAAATGCTATGTGTTACTTTACTTTTACTATATAAAGATCTATTGTTCTATTCGATACAAAAAAATAAGTAAAGTAACCCATAGCATTTATTTATGCCGTAGGGGTGTGAGATGTTAGCGATCTCACATTTCACAGGCTCTGCAAATGATGGCGGTAGCCATCTCCTCTCCCTAGCAGTCTGTACTTCCCGGATTAATCCGGTACCCATTTAAGGCTGGGCCGACCTGGGAGCCGTTGCGATCTGAAAACATTTCCGCCTCAGCTGGGGAATGAACCCAGGACCACTCATATGCGAAGCCAGTGCGCTAACGCGGCTCTCTTATTCGATATATCTACAGTTCAAAATGCATGTATCTCTGATGTATATCACAACTGTCTATAACACATGTCAAAACACATGTATCTGTGACGTATATCACAACTGTCTATAACACATGTCAAAACACATGTATCTGTGACGTATATCACAACTGTCTATAACACATGTCAAAACACATGTATCTGTGACGTTTATAACAAACGTCCAAATATTGTTTGTTTGTTTATGAACCCCAGAAATCACGAGTGATTAGCTCTTATCTCCTATGTGCAATGTGGAGGTTTATGAGCTTTTATTCATACACAGGAGGCTTCACCATTCGGCCTGGTGCAATGTCTTTTTGATGAGCCTTCGGCTCAGGTGAGTACATGAGACGAGACAAGGCGAGATGATAGTTTGCTTGTCACCATTGTATATCTAACCTCTTACGAGGCGCTTCGCAGCCAGCGAGCTGTTGCTAGTGTAGGAAGACCTTTCTCCACACTTTGTGTCCCTAGGTCCTGGACCTAATTTCTTCCCTATGAGCAGTGTTGAGTAACGGCGACGGTCGAATTAAGGTTGATATACCTTCCTAGACGAGGGGCTGCTTTGCCAAACACGTCGGGCGTCTGGGATTTGATCTGAACATTTCACACGCACTCGCCTCGTCCGCCTGAGATGGCCTTCCAACCCATCGCCAGGCGCGGTCTGTGAATTTAGACTCTTTGCCATTATTGTATGCGTATATTAGGGTACCACACTGCTCTCGGCGGACCCAAGGTTAGCAAATAACTGACGCCCCAAAAGTACCCCCTCGTGGTGCATTCTGGAAACAGAAATACAGCTGCTCGAGCTGATTCTGGCTAAATATTTTGAGGATCGTGTCCCGTGTGTCAAATTTGCAACGAAACGAGAGACATGGAAATCTATGATATCTGCCCTATGTGCCATCTTTGGCTCTAGAGGAATAACTAACTAACTAACACATCATTAAATAAGCAATTTTTTAAAGAGATTTTATAGTTGATTATATTAAAATAATTGCAGAACGTCATTTTCCTCAAAGGTGTATCTCATATTCGACTTGCTTTCATTGTGATGTCTTCAACATATTATGTTTTTTGTAAATAATTCCAGGTTATCATAAAGCAGCATTTACAACTATATTATAACCATGTCTTTGAAAGTTGAGAAAAATGTCTTTGAAGTTGAGCGGATGGCCGTATATTTCTTTCGAAGGTACAATAAAAATACTTCTATACATGTCGCGGCGTCTGCTATGGCAAAGCGGCCTTTATTTGCACAGCCCATAGAAAATCTCTCTGCACTCCTTCACAGGAAAACATAGAGTAACGACATTTTTTTTGTTTTTTTGTTTTGTTTTTGTTTTGTGAAAGTTAAATCCGTTGCTCTGAAAAGTATAACAATGAGATTGTACAAAAATTTTTTCACAAGAAGCTTACTCTACTTCAAAGTATTTCTAAGCCCCCCAAAAGAGCACAACATGCCGTGGGTATAAACTACAAAATACTATCAAGGTTGTTAAGCGAAGATAACCATAATAAAAATAAAAAAGGAACGAGAGAAAGAAAGAATGTTGTAGATAATTTCGATGAAGAAATTATTAAGAGAGCATTTCATAGACTTTTGGATTGCAAAAAATACAGTGATATTAAAAATATTGAAAACGTATCTAGAAAATAACAACGACATTCACATTTCTAAAACTAAATTCTGGAAACCTGTACGGGATGCCGGATTTAAATTTCGGAATTATACATATGGCAGAAGCGTCATTTATGAGAAAACCAGATTTAGTACGTATAGGAAGTAAATATTTGAGACAAACCGTAAGGAAAATTATACGTAAAGAAAATTATGATATTGTATGCAGAGATGAAATGTGAGTAAACGATCACCACACTAATGAAAAGGAATGGCAATCTGTAGATGGAGCTAATAAGAGATATATACCGAGCAGCAAAGTTAAAAAGATTAATAATAGCGCATGGTACGGGAGCATTACACACAAAATTTCAGAAAAATTAGAAAAATTACCAGTACATACTACAACAACAGAAGAGGAATGAAAATTATTCAAAGTCGCTATCACACAAGCAGCAGGAGAATCATGAGGATACAAGAACAGAAGTGTAAAGAAATAAAAAAACATCATAATGAAACGAAGAAGAAAAAAATGTTACATTTAACAGATCGTGGTTTTCACACACTTCCAGACTACCAACAGACAGCATGCCAGAAATGGCCATGACATATAGATATCACGACTATAAATCCACAGGCAGACCATGTAAGAAATGGATCACAGAAATAAAAAAAGCCACAGGAACAAGCGCACAAACACCACACAAGAAGGCCATCTCCAGAGAACTCTTCTACCCCTGACGCTGTAAGGCAAACATGGGACACAGGTATACGTAGATAGATAGATAGATAGACAATAAAAAGAACTATAAACAAGGACAGGGAAAAAACGCGAAGTTAGATTTTGATAACATCAATATAATAGTGAACAAATGAAAACAACACAGCCGATGCGACATATCTATCAATGTAGAGACATGAAATATTAATATATAATAAATAGGCTATCCTTGCTGGACAACAAGACAATACTGACAATCGTTCAACGTAGTAAGTTGTGATTTAAGATTTTATTGACAAAGGAAGTTCTCTCTAAAACATCCATGGTAGTAAACTAAAAGGTGTTAGGATAAGAGGTGACAAACAAAAGGCCAAGACTGATATTAAATGCTGGACAGTTAATGTTCTCCGCATTGCAGATTAAACTCAGAGATAATGTTTTGATAGAATATTTCATAGAAAATAGAAACGAAACTGCTAATGCTACGAAAGTTTTTTTTTCTAGTTGCAACATATGGCTGTGAAACATGCACCCTAAATAAAACAGCGGCAAAGAAGATCAACGCCTTTGAGATGAAATGCTACAGAAGGATACTTAGAATATCATGGAAGGAAATAAAGAGAAACTCAGGTAATATAAACACATTGAACATTCCAGAGTGTTGGTAGCACACAATAGCAAAAAGAAAAATACACATGTTTGGTCATTAAAGAGACACAACTGTTTAAAAAGGTAAATCATTTAGGGCAGAACACCTGGGTAGAGGAGAAAGGGCAGACCAAGAAGACGACGGAATGACGACACTAAAGATAACATGAATACGTCGTTGGAAAATGCAAGTCGCATAGCCCAAGACAGAGAAGGGTTCAGGGTGTTCATTGGGAAGACAACGTTCTGGAGATAATACGTCACATGACACAAAAATATTTCAGAATGCCAACACTACAACTTAGAATGTTCACACTAGGACAAAGATGATTATGACTACGGTATGTACAATGTATATTTACGTTTATTTTACATTGACGGGATTGTAATCAATAACACAATTATATACACGTTTAACTGTTAAATTTATATCTCGCTACATATAATCTCAATGCAACAAAAGAAAAATATTACATTCGGAATACCTCATTTTAACCCATGCTACATCAAATGAACGATACGCCAATACCAGCAATTACTGTAAAATTTCATTTCCTCATAAAATCAAATCATTACTACCTAAAAACGACATTCGTAGCGACTGCTGCGATATATCCTTTCATTCTAGAGAATATTTTCATAAATCTGTAACGTGGTTATGAAATAATGCACTCATGCAAAATATGATGTCTATACGCTCAGTAATTACGGAGAAAATAGATAATATCGGTGGACAACTATTTATAAACGCACTACATCTTTTACAACCTTCTACTTACTCTTCCAACATAGCACCTGTTTGGAGTCACGACCTAATGTTATATATAAGTGACTCAAAAGTGACTCACAAGTGACTCACAATTCCGGTATATACACAACAAGCGGGATTATCGACGGTACTATAAGACCTAACTGCAAATAGTAAACAGGCCTTCATTCGGTACGTTTTTGATTATTATCACGGTTTTCATTGGTTACTATTTATATTCTTTGAGTATCCCTGGCTAGATTGGCATTCGATTCCAAGTATATAAATGTTGACCAGCGGAAAACGTGGGAATAATCAAGAAAAGAAACGAATGAAGACCTAATTAATTCAGAGAACATGCCTTCTACTGCGGACCTTCGCGAGAACAAGCATTTAATAGGGCAAACACATTTTTCAGCATAATAATATTTTTTACTGACATTTTAGGAGTTGAAAGACAACGTTTACAGATGAAAATAACACTGAAAAAATATGATCTTTAGTGTGTTTAGTCGGGAAAGCATAGAAAACACAGGCTGGGAACCCCTGAAACTAGTATTATTTGGTTTTAAAGCGAACTAATCACAGTGTCTTCTATTGATGCGAGTTCCTTGTCAAATATAAAGTCTTGTGGAACTCATCAATTTTCATCCTTTAGAAGCAATACATTTTTGGTACTTTTTTCTCAGGTTTTCAGTGGCCACTTATTGTATGCTTTGTGTCGATAGCCAATGATAATCAAGGGAAATATCAAATATCGTTACTCGATGAGACCACATGACTGTATTTTCGTGGCTCTTTCAGAGACGAGGGACTCTGTTGTAGGGACTGTTGTTTCAATTATTGTTGTTTATGTGCTCTTTCGTGGATTTTCGTGGTTTTCCGAGGCTTTTTCAGAGACGATGGACTCTGTTGTAGTCCCCCCCCCCCCCAAAAAAAAAGTCATTTGTCTTTTGGTGATAATTCTGATCATGGATGTATTAACACGCGTATATCGCACTATTTCTATATGCACTACTTTATGTAATGTCTTTGTATGCGTGTCCTATGTCTGGGTCATCCTTAATGTGGTTAACGGATGGAATTCCCAACAAGATAGAATATATACAATAATATGATCTTTGATCAGACTCATAACACGTGTCTAAAACTTAGATGATATTTTCTTTTTATAAAAACCGTTACGGTGGAGGGGAGTTGTGCAGATTCCGGATGTTCTGCTTGTTTCCGGGTACTAAATAAGTATGTTTACTCCGAGTTTTCTACTTGTTTCCTGGTACTAAATAAGTATGTTTACTCAGGGTTTTCTACTTGTTTCCTGGTACTAAATAAGTATGTTTGCTCAGGGTTTTCTAATACTAAATAAGTATGTTTACTCAGGGTTTTCTACTTGTTTCCTGGTACTATATACAAATATTTACTTCGGATGTCGTAGGTTGGAATCCGGCTCTTAACGTTTAATGTACACATATTGCAGTAGTTTTCCCTGGAGAATCCTGTTATGTGGATTATGGCTTGAAACTACAGAGTTACGTGGTATGTGTGGTACTCTCAGCAGGCGGTACCACATCGATGAGGAGAACAGCGAACGTATGAGTAATACCAAGTACAATGAGATCAACCTACTACAACGTTCACTTTCAAGTATGTTTTATTTTCATAGAATGTGACGAATTGTTTAACCTTATAACCCGCCACTCCATTAAAAAAAAATATACGGCTTCTAAAATCTGCTTGTGCTTATTTTATTTTTATTTCTATCTTCCTTTACATTGTGAACTTACCAAATTGATTGACTCATATGTTTCTATTATTGTTATTGTCTTTTACTGTTGGCGATGTTGTCAACTGGACGGACCGGATTCGATTCGTATGTTCAACGTTTTGTTAAGACACGTATGCATGCAATACACCTATAGTTATAGTTAGAGAATGATAAAGCTATTGTTGGGCAAATACTTAATGATGAAAGGTTGTATTAGCACACAGTACATACATTTTATATCAAACGTGGCACTGGTAAGGTAACCTATGTTATGAGTCACCATCATGGTACATTCATTTTCCCATGGGTAAAATCAACTCATGGAAAGAATATGGAGGCATGCTCAACGCAGATTATAGATATGCACAAAAGAGATTCTAAAAGAAAATCAAGGACATGAGAAACAAAGAAGATATATATGAACCGACAGATATAATAAATGATGAAAACGGTAATGCACTAAAAGAACCGAAGCAAATAATGGAAAGCTGCCTAGTCAGCGGCTATAGTCGCCTGTATAGCGTCGCTAGCCGCACTTGGACGGTAGCGTATTTCCTCGAACTTCTCGGAGTATGAGCCCTGGTATAATTTTTACAGTTGCTGGATGAATCATGGACGAGTTATTGTTATATTTGTATATAATTTTTAATGTTTCAAACCACAAATAATAGTGAACTTAATACGTGCGTCTGCTGGTTGGCGAGCGAGTGTGTTAACACTACAATGCATTATGCTCCGTGACACAAGTAAGACAAGACAAAGCACAAGTCATCAGCATGCATACCCGTGACCTGTCGATAGCAAACTGTTCTCCTTCTATTATATTGTATTTCAAGGCGAGAGATTATTCCGTTGTTTTCATTGGTTGATGATACAAAGTATAAGAAAATGACCAACAGAGTTCTGGAAGTAGTCTCTTGCAGTTGCGTCATTGTGGTAGTTAGCATGCGTGTGGCTATCGAAATGTCACGGCATACACGATGACGACATCTGATGGAGAAGACTGTCTAGTACATTCAAGTGGCTACAGTGTGTTCAAAGCAGTCAGTGGAAGGATCTGGTATTTGAGTGGCTACAGTGTGTTTAAAGAAGTCAGTGGAAAGATCTGGTATTTGAGTGGCTACAGTATGTTTAAAGAAGTCAGTGGAAAGATCTGGTATTTGAGTGGCTACAGTATGTTTAAAGAAGTCAGTGGAAAGATCTGGTATTTGAGTGGCTACAGTATGTTTAAAGAAGTCAGTGGAAAGATCTGGTATTTGAGTGGCTACAGTGTGTTTAAACCTATTTCTGAATGGAAACAAGACCAAGATTGTGACAAAAATACTAGCAAGTTCTCAATCAGTATCTACAACAGAGAATTAGAAAGAGCCACCAGTTTTGAATACCTTGGTTCTCTTATTAACAGTAACGATGATTGCTATGAAGAAGCCAGAAGCAGGTCGGCTATCGGGTCAAAGAAGCTGATATAAATGAAAAACATATTGCTGAGTTGCTGCAAAATAACAAAACTAACATTCCTAAGAGCTTGCATATTCCCAGTGGAAATATATAGGTATGAATCTTAGACACTCACTAACAAAGTGAAAATAAATTAGCAGCATTTGAAACAAAATGTTACAGAAAAAAGCATCAGAATACCAAAGAGCAGAAATGTAGCCATTCTGAGAGAAATGATTATAAAAGAAAACTGTAAAAACAGCATGGTTGGTTCTTTCCAGAAAACTAAAATATTTTGGCCATATTAAACGTCATGACATTCTAGAGAAGACCATAATGGAGGGGGTGATATCAGGGAAACGAACAAAAAGCAGACCAACCAAGAAGAAGATGGACATAAGACATCAAAGACCAGCTGATCATGACACTAACAGAAAAAGGAAGATTAGCTTAAGATCGACAGAAGATTCAAAAGTTTGTGAAGATTGCTGCATCCTGCTCAGGATATGCCACCTGATGGCAGTGTGTTCAAAGGAATCAGTTCTAAGGATGTGTTATTAGAGTGGGTACAGTGTCTAGCAACCAGTGGAAGGATCTGGTCAAAACTAAAGCAGTTTGTTTGGAGCCTTAGAAAGTTCTAGCGATGGAGCTATTGTTTTCTCTGTTCAATGAATTTTTCAGAACTTTCTTTCACAAACAGAAGACAAACTTTCAGTTGTCTATTGTCTATTATCTTTCTCCAGGTGGTTCTTATCCGCTCTTACCGTTAATCGTAGGGAATGATTGGAGTTCGAGCTTGTGCTCCAAGACCAGTTGTGTTGCCTCGGCTGTGGTATGACCGTGTTTGTTCAAGATGTCCCTGACGTTTTCTATCCATCTTTTCCGTGATATTCCTCTGACTTTGTACCCTGATCTCATTTAGTTATATGCCTTCACGGGTAACGTGTCGTGATGCATTCTCGTAATGTGGCCAAACCATTTGATGTGCTGCCTTTCTATGTATTCTGTGCAAGTTGTTATACATACTCTTTCCCCGATGTCTTCATTTAGTAATCTGTCAAGCCTGGAGACCCCTGCAGCTTTCCTCAGTCATTTCATCTCACACGTCACACTTTCAGTTATAACATCTCTAAAGAAACTTCCTATTCAGATTGGATTTAATGTATATATGTAAAATGTATGATTAATAATTTTTGTGCCAGACATTCAATCAAACGAAAACCTACAACCGTTTATCTGATATAAATGATGTTGGTCACTTTAAATCACGCAGTTTATATTACTGTATGGCGTCAACTTGATACATACTCATAATTTCTAGCATACTTTCAAGGATTTAATTTGAAGTTCCTCATAATTTCTTCTCTCTTCCAAGGTTCTTTTTTATTTGTGAAGCACCCAATATATGCATTGCTTATTCATCTGTTGTGATTTCTTGCTTATATTGACATTGAATTTCTATTTCCTTGCTAAATTCCCGTGATTGCTTCTTTTATCTGATGTATTCATATTTCGCGCATGAAGAGATTAGTTTCTGATACGTCACACAGTAGAGAAGGTTCGACAACTATATTGTAAACATCCGCTCATCGGAGGCCGTCACTGAAGTATGCATAACTACACGTAACACCACAACCCTATTGCGCGTCATTACGAGAGGTTACTTGGCTTTTCCCCCATTGATTGGCGACATTTGACTAGCCTCTTGTAGTGACGCGCAATAGGGCTGTGTAGTGACGTGTTTCTGATGATATATTAACACCATCACAATAAGTCTACAGTGGACCAATGTTTACACTTAGTTGTATCGCCTTCTTTATAGTCGTGACTTCCGAAGATAGAAGACCTAAGCAGACTTGATAGAAGACCTAAGCAGACTTGATAGAAGACCTAAGCAGACTTGATAGAAGACCTAAGCAGACTTGATAGAAGACCTAAGCAAACTTGATAGAAGACCTAAGCAAACTTGATAGAAGACCTAAGCAGACTTGATAGAAGACCTAAGCAGACTTGATAGAAGACCTATGCAGACTTGATAGAAGACCTAAGCAGACTTGATAGAAGACCTATGCAGACTTGATAGAAGACCTAAGCAGACTTGATAGAAGACCTAAGCAGACTTGATAGAAGACCTAAGCAGACTTGATAGAAGACCTAATCAGACTTGATAGAAGACCTAAGCAGACTTGATAGAAGACCTAAGCAGACTTGATAGAAGACCTAAGCAGACTTGATAGAAGACCTAAGCAGACTTGATAGAAGACCTAAGCAGACTTGATAGAAGACCTAAGCAGACTTGATAGAAGACCTAAGCAGACTTGATAGAAGACCTAAGCAGACTTGATAGAAGACCTAAGCAGACTTGATAGAAGACCTCATTTCGATGATAGAAGATCTACCAATATAATTCAGACAAGAGATTTAGGTCATGTTTTGATTATTCCCGTGAATGTCGTTGGTCGGCGACACAAAGCATTTCGTGACCAACGAAAATCACAACAATAATTTAAAAAATTGTATTGATTCTGCTATTTGGTCTTTTTTTTACGACTGGTCAAGCTATAGTTATCTGCCGTTATTGAGATCAAAAGAACTGTGTACTTTGAAAATATGACATGTGCCATATATTACACATGTACTCGTTCTCTTCGTTTTTTCTAGAAAATAGTTTTTCTTTTCGCTGTGTATTATATCATGGCCATCTACAATATACGATCTACTGTCTAATTGAAAATTAACTCTTCGTAATGACTAATTTGACAATTCCCGTGATTTTCATTAGTCATTTTGATTATGATTTTTGTGAAAGCCAATGACAATCAAGTGAATAGTCAAGGGAGTCATTTTAGATGGCTTATTTTTTCTAATTAGCCAAAAAGCCGTATATTGCTGAGGGTAGCGGTTAAAGTGTTTTATAAATTGTATAAATAGCATATCACTCGTTTATAGTATAATCGTCTCTCGTTCATTATATAGTAAAGAAAGGATTGAATCGTCAACACCCCCCCCATTACCTTAATATACTGTTTTGCACTCTTGTAAACTATTTTTCCAGTCATTATTCATAACCACTCTAACATGAATTTCTTGATTCATAACCACTCTAACACGAAATTATTGATTCATAACCACGTTTACGTGAATTTCTTGAATCATAACCACTATAACGTGAATTTCGTGAATCATAACCGCTCTAACATGAAATTCTTGATTCATAACCACTCTATCGTAAATTTGTTGATTCATAACCACTCTAATGTAAATTTCTTGATTCATAACCACTCTAACGTAAATTTCTTGAATCATAACCACTCTAACGTAAATTTCTTGACAAAATCTTGATGTTTGAATAGAAACCATCATCATGGAACAATGGAAATTACAATAAGTGTTCCGTTGGCCCGCTCTCCGTTCCAGAAGCCATCCAAGTGTACGCAGACTCCCAGTCAGATGTTGATTATGTGATCATCGGATCTTTCCAGAAAGAGTAAACTTTCTCCCATTACCACTAGTCATCCCAATATATCATGCTTTGTATGTGCAAGTTATCACTTCCAGTGTCGTCGTCTTCACTGTGTAGTCAATCAATGATTGCCTTTATGAGGTTGGCACCATCGTCCTTCACCAATCACATAACATCTCAACAATGTGTTTGCTCGTTCGTTTCCTCTGATTCCTGCATGACCAGGTCAGTATATACATTTCATTCTTTGGTCAATAGAATTGTTTATTAGTGTGACTAATTCATTTCCTAAGATCAGTATTACTATTTTACGCAACAGGCATAATCAACAATGTTATTTTAAACCTCCAAAGGCAAAGAGCGCCTGGTTCTCATTGAATAACAAGCTCGTCACAGACACACTGCTGTATGGTTACTTATTCTCATGTTGCGAACGCTAGCACTATTTGTCATAGGCTATGGCTTAAATCTTCTCTTACTGTATTAGATGTTGTTTGTGTTTGTTTGAGAACCCCAGAAATTACGAGCAATTAGTTATTACTTCCTATATGCAGTGGAGGTGTTTTTTTCTGATATTTCTTTCATACCCAGGAGACGTCAGCTATCAGCTTAGTGCAATGCCTATTGTAGGAGCATTCTACTCAGAGGAGATCTACAGTGACATATATGACATGCTACAAAACGTCCATAAGAGAACCTCAATATAACGGCATGTCATCTACTAAAGTTTTCTGTTGCATGTGTGGTTTTTCATAGTGGGTAGATAGATTGAAAAAATCCAAAATTAAGGCTATGACGGAAGTGCTAGGTTTTACTTAAAATACCCACACCCCCCCCCCCCCCGCATCCAAGTCATGAGATTGCTGTCAGATTTTCTCAGCATTCAGGAACAACATCAAGTGGCGCAGGAAAGGATACACCTCAATGTTGCAACAATGACCGACATTGGGTATAATAAAAATATGATAAAGGCTAGTTCGTCGATACGTTGATTCAGTATGTTTTGAGTGTAATAAAGTTTTACATTGCTTCCTGTTTTCATATTTTTATTTGTAATATAAAGTTTTGCTACATTGTTACATATTACTATTTCTATTGATGTCGTCGCAGGAACTTGTAGGCCTATTAAAATATATATATATATATTGATTACGTGGCGGAATCTTTAATGCGACGGCCTCACAACAGTTAGTGGTTCAATTATCCATAAGGACTGTATTTTTATCATGATATATACATTTTTGGGGCTTCATTCTTTCACTTTTCTAATTCGATTCAAACAATATTTAACTGACATAATTTTATAGGAATGATTTATGTGCACCGTCGAATTCTAAAACTGTCTTAGCTCGTGTATTGTGGGGGCCCGAAAGGGGAGCAAAAAAACAACAACACTGTTTACCTTCCACGCATGTTGTAAAAGGCGACTAAGGAGGTTATGGGATGGAGTTGGCTGTCCCATCCCATATAGGGTCAGTGACCCAAAGCCATGCTGAAGTCGGATTTATCAGGCCGAAAGGTGCAGATATCGCAGCAATGCTGTAAACCATGACACGACGCATTCCGTTCTCCGCACTTCATCCTGCTAATTTGCAGGAGTTTGAGAACGAACGCAGAAGAAGAAGAAGAAGAAGTAAAACCGTATGAGGACACACAGCACTCCATACGTTACCTGTTTATATAATGAATATGTTTTATTAGCGCATATGTGTAACATATTTCTGAATTTGATAACATTCCGAACAAATTTGTTATAAGTTAGAATTGTTTTTAATTCTATTACACTGACTGGCATGTTCATGATAATATTGGAATAAAGCACCAGATTAAAAAAATCTGACCTCTAAATTGAGTCATTATTGTGAAGATGTATATAAGGTAATGGTTATTATATATGAATAGATTGTGATATATTGAACATTAAAAGCCATTTTTACACGGATGTCTGTCACTAGTGCAAGAATGAAATATTGATAACTTCTAATTGTCCGCATACTGGCGCCATTCACTGTCTTATCAGATTAACATACTGCATATATATATATATATATATACAATTCTTTCATTTTGCTTAATATTTTATGAGAAAACACTCTAACCTCACGACCACGTGCCACAGATATATCACAGTCCAATCTAATGTCCTACGATAGTGAATTATCAGGGAACGCAGAGAATGGTGTCCCATAGCTGTGGGGCAAGAGGTGAAGGCTTTGGTCAGTGAGAATGTCAAAGAAGGAAATGTGTGATTATATACACTGATGGATCTGTGATTTGACATGTTCGCAGTATTTGGACCTTCACAGGGGGGAGAGTGTGTCCTTTGCTGTGACTGCGAGTAGCATGACCATGGAGATTCAGTGACCAGGGCATTTGAGTGGGTAGGCACACAGAAGGTAACGCGGGTCTTCATCTTGAGTTACTATGAATATGATTAAGAAGGTACAAGTGGATATCGTTTGCGAACAACAGTGGATTGAGGCCTTGAGAAAGGCGAGGTTGAAAGTAGTTATATTTATTTTCATGCCGGGACATATGGGTGTTCGAGGCAATGAAAGAGTAGATCAATTGGCGTGATGCACGATTGCGGAACAGGGCGATGAGGCTATGGATCGAGCTGACGTTTTAAGCTTCATAAGAGATATATCACGCGAGAGTGAGACTAGTGTGGATGATGATTCCTTTTCAATGGCCAGGATTAAGGATCAGGGTTAGAAATGAGGTGTTGCTAAAAGTGAAAATTTTGAAGTGCGCAGAAAAATAATGGTCAACTAGCAGAGGTCCAGTACTGTCAGCAGAAGTGTAATGGCAGATACTCGCAGGGAAAGATTTGAGCAACTCTGGACGTGTTCAGTTTGCAATGATGATGATCCGACGACTAACTAACTAATTAACTAGTAAATTATCAGACTTAAAGATTTTGAGATAATATGTTTAATAGACAACATGAAGGAATTACTAACTCAACATTGATATACTGCAACGTCTTAGTTAGAAGCCAGCATTATAGCACTGGGGGATTTCACATCATACACAAGAATAATAATTTGTAGGTAGTGTATTCTTATATTATTAGTAGCAGATCATGATGACAAATCCCTTGAAATGTGAGCAGTAAACTCACGACAGGCCATGAAAAATCTCTGGTACAGTACAAGTAGATGACACCACGTGTTCAATTATTTCCCTTGTTTAAGTTTGTAAATTTCATGTTCATCATTTAATAATTGAAATATTTATTTATTTAGGTTGAGGTTAGGGTTAGTTATGTAAAACACAACTACTAACCCAAACCTAACCCAAACCGAAACTATAATCCTAAACCTAACCTAAACTCTAAAATATAAATTAATATTTAAATTATTAAATGATGAATATGAAATTTAAAAACTCAGAATAACACGACTATGTGGCATCTATGTAGACTACTATCTAATTGTACTTTACCAAATCCCTTCAACTGTCAGCAGGTAGAATCACGATAGATAATGAAAAACCTCTTTACCTGTGAGCAGGTAGCACACGAAAGTCCATATCTTTCTAACAAAGCACATGTTTTTTTTCAGTTGTGTATCTGAGGTGAACCAGGGCTCATGTAACGTTGTATCAAAGTGAGGTGATACCAGGGCTCATGTAACGTTGTATCAAAGTGAGGTGACACCAGGGCTCATGTAACGTTGTATCAAAGTGAGGTGACACCAGGGCTCATGTAACGTTGTATCAAAGTGAGGTGACACCAGGGCTCATGTAACGTTGTATCAAAGTGAGGTGACACCAGGGCTCATGTAACGTTGTATCAAAGTGAGGTGACACCAGGGCTCATGTAACGTTGTATCAAAGTGAGGTGACACCAGGGCTCATGTAACGTTGTATCAAAGTGAGGTGACACCAGGGCTCATGTAACGTTGTATCAAAGTGAGGTGACACCAGGGCTCATGTAACGTTGTATCAAAGTGAGGTGACACCAGGGCTCATGTAACGTTGTATCAAAGTGAGGTGACACCAGGGCTCATGTAACGTTGTATCAAAGTGAGGTGACACCAGGGCTCATGTAACGTTGTATCAAAGTGAGGTGATACCAGGACTCATGTAACGTTGTATCAAAGTGAGGTGATACCAGGGCTCATGTAATGTTGTTTCAAAGTAAGGTGACACCGAGATCCACATAAGATTGTCTTAAAGTGAGGTGAATCCGGGCTCATGTGAGGTTTCTGAAAGTGAGGCGACACCCCGACTCAGGTAAAGTTATCTCAAAGTGAGGCGACACCCGGGCTCATGTAAGGTTGTCTCAAAAACATGGATGTCTAAGGGAGGAGGTTTATGGATGCATGTTTAGTCCGCGAATGGAGGTGTTCCAATATTACAGGATTGCTACTTCCTGCCAGCAGCACATACACACATGTGGGTCAACTATAACATCATTCATCTGTCAGACTTGTCGATCCATCATTAGTGATGCGACATTTTGCATTCCCATGATATTAGAGCTAAGCATAAACATACATGGAGAGAAACTACCACAGGTAAGACACTATCAATATCTTGGACACATAGTCACAAATAATGGCAAATGTGAAACAAAAGTTAAAAGGAGAATATTGTATTGTTTCTTTTGAAATGGTATAGTTCCTGCTGAAATGATATAGTTCCATGTGAAATGGTATAGTTCCTGTTGAAATGGTATAGTTCCTGTTGCAATGGTTTAGTGCCAACAAAATGTTCATTCTCGTATGTTCTGAAATCTTTCCAGGGAGGATGTACTTTCTCCAGTCATTTCTGGTTACTCTTAAGTCTACTATCTCTCAAACTTTCTTCACAATTATCCAACAAAACTGTGCCTGCACTTTTTAAGTTAACCTTTTCTCTTCGCAGTACTGTGATTTCCAACATAATCTCCCGCCAAAGAGTCGGATTTTTCGTTGTATCTAAACCCTACCTACAACATATCTCACGAAGTTGCACAATAATGAAAACTTCAACTATTTGCAACGCTTCACATTATAATTGGCTATAAAACAACACGTATCAAATCTATGTTAGTTGAGGATATAAATTGTTGTTTCTAAAGAAAATCCGGGTGAGCCATTGAAATCCGAAATATGATATCTGCTCCAAAACGGGCCACCTCCGTAATGATAGACTCAGATCTTTAAATCTCTGTACCAATTTAATTGGTCCAACTTCTTTGTTGTTATTGATATTTTGGACATGTTTTAGCAGTTACTATAGCCTAGATCTTATTAGCATTTACCTTTAGGTCAGATATTACACCTGTCTAGATGATGTTCATGATGTACTGTCTGTATAGTGGCTAATGTTTCAGTTTGTGTTTAGTTGGCCACGATCAAATGCTACAATAGAACTATCGTAGTTTCTATGTCACAAACTTGTAGACAATCAGTAAATCACATACTTGTAGACAATCAGTAAATCACATACTTGTAGACAATCAGTAAGAAATATAAAGACTGACAAACATATACACAAGAACACACACACACTAATATACGAACATTAAAGAAAGAACACATTCACTCATACACAAGAGCACGCACATTATAGAAAGAAAGCACTCACTCACACACACGAAAAACACGTTTACACACTAACAAATGGCCGTAGATACGTTCTCAGTAAACGGGTGAGGCGATTTTGTGTAAACAAAAAGTAATTCGTGTCCATATTCGTGTGTAATTCGTGTCCATATCTCGTGTGTAATTCATGCCCATATCTCGTGTGTAATTCATGCCCATATCTCGTGTGTAATTCATGCCCATATCTCGTGTGCATTTTGTGTCCATAGTCGTGTGTAAATCATGCACATATCTCGCCAAATCTCGTGTGTAATTCATGCCCATATCTCGCCAAATCTCGTGTGTAATTCATGCCCATATCTCGCCAAATCTCGTGTGTAATTCATTCCCATAATTCGTGTCTATAACCCATATATCTATGCCATAACTTTTGTTCGATGACAGGAGATGACGAGTTGCTATCTCTGCTTGCCGAAAAGGAAGTAAATGTTTCTGTGTATTAGTGCTTTTCGAGATGTACTATGTGATTTCCTTTCTGAATGGGATATATTAAAATACGGTTTAACCATTTGGAATCACTGAAATGACACTGTGACTGCTTAGCAAACCGACAGTGTAGAAGTTAGTACTAGTAATCCAGCTGGTAGAAACAATGATGAAGAGTTCTCAGAAGTCAGTAAATACCAATATAATTAGGAAAAAAAACATCTGATAGATAACCACAACAATACCAGTATTTGAGCACATAAAAAAACAACATATCAACTGGTCTGCACACGTTTCTAGACTACCAAGAGATAGAATGCCACAGATGACCATGATATATAGATTTAATGGCTGTAAAGCAAGAGGCAGACCATGGAAAAGATAGATCACAGAAATCAATGAAGCCACAGGAACAAGGTTACAAGCAGCGCACAAGAAGCCCATCTCCAGAGAACTCTTCTACCCCTAACTCCGCAAGGCAAACAAGGGATACATTCGTACAGATAGATAGATAGATAGATCTCGTGTGTAATTTATGCCCATATCTCGTTTATAATATCTCCCTTTCATGAGATATTTAATGATATTTTTGTTTAAAATGGTTAAGTAGGATGTATGGGTTGCTTTACCCACATCTTGGTTAAATTTCTAATATAGCTACTATTGTTCTTATGTTTCAACACCCCTCTTCTTATCTACGGACCTGCACATGCACACATACACACCCAATATATATATTGTGTATGTGTGCATGTATGTGTCACACAAATATGCACGCAGACACGAAACACACTCATACACACGATGTATACGTTTTCAAGAACATACATATTGTAAATTACACACATAAATACGCACTCCTACACACACAAATACACACACCTACACACATAAATACACATTCCTACAGCAATAAATACACACTTATACACACATAAATACACACTCCTACACATATAAATACACACTCATACAGCCATAAATACACACTCCTGCACGCATACATACACACTCCTACACACATAAATACACACTCCTACACACATAAATACAGACTCCTACACACATAAATACACACTCTTACACACATATATACACACTCCTACATACATAAATACACACACCTACACACATAAATACACACTCCTAAACACATAAATACACACTCCTACACACATAAATACACACTCCTACACACATAAATACACACTCCTACATACATAAATACACACTCATAAACACATAAATACACACTCCTACAAACATAAATACTCACTCCTACACAAATAAATACACACTCCTACACACATAAATACACACTCCTACACACATAAATACCCACTCCTACACACATAAATACACACTCCTAAACACATAAATACACACTCCTACACACATAAATACACACTCCTACATACATAAATACACACTCTTACACACATATATACACACTCCTACATACATAAATCGGGGAGCCGCGTTAGCGCAGTGGTTAGCGCACTGGCTTCGCATATGAGTGGTCCTGGGTTCATTCCCCAGCTGAGGCGGAAATGTTTTCAGATCGCAACGGCTCCCAGGTCGACCCAGCCTTAAATGGGTACCGGATTAATCCGGGAAGTAAAGACTGCGAGGGAGAGGAGATGGCTACCGCCCTCATTTGCAGAGCCTGTGAAATGTGAGATCGCTAACATCTCACACCCCTACGGCATTAATAAATGCTATGGGTTACTTTACTTTTACTTTTACTATACATAAATACACACACCTACACACATAAATACACACTCCTAAACACATAAATACACACTCTTACACACATAAATACACACTCCTACACACATAAATACACACTCCTACATACATAAATACACACTCATAAACACATAAATACACACTCCTACAAACATAAATACTCACTCCTACATACATAAATACACACTCCTACACACATAAATACACACTCCTACATACATAAATACACACTCCTACACACATATATACACACTCCTACACACATAAATACACACTCCTACACACATAAATACACACTCCTACACACATAAATACACACACCTACACACATAAATACACACTCCTACACACATAAATACACACACCTACACACATAAATACACACTCCTACACAAATAAATACATACAGGCACAATTGTATTAGATGGTGTTGACGTATACCACACAAACACATGACTCGTCTGTGCCGGAAATGATATATCCAGAAGGGCAGAATACTCAACAAAGAAATGTGCTATACGAACGTGCATAGACATTCCTGTTCCTTGTTGGACAACCTAATCATAGGGCACAGACGGTCTGTAATTAATTTCCTCTTAGTAGCCTCCAGCATAGAATGCTCTAGATTGGCAAGACAGACCGTTGAAATGAACGATTCCTATAAGTAAATGAAACATTTGTTGGGGAGTTGTATGCTGCCACAGAACTGAGGGAGACTCATCAGTTCTATATCTGTGTTTGCACTTCGGCAGCTAGACGTTGTTTTTCTGTGTGTATATGTTTGTAATTTGGCTGTTAAATATACTGTTTGATGTGTGTATATGTTTATACTGCGGCAGCTAGAAATTATTTTCATTGTCCACTTTGTGTGTATAATAATTGGGTGTATATTAGATTACGTTCTATGAGGTTTGTTTATTCAGTAAGAAATAAACAATAGTAAAAATAACACAAACTGTTCAGATGAATAAACCATTCACTAAGGAGCGCATGACCTTGTGGTTAGCCGCCGTTCTCAGACCCTTGAGGTTTCGGGTTCAATCCACGGTTGGGACAGGATTTTTTCTTTCGGAGGTACAATTAAAATCCTTCCTGTACATGTTGCTGCGTCTGCCATAGCAAAGCGGTCTTTATTTCCACAGCCTATAGAAAACCACCGTGCACTCCTTCACAGGAACACATGCAGTAATGAAAGTTGAAAAAAGTTAGAAGAACTAGCAGTATCTATAAGGAAGTTAAAGGAAAGAAAAGCACCAATACCAGATGGAACCGTCAATGAAATGCTTAAGAACCTAGGAGATGCAGCAATGTATAAATTACTACAGATATACAACTTACAGTTGGGGTACAAAATGGAGAGAATCGCTCGTGTATCCTATCATAAAGAAAGACAAGTGCGAACAGAGGTATGACAGCTACAGACCAATACGCCTAACTACTTGTGTCTGCAAGACAATAGAAAAGATGGTCATCAAAATATTGAAATGGTACCTAGAATCAGAGATGCTACTTGTGTTAAAAAACACCTGGATTTAGTGAGTGCAATGGCACAGAAGATTATATAACATTCCGGTTCCAGTTTTTGAATATGCATTTCAAGAAAAGAAAAAGGTTTTCAGTCTTTGGAAAGATCTCCAAAAAGCTATTGAAAAGGTCTGGAAAGATGGACTGATAGTAAAGCTGCTACGCCATGGAATTAGGTGTAACACGAGTAAGTGGATTATATCCTTCCTACACAATCGGAAAGCAAGAATCACTATAGAAGATCACAACAGCAAAAAACAATCTCCTAAAACATGAATCTTTTCAAAGTGTGTGTGTGTTTGAATGTTTTCAATTTTTTCAATTGTCTTCAAACTTGTTTCTTGTGTTCCTAACTGATCCACGAACTACCACACGTTATAAGAGCTGCCATGTAAACCGATGACGTGGTGGTGTGGTGTGTAGAAGAACATCTAAAGATCGACAACAATAAAATACAAGCATGGGCAGAGAAATGAATGGCAAAGATTATTGCTGAAAAGTCTCCATCAACACTCTTCACGCTCTCAAAAAAGGACAAGGTAGGAGAGATAAAACATAGACATTTACGCATCCAAATAGAAGAGCAACCGGTGTACTTGGGCACCACACTAGATAAAAGACTGTCATTGAGGCATTACATTGAGAAAATATAGACAAAGGCACGAAAGAACCTGCCATCCTGAGGAAATTAGTTTCAAGTCAATATCAACAGGTGATGTTTCTTACTGATGCAATGTCTGTCCTACAATCCCTTGACAGCGATAAAATCCCAGACATGAAGGATTACGAGAAGTGATTACAAGACATACGAGAAGTGACCATCCAAAGAAGGGTGGTACTACAGTGGATACCATCCAACTGTGGTATACCAGGACATGAAAATGAAGATATGCTCGCAACTGATGGAGCAATACAGGAACAAAAAGACCAAGAAATCACATACCAGAAAAAGAGGACTCTCATCAAAGTAATTATGAAAGCCGATCACCCAAAAGACAACTATCACTATCTTGACAGAGCTGAGTAAGTTATCATCTTCCGCTGCGGGACAGGGCACAACAGACTAAATAGCCACTTAAATAGACACATGTGTGTGCTCGTCCATCACAAGTGATGCTGACCATTTTTACATCCACTTTTGAAAATTCAGTTAGAATTATGACCATGCATAGTTCGTAGATGGCTAATGAGCCCTATTCAAACTGTAAATGTTCTTGGACAGTATGGATGTGAAAATGACTTGCACTGAGGATTTTGATTAAAATGAGAAGTCGTACAAAGCGTCGACCCCACTTTCTTGTCGGACCTCATTTGAAATCAGTGGCAAGACAAATCGAGACGACTGGAAGTGTAGAACGATGCAGTGGAAGCCCATGGTTTTCTACGTGTCTCACCATACCCGATGCGGTACACACCGCGTCGCTTGTGTTCGCCTACATCAGGGGTGGGCAAACTTTTTGTGCAGAGGGCCGCATTGACAAATTGTAAAGCTATTGGAGGGCCGCATATAATATTATGTATGTTTTTGTTTAAAATTCTCGGTAAGTAATCAATTAAATATTTGTATTGTAAGGAAAGGTAGTTTTACATAATGTAGATAACTTCTGAAATAAATTACATTTCTAACAGACTTACACTATAACAGTATATTTTCTAATATGGATAAAAGGTTTTGCAAATATTTTAACAATGTTCGTGTATTTAAAAATGTGTATGAGGGCCGCAAAATATCCAATGGCGTGCCGCATGCGGCCCGCAGGCCGTAGTTTGCCCACCCCTGGCCTACATTATCCGATGGACCGATAAACTATCGTAGTCTAATACGATAGATATACTATACGCGTAAATTCGCCGAATATCAGACTTTACGTGTAGATGGTTAGACAGACCTGTATGCATTTTTGAGACAGTCTCAGCATGACATCACCTACTTTATGACTGCCTAACAGGCTGTCAGTAAAACATGGAGCCAGAGCACGCCTCAGGCCGGCCACTTCACTGGTGCTGTTTTCACACGACATGTTAAGCCTACTGTAGCTACTTAACGAGCGATTTAATGAGTTGTTGATACTGAAGTAATTTAGCTCATCACATAAACTTCAAAAATATTATTATAGACTCACTCTTTTATGATCTAATAGATAAATCCGTTTAACAACCACAATCTGTCTGTTCTATAAAGCACACTTGATGTTACCCAGCGACTATGATAATAACATAAACTTTAAAAATAGTAGCACAATTGACACAAATAGAAAAATACTGATTCCATCACCTCTGTATCCAGGTGAACAGGCAGCACAGATTGCGGAACATGTCCTGTAAGACTGCATTACACTAAACCAGTTAAGGGAGGAACACTGGCTCACAGAGACAAACATCCAAAGAAAGAAAGGTGAATGGAAACACTGAGGATTTTTCAAATAATGCAACATACATTAAAAAACAACAACCCGGACTTGCTGTGTAGACATGTTAAACCGCGAACGAGAAGAAACAGATCATATTTAGTTATATTGTTTCTTCCTAAACTACTATGATTTCTTCATCATTGTTGGGTTCGTCCCAACATCAAGGATTGCTGTAACATACCCCCAACATCTGCTTTTTGTCGTGACAGTACACTCTGCGTTGGTATAATATTAATATTAAAGAGTTGGTATAAAAGCAAAAGTATCTTTATTCCAACCCTGTGCTACCAATGTCAAACATGGTCCTTAACAACAAAACATAAGAGACAACTGGTTACAACAGAGATGAGATGTCTGAGAAAAACCACAGGAGTTTGTTTGTTTGTTTTTCGTTCGCTCCATTGTAACCATCACGGATATCCGTGCGATTTCCGCCGGGAGCGTGATTACGTTGTGCCACCGTTATGCGCCTTGTAGGCCTAGCACATCCGATTTCGGCATGCCTTGACAATTCGGGTGGGCTACCCTTAGCCTGTGACAGCCTCTATATCTGTCTCCAGGCACGCGTAGTGGAGACTCTTCGCCCAGACGATGTTTTGCTCTCGTCTAACTCGAACGAGGTGTTCCACTGTCTATGAACTTGCCTCGTGTAATTGGACGTGCTGTGCCTGTGCCCATTGGGTACCGAACCGTTTCTCATCCGTGAGCCTGGTTCCTTAAGGGGAAGAACTCAACAGAGGAGTTGGACCCTGGCTCTTTCGCCCTCTTAGCCGAGGTGTCATTCACCGACATCGTGTACCCCTTGTCCAAGTTCGAGTCTCACACCACGCGTTTGAGAGCAAGGCGTTCTCGAGCTGAGCGTCCTTGTCCCAATAGCGCCTGAGCCCATCAGGTACTGAACCCTTTCTCTCTTCAAGTGTATTTCCGGTGTAGGAAAACCTGACAGTAGAGTTGGGCCAGGGCTAAATCGTTGTCCCTTTTGTGCCTGAGCGAATCGAGTACGGAACCCTTTCTCTCTGCAAGTGTACTTCCGGTATAGGAAACCTTGACAGTAGAGTTGGGCCAGGACTGCCATCGTTGTCCCTTTCTTGCCTACACCCATCGGGTACAGAACCCTTTCTCTTTGCAAGCATATTTCCGGTTTAGGAAGGCTCGACATTAGAGTTGGGTTAGGTCTTTTGCTTTACCAAACGCCGATGGATGGGTCTGGGTCTCTGCCTGTTAGGAACTCTGATAACTAGAAGCCCGTCTCGAGCTGACGGAGCTTGTAGTTCCCTTTCTTAGGGACTTTTCACTTTCTATTTGCAGTTCGCGCTGCCCTCTAGCGCTGTTCTACCCTTTCATTGTTTCAATGTACTCTGTATGAAACATATTTGTCTCTCGCCATGCATTTACCTTTTCGTGCATTTTACATTGGCCGCCCCTCCAATGTTCGGACTGGACTGACTAGCTTCACTGTATGTCGACAGTGTCGCTATATGTGGTGATGCAGGTGGTGTCGGAGATATTGTCTGTCTCTTGTGCAGTCAAATCTCTTTCCATCTGCTACCTCCACATTCTCGGACACGATCCCCAAATGATTTGGCCAGAATCAGCACGAGCTGCTGTATTTCTGTTTCCAGGGTGCACCGCGTGGAGGTACATTTGGGATCTTGGTTTTCTGCTAACCCTGGGTCCGCCTAGAGCAATGCGTTCCCTTTGCACCCCACCACAGGAGTGACCAGAATTCACATAATTAGAAACGATGTCATAAGAGAAAGAGTGGGTGTCATATCAATTCTACAATACATACAAAACCAACAGATACAATGGTGTAGTCATCTGGAAAGAATGCCGAGTGATTCATTAGTTTCTAAAGCAAAGAGAGGAGAAGCAGACAGAAGAGCCAAGGGTAGACCTAGAGTACGCTGGATCGACAACAGCAAAGATACATTACACGAATACCAAATAACATTATCTGAAGCTGCCAGAAAAGCGAGAGCAAGAACATTGTATCTCCCTCGACACCCGTAAAGGGTAAAAGAGGAAGGAACGAAGAAGAAGGTATAATAGCATGTATCGAACATATTAGGAGAGAGCAAGTAAAATGGTTCGGTGACCTTATGAGAATGAAGCCAACCCAAATACCAATAAGAGCATATAACAAAAGACTAAAGGAAACGGTCGATAGAAAACATCAAGATAGTCTTGAACAAACATGGACTAAATGCAACCTCGGCGACACATCTGACCTTGGAAAGACAGCTTAAGTTCCCACCCCTACGCTTAACGGCAAGTGTGAGTACGATCAACCAACATTCACCTGGGGATAGACATTAGACAATAGTGCACTCTGCTAGACTCTATTCTGTCTATTTCATGATGTTTCCCTCCTATTTGTATCTCTGTTAACTTCCTCCTCTCCGCCCTCGACTCTTCCTTCCAGTAAGATTGTCAACAATGTGTCATGTCTTTTAATAGTCCAAAGTATTTAATTTGTTTTATTTTTATTTCCTTTAATAGTTCTTTTTTAATACACAGTGTTATAGCGCAGTGTTAAGTGGAAGACTTTAGCAATATGGTCCATGGTATAATTTTAAAGTCTGTGAACACGAACTGAGTCGAACCAACCCAGGTAATGAACACTAGAAAACATCTGAGGAAGTAAAGGTTGCAGGTGTGTTATTGGACATGCCACTGCTGAGAGTACAGCTTATTACTAAAATATCATCATTTCCTCTCATATGATTCATGGATGATGAAAGGAATGTAATTATGCAGCACCTATCTTCATTTATCAGACACCAAGTATCAGGACAATACCCCGGCCGAAGATATGGAAGCTTCCAAACTTCAAAATAAAATTGGCAGCTTATCCTATTCAGGACGTAGCCATCAATCCAGAATATTTTGGCTGTAGTGATTTTCTAGGCAATAGAAATGTGTTCTGTAGTTTGCTATTGCTTTCTGAGCGGTCCGGATGCACAATTACCTGTGGCGAAGTTCAAACCAGTTACCTTGGATGTCACAGGTGCGCCCAGTACCATCCCGTCACAGAACCGGACGAGTGTATTCATTTCTCCGTTCAGTAGCCAAACCTGTCCGTGTTTTCAAATGATCACAGACATTGTTCCAACAGTTCTTGTAATTTCTTCATTCCTCACACGATCTCTTCTTGTTCTGTTTGTTGCATTTTTTTTAAACATCTCATTTCAAAAGTAGAAGGCTATCTGTCTTTTAGTGCTTTCGTAGAACACAGATTTTTGAAAGTTTCACTTGAACACGGCTTGAAACGGTTGTTGGTACCTTATATTACGGTTGTCTGCCTTTTAGAAGCATCAGTTTGTAATAAATACACCAGAAAATATAGAAACTGAAACGCTAAAGATCTATCACTGAATAACCTTATGTATTTGATGTCACTCGATATAAATAATAGTAATGATTGCAGTTTGAACCAGAAATCAATGAGTTAATCTGATAGCGCTATGTGCTATCAGATCCTGAGTATTTATTCAAACGCTTGAGTTATTAGCCAAGCAGTTTCAGCTGCATGTCACAGGAACACGAGGGACGATAACGCAATCGTTTTCTGAACAAAGATGAAGTATTAAAGAAACAACAACAAAAATCAACAGAGAAATCATTTTATATCGATTAACTGTTTTAAGTTGGATGAAACACTGCAAACATTACACTCGCAGTGAAGATGTTTATGTTCTATTGTGAATGCTATGGGAATAGAAGTTGACGTGTTTGTTTTCTGTTTTGATATTGTCTCAGATATGAAAAGAAATGTATAGTTTTTCAACGGATTAGTCTGAGGAGAGTAACACACTTGAAGAAATGGAAGGACATCAACATCCCGGGTTGTGGAAAATGAGAAAATTGTGAAGAATCGAGACATTTTAAAGGAAAGATCCAGTGGATTATAGGTTTTCTAGCAGAGAATGAGTGTATGATGAGGTTGATTATAAGTTGTGTAGTAGACAATGAGTGTATGATGAGGTGGATTATACGTTTTGTAGCAGACAATGAGTGTATGATGCGGTGGATTATACGTTTTCTATGCAGACAATGAGTGTATGATTAGGTGGATTATATGTTTTGTAGCAGACAATGAGTGTATGATGCGGTGGATTATACGTTTTCTATGCAGACAATGAGTGTATGACGCGGTGGATTATAAGTTTTCAAGCAGACAATGAGTGTATGATGCGGTGGATTATAAGTTTTCAAGCAGAGAATGAGTGTAAGATGCCTTGTTTTATATGTTTCCTAGAATACAACGAGCGTATTGATCGCACATCAAACATCAGGGACTTGTGGTCGTATAAAAAAATAATATATTTATTCGCAAACGTTTAGACGTTAACATTGCAATATCAAGTAATTTTTATTTTTCGTTAACATAAGTAGCATTGTGAACCTTGGTGATGCAGTGAATGATAAACTGGTTTCTTGATTGACCATGTAGTCTGTGGCTTTAATCGCTTGTTGAAAAATGAATGTTTAGTACAAAAAACATACCCGATGTTTACTCTTCCTGGGAAAATGGGCACGGCACGAAATTGGGGAAAATATTGACAGCCGAAATAGTTTTGGGTTCATCATTCGTGGCATATCTCTGGTCACCAAAAATTGTTTAGCACCGTGTTCTTGGCGTGAATTGTGTGAAGAGTCGTACTATCGTAATCAATTTTTAAACATCTTAATTCAATTTTATCATCATGGCCGACTGGCGTAGGCAATCATGGATCTGCACAACTCTCTTTCAATTATGTAGTATCAGGATCGTTGTTGGATTTTGGCTATATTACACTATAATAAACTATCTAAAGTTTTACCACGTTGTCGTCCTGGATCTATCTTGTTATCAATCTTGCCTATTGTAACTATGTTCTCGAGACCTCCCTGTCTAATAACGAGTCCAAAAAATTATTAAGTAACCCTTGTTTTGCGTTCGATTCTATCAGAATCTCTGTTTTTGTAGCTGTCCATTGTATTCTCAACATTCATCTACAGAAGCACACATGTCGACACTATCACCAAATGAATCATTTTATTTCATAATTCTATCTCTGACTTTCACTGTTCATTTTTCGGTCAATATTTCGTCACCAAATATGTTAACAAAATTCTAGGGTCTGTCCATAAAATGTGAATAATTTTATCAGTTCTTGACAAGTGGAGGGAAGAGGGTTTGAAAAACGTTGACGTAAATAAAACGGTTTTTGCACATCAATAAAAATGTTTGAAGTTTGAAAATTTGTTGCTAAAATGTGAAAACACAGTGCTGTTTTTTCTCGCGCTTTTCTCTAGCTAAACAACATTCTTTTGCGGGTGTAGAGGGAGGCGGAAATAAGTTTCGACGACTACTTCACAAGTTGTTAGCAAAGCGGGGGAAGGGGGGAGGATCAACAATTGATCGAAAGTGGTGATATAATTTATTGACAGCCCCTTATCACAAGTCTTCAAGCAGGGACAGGGGGATGGGGATCAACAATTGATCGAACGTAGTGACAGCCCCCATATCACAATTTTTAATATTTAATTTTAATGTGAAAGTTATTGGTGTGTACATTTTGATGCGTTTGGTGTTCAACATTACATTGTGCAGAATAACAGTGTGTTTTATGAGAGGCATTTACATGTTTTTGAAAGTGATGCTAGCTCAAAGTGATGCTAACTCAAAGTGATGCTAGCTCAACGTGATGCTAGCTCAAAGTGATGCTAGCTCAAAGTGATGCTAGCTCACTTAGTGTTATGTTGATCGAAATCCTGACTAGACAACCTTTAGGAATGATCCCTAAAGTTTTCCAGTGTTAATGAACAATGATCTAGAAGATTGCATAGATTCATCAAGGTGGCTAGCTCAGAAAATGTTAAAAACACTCTAGGAGATTGCATAGATTCATCAAGGTGGCTAGCTCAGAAAATGTTAAAAACACTCTAGGAGATTGCATAGATTCATCAAGGTCGCTAGCTCAGCTAGTGCAAAATTACTGTTCTGTAAAAATTGTATATATTCGTCAATGTCGCTAGCTCTATTAGTGTTAAAACTCTGTTCAAGAAGATTGTATTTGTTTCATCAAGATTGATAGGTCAGATAGTGTTAAAACTCTGTTCAAGAAGATTGTATTAGTTTCATCAAGATTGATAGGTCAGATAGTGTTAAAACTCTGTTCAAGAAGATTTTATTAGTTTCATCAAGATTGATAGGTCAGATAGTGTTAAAACTCTGTTCAAGAAGATTGTATTAGTTTCATCAAGATTGATAGGTCAGATAGTGTTAAAACTCTGTTCAAGAAGATTGTATTAGTTTCATCAAGATTGATAGGTCAGATAGTGTTAAAACTCTGTTCAAGAAGATTGTATTAGTTTCATCAAGATTGATAGGTCAGATAGTGTTAAAACTCTGTTCAAGAAGATTGTATTAGTTTCATCAAGATTGATAGGTAAGATAGTGTTAAAACTCTGTTCAAGAAGATTGTATTAGTTTCATCAAGATTGATAGGTCAGATAGTGTTAAAACTCTGTTCAAGAAGATTGTATTAGTTTCATCAAGATTGATAGGTCAGATAGTGTTAAAACTCTGTTCAAGAAGATTGTATTAGTTTCATCAAGATTGATAGGTCAGATAGTGTTAAAACTCTGTTCAAGAAGATTGTATTAGTTTCATCAAGATTGATAGGTCAGATAGTGTTAAAACTCTGTTCAAGAAGATTGTATTAGTTTCATCAAGATTGATAGGTCAGATAGTGTTAAAACTCTGTTCAAGAAGATTGTATTAGTTTCATCAAGATTGATAGGTCAGATAGTGTTAAAACTCTGTTCAAGAAGATTGTATTAGTTTCATCAAGATTGATAGGTCAGATAGTGTTAAAACTTTGTTCAAGAAGATTGTATTAGTTTCATCAAGATTGATAGGTCAGATAGTGTTAAAACTCTGTTCAAGAAGATTGTATTAGTTTCATCAAGATTGATAGGTCAGATAGTGTTAAAAACACTGTTCTAGAAGATTGCATGGATTAATCAATGTTACTTATCGGCAATGGCAACAACAACAACAAATCAGTACTTCCTCTTGTCCTGAGTTTGCTTTCACACTCCTACAGATTAGCAGGATGTAGTCCCGAGAACAGAATTAGTTGAGTGATCATTTACATTTGGATGGATATTTCGACTCTAGCAAAAGCATGGTTTTTGGGTTAGAAAAAACCGACTCACCCCCAAGCCTACTTAGTTGCTTACTACACCATGCATGGAGGGAAAAAAGTGTCACTAATTTTTAATCTTCTTTTCGGTACCGCCAGCACATGGTCGAACAGGAATGTTGTCAGAACAATGATACCAAAATGGCAATGTGGAGGAATCTTGAGGCAAGACATCTGTTGATTGATCGGGAATCTCCGATATACAGTTTGAGAGCTTAACAAAAAAAGTGAAGTGGATAGATATATTCTAGTTGATGCAAGGTTTATCTGACCTCTAGATGATTGATTTTCTGTTTAAATAAGATGATTAAATTGATGATTTCTTAGTAAATAAGTTCTTATATCTGGGATATTAATTACAAATGATGGAAGGAGTGAGAAACAGACAATGGAAGGAGTGAGGAACAGGTAATGGAAGGAGTGAGAAACAGGTAATGGAAGGAGTGAGGAACAAATGACGGGAGGAGTGAGGAACACATAATGACAGGGGAAAGAAAGAGATGATGAATGTGGTGAGAAATAAATGATTGCAGGTGTGAAGAATGAATGGTGTTATTGTGAAGAACAAATGATTGCAGGTGTGAAGAATGAATGGTGTTATTGTGAAGAAAAAATGATTGCACGTGTGAAGAATGAATGGTGTTATTGTGAAGAAAATATGATTGCAGGTGTGAAGAATGAATGGTGTTATTGTGAAGAAAAAATGATTGCAGGTGTGAAGAATGAATGGTGTTATTGTGAAGAACAAATGTTGGAAAGGATGAAAATCAAAGTATGGTAGGAATGAGGAACATGTGATGGCATTGTGAGTTGCAAATATGATGGAATTTTGCGTTTCCAATGATAGCATTGTGCGGAGCAAATGAAGGCAAGGATGAAGATGAAATTCTGATAAAAGTGAGGAGCAAATGATGGCAGGAGTGGAGAGCAAATGATGTCAAGTAATGGAGGACAAATGATGGCAGGAGTGGAGAACAAATGATGGCAGGAGGGAAAAACACACACTAAAAGGGTAAGGAACAAATAATGACTTGAGCGACACAGAATTGAGAAAGATAATATCTGTGACGAAAAGTATAATAAACCACACAAGAAAGATGCTAAAATTGTGAGATTCTGTTTAAACATCACAAGTTTACTGCAAAGGACTTCGAACATACGCTGTCTCAACCATGTTTTTGTACTCGTTGTCCAACACAACATTTTTACATCTCACTTGTAACTTGTCCAACTCTTCATGTTAATATCCCACTTGTATTTTGTCCATTTCTCCATGTTAACATTTCACTTGTATCTTGTCCAACTAACGATGTTTACATCTCACTTGTATCTTGTCCAGATTTCCATGTTAACATTTCACTTGTATTCCAACTCTCCATGTTAACATCTCACTTGTATCTTGTCCAGCTTTCCATGTTAACATTTCACTTGTATTCCAACTCTCCATGTTAACATCTCACTTAAATCTTGTCCAAGTTACCTGTTGTCCATGTAAATTTCGTAGCCATTGTACCGGGTTCGACTTCCGCCACAGGCAATTGTGCATATGTACCGAAAAGAAAGCAATGGAAATCTATTGAAAGTTTTTATATTACCTAGAAAATCACTGCAGCAAAAAAATTCTGGGTTGATTGCTGTATTTCTATACTACAATATGCTACCAATTGTTTTGAATCATTCGATAAACTAGTAAAAATATACTTTACGATGGATAAATGAAGGTATAATTTAGTGTAAGAAAATGAAAGCCTACAATATTGTAAATATGTGGAGATCTACTTTAGTATAAACAAATGGATATGACTTTAAATATAAATATACACAAATGAGATTTATGGAAGAATAAAAAATTTGTCTTATTTAGGGGTGGGAGCTTAAGTTGTCGTTCAAAGACCAGATGAAACATTTTATACAAAATAAGGTACAGGACAAGTAGACGCCACCACATCTTTAATTATTCCCCCTTGTCTATGTTTGTAAATTTCGTGTTCATCATTTAATAATTGAAATATTTATTTATTTAGGGATGGGATAAAACACATCCTAACACTACACCTAACCCAAACCCTAAAATAGATTAATATTTAAATTATTAAATGATGAACATTAAATTTATTAACAAAGACAAGTGACATAACTTGAATATGCTGTGGCTTCTATGTGTACTATACGGTATCTACTTTAGTATACATAAATGGAGTTATACTATACTGTAAATCATTGATGCTCTACTTTAGTGTAAATAATGTATGGTCTACTTTAGTGTAAATAATGTATGCACTACTTTAGTGTAAATAATGTATGGTCTACTTTAGTGTAAATAATTGATGGTCTAATTTAGTGTAAATAATGTATGGTCTACTTTAGTGTAAATAAGTGAAGTAAATAAGGCAGAAACATATTAAGAAGCGCTGATGTAAACTGTGATGGACGTGAGTTCACCTTGTTCAAGTCAGGTCGCATGACTAAAAAGCTATGGTAAGTGACAGGGGGATTCTCATTTAATCATGTCGCAACACTTTCATTGTAATGATATCAGCCTTTATCTTTATTCTGTCCCGTCCGCTACATTCTAATTGTAAGAACTATCTTATTCAGTGACAACGATTTCCAATGATTGTTATTTATTATGGGGTCAAAATCCAAGAAAGGTATAATACTTTCTTTTCAACTCCAAATTTGACACATTCAGAATAAATTGCATTATATTGTTATTGGTGTGATTTTCCACTCTGCCACAGAAACCGCCCTATCTGATGCCAGAGTTCAATAAATAAAACAATGCATTTTAATTATACAGATATAGGGGATATAACTCGTCATCATGTCCGTACAGTGTGAGATTGATGTCAATCCGGATTGATTAAAAATTATTGATGTAATCTCCCTTTGGTTTACTTGACAACATGTCAGCCTTAAAAGAATGGCAACCAGGAATGTGCGGAATACGACCCGAGGGCCCACGAAGCTTGTTTAGTGGCACGCCAGGCAGATTTAAAATTACTAAACATACTGACTCGTGAGCGAAATAAATATGCTATAACCAGCTATCTCAAAAAGCATAAAATACAATGCTAAACCTTCGAAGCAACTGATGTTAAGTTCGATTAGGCATGTACGCACACAGTACCCTCCTATAATCTTCGCACTAAAACAACTTTCAGAAACAGCGATAGAGCATAACAAAGACTTTTTTTTACTTTCGTGGACCAAGAGAAAACTTTTGACAGTGTAGATAGACCACAACAATGGATAATACTACAGAAATTATGGAGTTCCCCAACATCTGATAAGCTTATGTCGAATCATATACACCAACAGTCAATGCGTGGTAAGAACGAGAACAGATACATCCGATAATTTCCAAATTCACTCGGGAGTGAGACAGGGATGTGTACTTTTCCCATATTCTTCATAACATACATAGATCACATCTGCAAAGTAGCAAAGACAACGGAAGAAAACAACATAAAGGATAAATTAAACGAACTGCTATTTTGGGGAGGACCAAGCACTAGTAGCATCATCAGAAGAGCAACTACAACACAAATAGATTACATCAAACATGCCATTTCTTTAACATGAAGACAAATATAGAAAAGACCGAAGTAATAAAGATTGGAAGTACAGAAAGAAATACCAATATATATATTGGAAACAACAAACTTAAGCAAGTGACAGAATTCACATACCTAGGAAGTAATATAGCAACAGACGACAGGAGCAGCAAAGAAATACACAATAGATGTAGATACTAAGCCCTCGGGCAAATGACAGCAATCTTCAAAAACAAAAATGTAGATTTAAACACCAAAATTCACAACGACTATTATACCAACGCTGTGTACCACTGCCAAACATGGACAAGAACAGCACAACACAAACGTAAACTTGTGACAGCTGAAATGGCATACTTACGCAGAATCCTAGGAATATCGCTAAGAGACAGAGTGAGGAATGAGGACATCCGACAACAAACTGGTACCACTCTAATCTTGGAATATATTAAGAGACAAGAGATAAAATGGTTTGCACACATCAGCAGACTACCATCAGACAGCATACCACAGCAAGTTATGCTACACCTATACAATGAAGGCAGACCTACAGGCAGACCACGAAAACGATGGACCACCGAAATAAAAGAGTCGACAAATTCCACAATATACTCAGCACATAAGAGGGCCGTCTCCAGAATACTATTCTGCTCCTGACGTTGAAAGGCAACAGAGGATTTGGCGAATAGATAGATAGATAGATAGATAGATAGATAGATATACATACCTATAGGTTCTCAGATCTCCAATTCAGTAAATCCCTCAGGGTATAAAGGTTTATGGTCCCGGTCCTATGTTGGTTGAATGCTCGTTTTGAAATCTATGTTTGTTGTTCTATATGGGCCATGTTTCACTCATCTCTAATCGCGAACTCTTGTTATTGACTTAGCTCGTGTATTTCAAAATTCTCTGATCATGAGGAGTCATGAAAAACGCACTGTGTAGAAACTGAAACTGATGGTATTAGCTCAAAACAGTGTTGCCAATCATGACATTTAATGTTCGATATTAACAACTTCAAATAATCTGACGAAATAGTTCTCTTAACAACAAAAGCAGATGGTCTAAAGCAAATGTTGCTATAAAAAAACCCAACAAAAACAGTGAAGCTCAAAATATGTTTTTAAACAAGAAGAAAAAACAAATTATGACAATGTATACAATTCAAGTACAACCAAAGACAAAAATTGACAAGTTCTAACTAGAAAACGTTACAAGTTTCCAGTATTTGGGCACAAACATAAATAGCTCAGGAGACTGTGTTGTCGAAATCAAGAGAAGAATTGCAATGGCGACATTGAAACTTGCACAAATTAAAAATCTTTGGCAAAAGTACCAGCAGCATAGCCAAACTATGTATGATCAGAATATGTGTATTTTCAGTTGCAATATACGGTTGTGAGGCATGGACATTATATAAAACGAGAGATTCGCTGCTTTCAAAATGAGATGCTACAGAAGAATTTTACGTATACCATAGACAGCTAAAAAGTCAAATCAAGAAGTCTTAAGATCAATTAAAGTTGAAAAGGGCTGGCTCATTAACAACATCTTAACAAGAAAGTTGTGTTTTCTTGGGTCATATGAGACATAACAGCATTGAAAGATTAATAGCGGAAGGCAGAGTTAACAGCAACAAGGATAGACGACGATGATGCAGTGATAAGTCAGATTACTTAAACATGTCTCTAGCTGGGGCAGGTTGACACCCCTAAAATAGCGGAGAGTTCAGAGAATCCATAACGAAGTCCACGTTCTGGAAAGAATATGTCACATGATGATGATTATAGACCTGAAACTTTCAATGTTTTTTTAATGTAGTGATAGTTGTCGGTTCATGACAACAACTCTGTCAGCTTTCTTCGCATCTTCAAATGACTGGAAACATGACAACAACTGTGTCAGCTTTCTTCGCATCTTCAAATGACTGGAAACATGACAACAACTGTGTCAGCTTTCTTCGCATCTTCAAATGACTGAAAACGTATTGATCACATTCCACAAGAAGAATGACGAGTCTGGCCCCCACAACACAAGAAACTTTACATACTGTTGATCTAGATTGTTTAGATAAGGGTTGCATAGGCGTAGACTCCATCCTTGCGACGAGACGGGTCGATGATTATGGAGAGTACTGCTCATAGCATGTAAGTTCAAGCAAAAATCCATATGGATCACCGAAAAAAACACTTTGCAAACAAGCGTCGCGAACGCTGTTCGAACCCGTGTCTTGTTGGACAAAAATGAAACTACTGAACCACTATGGCAGGGAGATCCCTAGACAGAACTTAGAATATGATCATTACAGCTGGTGTTTCAGTGCACATGGTTGTGATAATTGGTAATAGCCTGTGGGCTAAATTGAAAATCACACTTACAAAGTGAAACATTTGACTTTTCCCTTGTTTTTGCAAGGTTCTCAACACAAAGTGTGCATAGACTAACCCACCACTGTAATGAAAATTATGGAAATGGTCAAAGCTCCACTTTCAAATGATAATTTCCCCACCAAAGACGGATGTGTCGGGCCATTGGCGCAAATAAAACGGCGACACAGCGCATTTCCATTCTCTGGACTACATCCTGCTAGAAATCTAGTAGGACAATGGTCTTGCTACAAGGGAGAGCCAGCAGGAGTTTGAGAATGAACGATGATGATGATGAAATGATAATTTCCGATAAACCAACAGGACTGTATACTTGTTGAATGACACGGTATGATTATAAAGTATACTTTTAAGCTTCCCAACCACCAACCAGGTCGTTTATGTCACTCTCTTAAAGGATTGCACACAGTATTGATGTACATCATTGATGTACAGTATTGATGTACAGTATTGATGTACGGTATTGATGTACAGTATTGATGTACAGTATTGATGTACGGCATTGATGTACAATATTGACATACAGTATTGACACACAGTATTGACACACAGTATTGATACACAGTATTGATACACCCTGTTGACACACAGTATTGACACACAGTATTGATACATAGTATTGACACACAGTATTGATACATAGTATTGACACACAGTATTGATACATAGTATTGACACACAGTATTGATACACAGTATTGACACACAGTATTGATACATAGTATTGATACACAGTATTGACACACAGTATTGATACATAGTATTGACACTCAGTATTGAAACATAGTATTGACACACAGTATTGATACACAGTATTGACACACAGTATTGACACACAGTATTGACACACAGTATTGATACACAGTATTGACACACAGTATTGATACACAGTATTGATACACAGTATTGATACACACTATCGATATACCCTGTTGACACACAGTATTGATACGCAGTATTTACACACAGAGGTGAAAGTGTTACAGGACAAACACACAAAAACAATTAGGAAAACAACAATTTTAAAATGTAAATTAATCAATGCCTTTATTGCCTTGATGTTCATTGGCTGTCACACAAAGAATAATCGCAATGGTTAATGAAAACTACGAAAATAGTCAATGTTGTCATAAAGAAGGCTAGATTTCCCATTAACTAGTGGATCCTATATTGTAAATGGTGAAGTATGTGAACTGTGGGGAAATAGTGATTTTCGGTGAAATTGTCCCAGCCAGAAGTAAGGACATATTTCTAGTAATATGCAACACGCTTCTCGTAAGGTTTGGACCAGATACAATGTACATTACGAATATCATTACAAAATGATATTTTGAAACGATGATTACAAATATATATATATATAAATATAGGTAATTATGACGACAATTGATTATGTTTCACATTCGCAAGCCAAGATATTAACATGATTATTGAAAAACGCCAATTAACGATGATTTGTTTGTGAGCCCTTAAATAGCTGACGAGTCTTATCGTGGCTTTGAAAAATATTAATAATAATGTAGGAGGTCTCGAGATGAAGTAAACAGTCTAATCTCTTCCTTAAAGTTTACATTTTTAAAAACCCTTTAGTCTAATCTCTTCCTTCTTTTCGTCTCTTTCAAATCGCCGGCAGAGTTCTGCTCTGTTGAAAGCTCATAATGACCAAACGATTTGTTCAAAATACCATATAGAAAAGTACTAGAGAAATTAAAATATGTAACCATATATATAATCTTGATGGAGGTACATATATATATAATCTTGATGGAGGTACATATATATAATCTTGATGGATGTACATATATATAATCTTGATGGAGGCACATATATATAATCTTGATGGAGGCACATATATATAATCGTGATGGAGGCACATATATATAATCTTGATGGAGGTACATATATATAATCTTGATGGATGTACATATATATAATCTTGATGGAGGCACATATATATAATCTTGATGGAGGCACATATATATAATCGTGATGGAGGAACATATATATAATCTTGATGGAGGTACATATATATAATCTTGATGGAGGTACATATATATAATCTTGATGGAGGTACACATATATAATCTTGATGGAGGTACATATATATAATCTTGATGGAGGCACATATATATAATCTTGATGGAGGTACATATATATAATCTTGATGGAGGTACATATATATAATCTTGATGGAGGTAGATATATATAATCTTGATGGAGGTACATATATATATATATATAATCTTGATGGAGGTTTATATATATTGGTCAGGTTATCCAAATCCGCATGAAAAAATCTCCTTCTGTCCAAAAAAAAAATACTATACAAATAACTCCAAACTGAAAGAAAAGTGGAAGGTTAGAAGAAATGTTGTAGCCACATGCATCTATCTATTGTCTTTTCTCTGCATATGCTGTGAGGCGTTGCAGGATTACCGACGATCAGTTTTCAGGTTATTGCACGTCTGGATATTTGATATGCATTAATACCTTGCCGTGTCAGAATGTTCATAATTCTTTCAGTCCACCTTCTTCTTTGGTTGCTGGCCAATGAGGGTTCATTCTCATTAGGTGGCTGAACCATTTCAATCCCTGTTTTTCAATATACTTCACCTCTGATGATGTTCCAACAGTTCTTGTAATTTGCTCATTTTTCACATGATATCTTCTTGTTCTGTTTGCTGCTTTTCTTAGACATCTCATTTCACAAGTAGTAAGCTTTCTCTCCTATTCTTTAGTTAGTATCCATGTCTGATATTGAGAACATAATATTGGGAGGAATACTGAATTTTGATTTGCCTTTTGGTTTCCATCTGGATAGATGTGTATTTCAAAATTGTTTTAAGTTCATAATTTACGTAGGTAGCTTTTGGATTCTTGTCTCAAGCTCTCGTGTCCATTCTTCCATTGGCTGTAAACATTATCCCTAGATGTTTAAATTTCTGCGATTGTTGCAGTAGTTGATCATATATTTTTATTTTTATTGTATGTGGTTTTTCTGCCTATAGACGTAACTTCTATTTTTTTCTTCATGTTGTGATTGAGGCAGCTGTCGTTGAGTAGTGTTATGTGATCTTGCACTTGAACTATGGAGTAGGCTCTGATCGTCAGCGAAGAGTAGTTCAGTTATATCATTTGGATGGTTAGCTTCTGATGGTGTTTCTACTGCTTTTGTTAGCAGAACGACAGACATAACTGACTCATTTCAAAGGGCAACATGGGAAAAGAGTCTGGCACAATATACGCCTTACTAGCATCGGGGATCCATGATATGTGGAACTATGCACTAAAACTACATACAGCCTACTCATCAACAAGAATTCACTAGAAGAAAGCAGAAAATGGTTGCTCAATGTCGTCAACTGGCTACCATGACCATCTGATTAGTCATTTTTTGATGCGAATCTTGAAGCGTTATTTCTTCTACTGATCTTTTGTATACAAAATGATTTATCGTTGTAGTATGGTACGTTCCAGGTAGACAACATCATGGTTACCATTTATTTTTTTGGAAAAACGATCAGCTCAGATGAAACAAAAGAATTCCAGAAAAAAACCCAGTGGTAACATTAGTCAACAGTGGCATTCACAGACATATCTATTATTCAGTAGTCGTAACCTTCGATAACAGTTACCATGTTGTTCCGACAGGCCGACGTTGTGCTTGAACTAGTTACGGGCACGGCGTGGGTGAGCAGAACAACAAAGAAACCTGTCGTAAGGGCCAGAGTTGTGCCCTGATGTCCACGTCTGTTTCGGCAGCATTAGACTCGAAACGCCATCGAGTCGATTATCAGCTGGAACAGAGGGCGGAACACTTGTGGGAATACCCCACGTGCTGTGAGGCCAGTTTCTAATCAAGAATCAAGAATCTATTATTCAGTGCTTGCCATCAACGAGATTAGTAACTAAATATAGTCGAGGATACAATTTCGGTAATGTGCTACAGGGGGGGGGGGGGAGTATTGGATGGAAGTGATGGGGGAGCGTTGGATGAGAGTGAAAGAAGAATTTTGAAAAAATGGTAATTATGCTTTTTTAAGGTGTTTTTATGTTTTGTTGTGGTTAGAGAAACAGTAGTTTATTAGTTTATTTACTGTTTCTTGTTTGTCCTATCCTATTTCTCTAGAAATTGGGGTATTAGGCGGGGGGGGGGGGGGTTAGGGGAGGATGATGGAGGATGAGCTCTCATACATCTCCCTCCCCCGATATACAATTTTGGTAATTAATTGTAGAACATTCTTTCGTAACATAGAACGACGTGTCCCGGCATGTTCTTCTCAAATTTCAATTAATATTCAATTATTGCCTGAACTCAAAGCATGAAATACTTGCCCCAGGGTAACGAATATCATCTCACGATCCACTAATGTTCCACAGGTCAAAGTATTCTAGTACCTGATCTGGTGCAATCAGAGGCATACATGTCTTATATATAATATATATTGTTAGTACCCAATCACCCTACATGTCTCATATACCACAAATATTGTTAGTACCCAATCACAGGTTTACATGTCTCCTATACCATTATATATTGTTGGTACCCAATCGCTGGAATAATTTTTCCATTAGCCTGATAGAATGAGGACAAAACAGGAGAGTTTAAAAACCATTCAAAGTTAAAACCATGATTTAATCCTATATATTATAGAAGTGCAGCTTTGAATACTACAAGTACATTACAAACGTAGATTGACACGTAATCAAATAGTACAATAGAAAACTATTGTTATTGGAGATAGCGACAACAAATGTTTCTATACATCCAGAACGGTTAATGCGTATAACAATGACGGCCATGTTTACACCAGCCCGCCAAATTTACTTGTGAGCGCTGTGATTAATCAAAATTGACGTGTGAGCGGCGTCAATAACATATCACCGTGTCAGATGATATCACGGAGAAAGGTAATATATTCCTGGTATTGTTACAGGAATCTGTCGTTAAGGAAAATTCGTGTATTTTGTAGCAAAAGACGTAATTCGAATTAATTATCTGTGCATGTACGACCCTAGGAGAATGAAGGTTTAGAGGCCATACCATAAAGGCATAGTAAACATGTAGCGTGGGGATGCGACCACTGTTCATGTGCGACCCTAGGGGAATGAAGATTTAGAGGCCATACCATATAGGCATAGAAAACCTGTATCATTTAGTGGGGAGGTGACCGCTGTTATAGGCATGTTTACAATTTTCTTCTTCAGCGTTCATTCTCAAACTTCCACTGGATCTTTCCTGTAGTAAGACCATGATCATATTAGATTTCCAGCGGGATGCAGTCCAGATAATGGAAATGCGTTGTGTTGCCGTTTCATTTGCGCTAATGGCCCGATACATCCGTCTTCGGTGGAGATTACACTTTTAATTGCTATATTCTGTCGATCTGTAATATCAATGGCTAGAGCTTGTACGTCTGACATCTGAATGGCTAAAATCTGTGTGGCTGACATCCGAATGGCTAGAATAGGTGTAGTTGTCATTAGTTAGTTAGTTAGTCGTTGGATCATCGTCATTGCACTCCGGACAAGTCCATAGGTGCTCAGATCTTTCCTTGAGTGTATCCGCCATTACACGTTGACTAACAGTCCCAATACGTTGTTGATTGACCATCATTCTTTTTCGCCCACGAAAACTCTCCTTTCTAGCGACACCACATTTAAAACCAAGTTCCTTTATTCTAATCATGGAACAAGAGTCATCGTCACTTGTGCAGTCATTTGTTCGTGCGTTTTCACGTAGGGCATTCAAAATGTCTGCCCGATCCATCGCTCCACCAACAGCCGTAGTAGCAGCGTGGGCGGCCAACCTATCTGCTCTTTCATTACCCCGGACTCCCGCGTGTCCCAGCACAAATAAAAGTCACTGTACGCACACATGAATTATTCACTGCATCCAGCCACTGTTCTCGAACGTACCCCGTCTGAACATTCACAATCATGTTCATGGAGTCACTGAGGATACAGGCATGCTCGCAGACAGTCTGTGAGCAGACCAATTACAAAGCTTTGGTCACCGCCAGAATCTCCATTGTCAAGCTGCTTGTCGTCTGAACGAATGCACCACTTTCCTCTCTGATAGTCTCCGCCCACCTTTGAGCCGTGAAAACCAATCTTTGTCATTTGAATGGCTAGCATCTGTGTGATTCAAATGTGCATGACTATACTATGCATAACTAAAATCAGAAGTACAAACATCTACATTGTTGAAATCTATCTAACAATAACATCAAGTACTAACATTTACATTGTTGAAATTTATATAACTATGGTATAAAGTACTAAAAACTGCATAATTATAGTCTGAGGCACTATAATTATCAACACCAGAATATAAATATCTACGCAACTAGGCAATTTAGTAATGAAATCAACGAACTACTATTCGCCGACGATTAGTTGAGCTACTACCAATGTCATACGAAATTGAGAAAACTTTGCAAAACCCCATTAAAGCTATAAGCGTGTGAGAAGTACAACATGAACATGAACGTACAGAAACAGAAGTTATTACAATTAGCAATCCTGCAACATAATGAATATAACAATTTATGTGAAACAATAACACGAAAGTGAAACATGACAATTAAAATATCTAGGCATATTTTTTTCCCCCCAGAAAGTTGAAGACTAGACAGAGAAATATAAACAATGTGTCAGCAAGCAAACACAGTGAATTACCAACTTTAACCATTACTTCTACATTCGAAGCTTAAGATGAAAAAAATCCATATGTGCAATATTTTTTATCAACACTATACTACAAATGTCAAACATAATCTGTAACATTCCTGTAACAGAGCAAAATCGTTACATGTGAAATGAAGTGTCTCAGGAAATCTGCAATGGTTACTAAACTAGATAAAATAAGAAATTAGGAAATGAGATGGTATAATATAATATATTGAACATATTGGAGACAGCAAGTAAAATGATTCGGTCCCCTTATGAGAATGAACCCAAACCAAATACCAATAAGAGCATATAAAAAAGGAATATCCGGGCGTAAAGCCAAAGGTAGACCAAGAAAACGGTGGATAGAAAACATCAAGATAGCCTTGAACAAACATGGACTAAATGCAACCTCGGCGACACATTTGGCCTTGGAACGACAGCTTAAGCTCCCATCCCTACCCTTAACGGCAAGTGTGAATGCGATCAACCATCATTCATCTGGAGAGAGACAACATACAATAGATCCAACTAGACATAACTGACATGGAACGACTGTCCCGTTTGGAAGAAACAAAAGCAATCACCAGAATCGCCACAACAGAAATTCACTTTTGTAAGTTGTGCAGGCTCTAGAGCTTGCTTAGAGCGACAACATGCTTAGATTCGAAGCTGACTGTGATGGACTAAATTGTCAAATACTTCAATCATCTGATTAAAAATATTTGAATCTTTATTTGTAAGAGTTTAAGAATACTAGAATCTGTATGAGTAAGTGATTAAGAACATTAGAATCTGTATGAGTAAGTGATTAAGAACACTAGAATCTGTATGAGTAACTGATTAAGAATACTAGAATCTGTATGAGTAAGTGATTAAGAACACTATAATCTGCATGAGTAAGTGATTAAGAATACTAGAATCTGTATGAGTAAGTGATTAAGAACACTAGAATCTGTATGAGTAAGTGATTAAGAATACTAGAATCTATATGAGTAAGTGATTAAGAACACTAGAATCTGTATGAGTAAGTGATTAAGAACACTAGAATCTGTATGAGTAAGTGATTAAGAATACTAGAATCTGTATGAGTAAGTGATTAAGAATACTAGAATCTGTATGAGTAAGTGCTTAAGAATACTAGAATCTGTATGAGTAAGTGATTAAGAACACTAGAATCTGTATGAGTAAGTGATTAAGAACACAAGAATCTGTATGAGTAAATGATTAAGAATACTAGACTCTGTGTAAGTGATTAAGAACACTAGACTCTGTGTAAGTGATTAAGAACACTAGACTCTGTGTAAGTGATTAAGAACACTAGAATCTGTATGAGTAAGTGATTAAGAATACTAGAATCTGTATGAGTAAGTGATTAAGAACACTATAATCTGTATGAGTAAGGGATTAAGAATACTAGAATCTGTATGAGTAAGTGATCAAGAATACTAGAATCTGTATGAGTAAGTGATTAAGAACACTAGAATCTGTATGAGTAAGTGATTAAGAACACTAGAATATGTGTAAGTGATTAAGAACACTAGACTCTGTGTAAGTGATTAAGAACACTAGACTCTGTGTAAGTGATTAAGAACACTAGAATCTGTATGAGTAAGTGATTAAGAATACTAGAATCTGTATGAGTAAGTGATTAAGAACACTAGAATCTGTATGAGTAAGGGATTAAGAATACTAGAATCTGTATGAGTAAGTGATTAAGAACACTAGAATCTGTATGAGTAAGTGATTAAGAACACAAGAATCTGTATGAGTAAGTGATTAAGAACACTAGAATCTGTATGAGTAAGTGACTAAGAACACTAGAATCTGTGTAAGTCATTAAGAACACTAGACTCTGTGTAAGTGATTAAGAATACTAGAATCTGTATGAGTAAGTGATTAAGAACACTAGAATCTGTATGAGTAAGTGATTAAGAACACAAGAATCTGTATGAGTAAGTGATTAAGAACACAAGAATCTGTATGAGTAAGTGATTAAGAACACAAGAATCTGTATGAGTAAGTGATTAAGAATACTAGAATCTGTGTAAGTGATTAAGAACACTAGAATCTGTGTAAGTCATTAAGAACACTAGACTCTGTGTAAGTGATTAAGAATACTAGAATCTGTATGAGTAAGTGATTAAGAATACTAGAATCTGTATGAGTAAGTGATTAAGAACACTAGAATCTGTGTAAGTGATTAAGAACACTAGAATCTGTGTAAGTCATTAAGAACACTAGACTCTGTGTAATTGATTAAGAATACTAGAATCTGTATGAGTAAGTGATTAAGAACACTAGAATCTGTATGAGTAAGTGATTAAGAACACAAGAATCTGTATGAGTAAGTGATTAAGAACACAATAATCTGTATGAGTAAGTGATTAAGAACACAAGAATCTGTATGAGTAAGTGATTAAGAATACTAGAATCTGTGTAAGTGATTAAGAACACTAGAATCTGTGTAAGTCATTAAGAACACTAGACTCTGTGTAAGTCATTAAGAACACTAGAATCTGTATGAGTAAGTGATTAAGAATACTAGAATCTGTATGAGTAAGTGATTAAGAATACTACAATCTGTATGAGTAAGTGATTAAGAATACTAGAATCTGTATGAGTAAGTGATTAAGAACACTAGAATCTGTATGAGTAAGTGATTAAGAACACAAGAATCTGTATGAGTAAGTGATTAAGAATACTAGACTCTGTGTATGTGATTAAGAACACTAGACACTGTGTAAGTGATTAAGAACACTAGACTCTGTGTAAGTGATTAAGAACACTAGAATATGTATGAGTAAGTGATTAAGAACACTATAATCTGTATGAGTAAGTGATTAAGAACACTATAATCTGTATGAGTAAGTGATTAAGAATACTAGAATCTGTATGAGTAAGTGATTAAGAATACTAGAATCTGTATGAGTAAGTGATTACGAATACTAGAATCTGTATGAGTAAGTGATTAAGAACACTAGAATCTGTATGAGTAAGTGATTAAGAATACTAGAATCTGTATGAGTAAGTGATTAAGAACACTAGAATCTGTGTAAGTGATTAAGAACACTAGAATCTGTGTAAGTCATTAAGAACACTAGACTCTGTGTAAGTGATTAAGAACACTAGAATCTGTATGAGTAAGTGATTAAGAACACTAGAATCTGTATGAGTAAGTGATTAAGAACACAAGAATCTGTATGAGTAAGTGATTAAGAACACAAGAATCTGTATGAGTAAGTGATTAAGAACACAAGAATCTGTATGAGTAAGTGATTAAGAATACTAGAATCTGTGTAAGTGATTAAGAACACTAGACTCTGTGTAAGTGATTAAGAACACTATAATCTGTGTAAGTCATTAAGAACACTAGACTCTGTGTAAGTGATAAAGAATACTAGAATCTGTATGAGTAAGTGATTAAGAACACAAGAATCTGTATGAGTAAGTGATTAAGAACACTAGACTCTGTGTAAGTGATTAAGAACACTAGAATCTGTGTAAGTCATTAAGAACACTAGACTCTGTGTAAGTGATTAAGAATACTAGAATCTGTATGAGTAAGTGATTAAGAACACTAGAATATGTATGAGTAAGTGATTAAGAATACTAGAATCTGTATGAGTAAGTGATTAAGAATACTAGAATATGTATGAGTAAGTGATTAAGAACACTATAATCTGTATGAGTAAGTGATTAAGAATAATAGAATCTGTATGAGTAAGTGATTAAGAACACTAGAATCTGTATGAGTAAGTGATTAAGAATACTAGAATCTGTATGAGTAAGTGATTAAGAACACTAGAATCTGTATGAGTAAGTGATTAAGAACACAAGAATCTGTATGAGTAAGTGATTAAGAACACTAGAATCTGTGTAAGTGATTAAGAACACTAGACTCTGTGTAAGTGATTAATAACACTAGAATCTGTATGAGTAAATGATTAAGAACACTAGAATCTGTATGAGTAAATGATTAAGAACACTAGACTCTGTATGAGTAAGTGATTAAGAACACTAGAATCTGTATGACATGAACCTCCATAAGTAGTGAGTGAGTAGAATCTTTTGATGTCTATTGATGTAATCTGCACAACTAGAATCTACATCACTGGAATCTTCTTCACTCGAATCTTCATCACTCGAATCTGCATCACTCGAATTTATATTACTTTAGTCTCCATAACATGAGTCTGCCATAAAAGTATCGACATTGCTAAAATTCCGACACAATTCAAGAGGCGCTCATTGAGTTATGACCTGTTACAACCTCACAATGCCTCATTCGGAAAATCTTTATGAATGAGTTTCGATCTCGCTCCCTTGGGCGCAAAATGAAAGAAAATTAACGAACGCTCATAGATTCACGAGACTCGACAACAGCGTGGCGTAAACGGTGCCGTGGAGTGGAACCCAGGCCTGCGACACTGGTTCTGGTTTCTTCATTCCCTAGACACATTCAAACGTATATCATAATTAGTGTCTATATCCGTTTTGACACATACTGGCATAATACAAACCAGTCTTCGATTTGTAAGAAAGACACGTTTGTGGATTTATTTGGTATTTGTGTAGTTTTGTTCATTTTTCTGTGGATATAATATTACAACAGGTACGTCTATACAAATAATTCGCAATTCATTTACTTGAAGCAAATCTACCCTTTCCTAGTTGTTACATCGCGGAAACCATTCAAACATTAACCGTGTCATGTTACATTTATAGTCTTAGAGAGTGTATGTCTGTCTTTGAGCCAGCCAGGTGCAGAATGTGTATGTGACTGTTTAGGTACCGGGTTCACATCCGCCGCATATAATTGTGCATCAGGAACGTTTCGAAAGCAATGGATATATACTAAACGTATTAATATTGCCTAGAAAATAACTAGAGCCACACACATACTGGGTTGATGGCTGCGTTCTGATTGGGATATTTTATCAAATTAAATAACTTTTTTATTTAGTTCCATCCATCCATCCATTCATCTATCCATCCATACACCCATTCATCCATCAATCCATCTACACGATGTGACCCTTGTTTGCCTTGCGGCGTCAGGGGTAGAAGTATTCTAGCTGATGGCCTTCTTGTGTCTGTAAGCGTGTTCACGAGGCCTCTTTGATGTCTATCATTCATATTTTACATGGTCTGCCTCTGGCCTTTATTGCCATGATGTCTATGTGTCATGGCCATCTGTGGCATGCTGTCTATTGGTAGTCTGGAAGTGTTTGAAAACCACTCAATCTATTGTCTCTTTGTGTGTTCCAATACTGGTATTGTTTTGGTTATCTACCTGATGTTATCGTTTCTAATCCTATTTCTTCATGACACTTCGAATATTCCTCGTAGACACGTCATTTCTGCTGTCACGATTTGTTCTTTGTCTTGAGACGTCATTATCTCGGTTTGGCACTGGTAGCACAGTGATGGGATAATAAAAGTCTTGAAAAGTTTATTTAACAGACCATAAATATTTATATTTCTGTTTGTTTAAATACAATATTTGACCGCATTGAAGTTATTCAGTTATATGAACAGTGTGGACATATTGATAACACTAGATGGACTCAGGGCACACACGTGGTGAATATTGATATCATTAGATGGACAGTATGGACACATGTGACCAACATGTATACCACTAGTGGACAGTGTGGAAACACGTGAATAACACTTATACCACTTGATATACATTGTAGACACACGTGACACACATTGATAACACAAGATGAATATTGTGGACACACGTGACACACATTGATACCACTAGATGGACATTGTGGACACATGTGACACACATTGATAACATTAGATGGACATTGTGGACACACGTGACACACATTGATAACATTAGATGGACATTGTGGACATACGTGACACACATTGATACCACTAGATGGACATTGTGGACACATGTGACACACATTGATAACATTAGATGGACATTGTGGACACATGTGACACACATTGATAACATTAGATGGACATTGTGGACACACGTGACACACATTGATAACATTAGATGGACATTGTGGACACACGTGACACACATTGATAACATTAGATGGACATTGTGGACACATGTGACACACATTGATAACATTAGATGGACATTGTGGACACATGTGACACACATTGATAACATTAGATGGACATTGTGGACACACGTGACACACATTGATAACATTAGATGGACATTGTGGACACACGTGACACACATTGATAACATTAGATGGACATTGTGGACACATGTGACACACATTGATAACATTAGATGGACATTGTGGATACACATTGATACCATTAGATGATTACAGACTTTCACGTAGTTGGATGCATGCATACGCAATGGTGGAGTATACATCCTTACATATACACATAGTTCTGCATCTGAGATGGATACCTCATCGCAAGACATTGAATATTCTCTGATAGTTTGTCTTCTGAGCGTGACAGATCTGGAGAAATTTGACTGCACATATGAAATAAGAGCTTCATTTTTCGTCATTTCTGGGGATTGATCTAGGAACATGATCATATTCTCCTGACAATGTTACAGTTTGGCAACATGATCAGATTCTCCTGACAATGTTACAGTCTGAGAACATGATCAGATTCTCCTGACAATGTTACAGTCTAGGAACATGATCAGGTAAATTGATATTCGTGAGATTCCTTGCTAATATTAAACTCATGCAGATTAGCAGAGTGTAGTCCGGAGAATGGAATACGTTGTGTCATTGTGTACAGCTAATCTGCGATATTTGTGAATTTCGGTCTGACTCATACGACATTTGACCTTCGACATCCGAAAAACATGGTTTCTTGGTCAATATGACCCTTTATGAGATGGGGCAGCCAATTCCACATCGAAAACCTTCTTAATCACCTCTTACGTCATGAATGGCAGGCAAAAAGTGCCACTAGTCTTTGCTTCTCTTTCGGGCTCCAGCAACACAAAGGCGGCAGGAGTCAGTGATCTATGCTGGTAGCATATCCTATTCAGGATGTAGCGATAAAACTAGCATGTAGTATATTTATACGTAATATAAACATATTTTCTCAAACTTTCAGTATATTGCCATTTCTTTTAGTGCTAGCCTGCTGCACAATTTCCTGCGATGGTTTTGGAAAAAGGCACATTGGGCGTGAGAGACACACATTGTACCACCCTGCCACAGAGTCGGACAGAGTGATGAATAGTGTATACTGTTCAATTTCTGGTTTGATTTTTCACCCTAAATATTGTCATAACATGTCATGTCAAATAGTGTAGACGAAGATATATGTCAACAATTCTGTCTAATATTGTCAATAGTTCAGCTTATGAAATTATCCCATGCTATAGTGACGACCCATTCAGCAGTTTCTCTTCTTGTCTTACTATTTTTCAACTTGCTCGTGATTATCATCAAATGTCTTATAGATCTTGACAGCCTATCTCTAATTTTGGTCATATTTTATCTTTTAACTACTCCATCAATTCTTATCATCTCTAAATAGCTCAACTGCGCATGCTATTTACATCCTCTGTTTTCCAAATAACACACTTTAGTAGCCACCAATTCACATTGAGCTGTTTCCTAATATAGGGCCTATCTATTTATGTGACGTTTCATTTGCAACACTTTATCATTACTATCACGCATTACCATCCCGGTTCTGTACAAGCTGTTTAGTTATTCAGCACTATCACGTATTATCATCCCGGTTCTGTACAAGCTGTTCAGTTATTCAGCGCGTCTTTGATATCCTGCACCTATCTTAGTATTGGTATGCTCTATGTTCTCTGCCCTGGAACCTTTCCCACCATGATTAATCTTTCTAAAACATTGTATATTTTTATATTTTCAAAACATGTTAACTTTCATGTTTTTATAGTTTTAACGAGTCAAAAGTGAACACTAACAACAAAAACCAAACGAAATCTTGAGTAACAATAAGAGACATAATCAGAAATGAAAACACCAGAAGACTAACAAACACAATGCGAATCCTGGATTACAGAAGAGAACAGATTAAGTAGTTTTCACATGCTTCCAGACTACCATCAGATAATTCCCATCAAAAAGAACTATTATACAGACACGATGGATACAAAGCCAGAGACAGACCATGCAAAACATGGATTACAAAAATAATATAATCTACGAAAGCAAACAAATATGAAGCACACAAAAAGACAGTCTCCATAGAACACCTGACGCTGGAAAACATAACGAGATATATAACGAATAGAAGATGAGTCAGTGTTCTTCTATTTTCTTGCCTTTACGCCAGGTGTCCCCTACACAGAACCAGTGATTACAGTAAAGGGCAAAAAACTTAATACTGCAAATAAGTTTGTATATCTTGGCAGCACACTATCAGAAACTGCAACTGGCCACATCGTCCGTATGCCAGACAAGCGCCTTCCAAAGAGATTATTCTATGGGGAGCTGTGTGAAGGTAAACGTTCAAGCGGAGGGCAGAAAAAAGCGCTTCAAGGATCACCTAAAAAGCTTTCTCAAGCACTTCAGCATCGATCCTAGCTCCTGAGATATTGCAGAACTTGATCGCTCAGTCTTTCACACTCAGATCACTGCTGGCATCACGAAATTTGAAAAAAAGGAACACTGCGGGCAATCCACAAGCGCAAGAAGCAGAAAGACAAATCCGAAAATTCTCCTACCCCGAACCTTCAGCACTCCTGCATACACTGCAATAGAACTTTCTGTGCACAAATCGGACTCATCGGGCATCTACGAACTCACAAACCAAATTAGTTAATTACCAATTTTAATAATAATAATAATAATAATTTTTCCCCCCATCGCATTAAATGTTTTTTCATGCCATTCTTTTCTTCGCTTGCGAAGGAATAACATCATCATCATCGTGTCTTTACGGACGTCTAAGTTGGATCCTCCTTCTGTCAATCATATTGTCGTGACACTTCTGCAACATTTCTTTCACATGCTGGTATTCAACCATACACAGTAACAATATTAATCATCAGAATATTGACAATTACGTGCTCTAAGCGATACATTCGGTTGAATGATACTATGCTGATAGTGGCGAAGCACATTTGGTCTAATACAATGAGTTCAATTGTCTACTACTTCTGATCCTTTTTGTTATTGTGGAATAACTCTGAATTTCAATCTGATTTAACGTGTAAATTATCCGCCTCTCACGCTTTTTGTTCACATAAATTACAGAGCAGTTATGACATCGCACTGAGTGCAATTCTACAAGCAATATTTCAGTTTCATGAAATTAGAAACCCGGCAGAAGATTGAGTCATGGTTTGTTTTACACCAGGCGGGCGAAATATATCGCTTATTGTCAATGTTCCACGCAGACACATAACCACATGCTGAATCTTCTATTATTTTCTAGTTGTAATTTTTGTTATTCATCTCTAAGGTTTTGTACACCTGCTCTTGTACACATATTTGATGAGAATTGAGAGAAATGGAAACATTATTTGATCGAATACAACATTAAATAACATTTATTTTCATAGTGTCTAGTTCATATGGGGGCTGGGGGGGGGGCGCTAAAAACGACAGTTGTTTATAAGGGGAAACGGAGGGGGGATTGGAAAAAGTTGATGTCAAGAATTTTTTTTTTATCCACCGCATAAACAACTTGAATTAGAAAAATTCGTCTAAAAGTGTGAAACAAAAATGTGAAACTGATCATTGGTTTCAATCCAATTCTATCTATAGTCGCATCCATTGGGCAGACTCGGGACTTTAATTTGTGTGTAAGCTGTGCACTGGTCGCTTGACCACTAATCGATAAGATCAGATACGTTTTCAGAGAAAGTGTTTATCAAACAATTTTCCTGTCATTTTCCCTTTTCAAATATATATATACTATATTAGTTAGCGATCTTTTGTATATATTATATATAGGCTGCCATCCCTTTTCTATATATTATATATTGATTGCGATCCCTTTTCTATAGATTATATATAGACTGCGATCCATTTGTATAGATTATACAGGCTGGCGATCCCTTATGTATAGGTTTCATAAGCTGGCTTCATATACACCTTTCGTATACATCCTATAGGCTAGCGATCCCTTTCGCATATAGTATATAAACTATATATGCTTTCATATAGACTACATAGATTAGCAACACTTTCGTATAGTTTATATAGGCTGGCTATCTTTTTCGTATAGAATGAAAGGTCATTGTACCATACATCAATTTTCTCACTGGCTGCATCAATTTACTCATTCATTACATCACTTCCTCATTCATTACATCAACTTCCTCATTCATTAAATCAACTTCCTCATTCATTACATCAACTTCCTCATTCATAACATCAACTTCCTCATTCATTACATCAACTTCCTCATTCATTACATCAACTTCCTCATTCATTACATCAACTTTCTCATTCATTACATCAACTTCCTCATTCATTACATCAACTTCCTCATTCATTACATCAACTTTCTCATTCATTACATCAACTTCCTCATTCATTACATCAACTTCCTCATTCATTACATCAACTTCCTCATTCATTACATCAACTTCCTCATTCATTGCATAAACTTTCTCAGTCACTCCAACAACATTATCATTCACTACATCAACTTTTTCATTTACTACATCAAATTTTTCATTCACTACATCATATTTTCATTCATTGCAACACATTTCGCATTCGCTACAACAAATTTCTCATTCACTACAACAAATTTCTCATTCACTACAACAAATTTCTCATTCACTACAACAAATTTCTCATTCACTACAACAAATTTCTCATTCACTACAACAAATTTCTCATTCACTACAACAAATTTCTCATTCACTACAACAAATTTGTCATTCGCTACAACAATTTTCTCATTCACTGCATTAACGTGCTCATCCACTTCACGAACTTTCTACTTCACTTCACGAACTTTCTACTTCACTTCACCAACTTTCTACTTCACTTCACCAACTTTCTACTTCACTTCACCAACTTTCTACTTCACTTCACCAACTTTCTACTTCACTTCACCAACTTTCTACTTCACTTCACCAACTTTCTACTTCACTACATCAACTTTCTCATTCACTACATTAACTTCCTCGTTCATCATATTAACCTATTTTAGTTTACCACATTTGATTTCTAATTTATTAAATTAACTTTCCCTTCACTAAATTATCTTTCTCATTTACTACATCACATTTCTCATCTATTTCACTCACTGTCTCTGTGGCTAGATATCTCCTTCATTATACTTATGTTTCCCTGTCACTACTATTCTTGGTATGAATTATCGCCATCATTAACAAATATTTGCATCTATTTTCCGTTACATAATTTAGAGCAAGCCCTCTGGGCCCATTTTTTTTACATTCCAGTGTGGGTGTGTTAATTTGGTGTCAGACGGTTCGATTCTTAGCTCACAGAGTACGAACAAAGTACGAAGAAATATTAAGAATACTTTAGAATATTTAAACAGTGGAGGGTAAGTAAGACACAAGACATTTCTAGGACAAATTGTTTCAGGGACAAGAACTGACAGACGAGACATCCTGTACAGTTCTGTGATGAAAATAACAAGACGATATGCAATACACTTGAACATGAAAACAGAAGATTATATACATGGAAGGGGTGAAAAACATGAACTACATCATCATAATGTGAGGGGTGCAATGGGTACCGCATTGCTCTCGACGTATCCAGGGTTAGCTAATATCCAAGATCTCAAAAGTACCTCCTCGTGGATCCTCAAAAGTACCTCCTGGAAACAGAAATAGAGCTGCTCGTGCTGATTCTGACTGAAACCTTTGGGGATGTGGAGGCAGCAGATAGAACGGGCATTGACTGAAAAAAAGACAGGCAATATCTGCGATATCTCTGCGCCAACACATACAGTGACGATAGTCAGTCCGGCGGAAGCGTTGGAGGGGGGGGGCAATGCAGATGTTACGAAATGGGTAGATGTCATGGCGAATATTACAAGGTGTGCCTTAGTCTCCGTAAGGATAACAGATTGAGTACAATGAAAGGGCATCACAACCTCAGAGGTCAGCGCCATTTACAAATAGAACGGGAAAACGTTCCAAAGAAATCGTAACTAGTTTGTTAGCTGAGACAAGCTTCTAGTTACTGTGCTCCTATATATGTATCCTTACTCAGACTTGGACAAGGAATTCACGATGTCGGGCGAATTACACCTCTACTAAGAGGGCGAACGAACCTGGGCCCAACTCTACCGTTGATGCTTTCCTATAACCGAAATGATGCTCGAAGAGAGGAAAGGTTCAAGACCCCACGTGTACATGCACAAAACGTCTAGTTACGCGAGACAAGTTCACACAACGGTACATCTCGTGCAAGATTCGTGAACCTCGGGTTTATCTACCCCGTGGCAAAATTCCTACTACTAAAAATCATGTTCTTATTATTTAAGGTGTGGGGTGTGGTAGAGTGGGGCGGTTTGAGCACCCTATCTGCAGACTTCATCCATTATTAAGTTATAAGCTGATTTTAAAATAAAATCATGTTTTCATATTTTTTATTTGTTGTGTTGTTTTTCCAAACAAATTCTCTGAATCTACGTTATACTTGTTTATCTTCAGGACATTACTCGCTTGATGACAATAGATGAAACCATGATACATTCTCGTTCATTACCGCTATAATTTTCCTATGCTGGAGATTTCTCAGCAACGTTGTACGCCAAATACAACAAACTATTCCCTGATAATTGAAATATATTTGTCAAATTGTGAGAACAGGCACACAAAACACGGGATTTATTCCTCACTCACTAATTTGCTAGTTCAAGTCAGTAGGTTAGGTGGATACTGAGGCTGTCTCTAGTTCACATATATCAAGTTGGACACGTATAACTAATTACTTGTCATGAATTAGGCTACACCAATTAACAAGCAATTTCTGCTTAGTGCAACCAGAAAATCTGTGAAAGTTTGTTTATTTCAAGGGAAACATTGCAGAGAATACAGGAACAAACGTACTAAACTATCAACGGATATTACGCACTCGGAAAACAAAGACAACACATATTACTTCTGGATAGGATTTTTTCAAACATCGAGTGGGTATGTATTGTATGTAATTGTAATGGTTTTGTGTGGTTTATGTAGTGTTTGTAAGTGTAAAATAAAGTAATGTAACCCATAGCATTTATTAATGCCGTATGGGTGCGAGATGTTAGCGATCTCACATTTCAGAGGCTCTGCAAATGAGGGCGGTAGCCATCTCCTCTCCCTCGCAGTCTTTACCTCCCGGATTTATCCGGTACCCATTTAAGGCTGGGTCGACCCGGGAGCCGTTGCGATCTGAAATACATTTCCGCCTCAACTGGGGAATGAACCCAGGACCACTGATATACGAAGCCAGTGCTCTAACCACTGCTCTAACGCGGCTCCCGTGTGTACAGTGTAAGTGTACAGCCCATAGAAAGTGTACAGCCCATAGAAAGCCTCCCTTCACTCCTTCACAGGACAACATGCAGTAACGAAAGCTTTTGTAAGTGTACACATATATTGAATGTAATTGGAGTCGGTTAGAGTGTAAGTTTATCTACCTATCTCTTTTTTTCTGATTATGCTGTGAGACAGGATTGAAAGACAATCAGTGTTCGGACTAGTGCACGTTTGGTAGCTTGTAATACTTTGCTGTGTCAGAACGTTGGTAACTTCTTCAATTCACAATCTTCTTGGTCTTCCTCTTTGTCTTGCTGTTTCCAATTTCATATTGTATGGTCTTACTGATGGCCAATAAGGCTTCATTGTCATTAGGTGGCCGAACCATTTCAACTTCTTTTTTCCAATATATTTGGCTACAGATGTTGTTACAAAAGTTCTTGTAATTTCTTAACTTTTCACATGATCTCTTCTTGTTATATTTTCCGCTTTTCTTAGACATCTCATTTCACATTTAGTAAGCGTTCTCTCTTGTTCTTTATTTAGTGTCCATGTCTGACATTGAAGACATAATGTTGGGATGAATATTGAATTTATGCATTTGGTTTCCATCGGTATAGTTAGTAAGTCGTCGGACCATCATCACTGCAAAATGGACACGTCCATAGTTGCTCAGAACTCTTCCTGAGTGTATCCGCCATTACACCAGGATAGATGTGTGTTTCAAAATTGGCGGTTCATAATTTACGTAGTTGGAATTTTGAATTCGTGTATTGAGCTATGTGGATTCTTCCATCGGCTGTAAAAATTCTCCCTATATATTTAAATTCCTGCACTTTTTTCAGTAGCTTATGATTCATTTTTATGTTGGTTGTATGTGGTTTTCTGCCTATGGGCATAGTTCTATTTTTTTTTCTGTGTTGATCTTCATGTTGTGATTGAGACAGCCTTCGTTTAGTAGTGTAATTTGATCTTGCGGCTCTTCACTTAAACTATGTATATATATATATATATATATATATATATATATATATATATATATATATATATATATATATATATATATATATATATATATATAATTTAATTACATATATAGTATATAATTAGAAGTAGTTTGAGTGTAAGTGCATTTTCTTTTGTTTTTCTTTTTGCTTTATAAAAATTATACTTTTCAGCGTCAGGAGTAGAAGAGTTCTCTGAAGATGGCTTTTTATGGTGTGCTTCATATATGTTTGTTTTTGTTGGACTTTTATTTTTGTAATCCATCGTTTGCAAGGTCTGCATCTGGCTTTGAGAGGCACTGTCTGATGGTATTCTGGAAGCATGTGAAAACCACTTAATCTGTTGTCGTCTGAGGTAATCCAGAATTGGTATTGTGTTTGTCAGTCTTGTAATGTTTTCGTTTCTGATTCTGTCTCATTTTGTTACTCTGAGGATTCTACTAAAACAAGTAATTTCTGTTGTAACAAGTTTTCCTTTGGATTCTGTTGTAAGTGTCCACGTTTGACATTAGTAACATGGTGATGCCATGATGATCGTTTTATTACGACCCGTAGTCGTAGCCTTCGATAACAGTTACCTTGTTGTTTCGACAGGCCGACGTTGTGCTTGAACTAGTTACGAGCACGGCGTGGGTGGGCGGAACAACAAAGAAACCTGTCTCAAGGGTCAGAGTTGTGCCCTGATGTCGACGTCTGTTTCTGCGGCATTGGGCTCGAAACACCATCGAGTCGAATGGCTGCTGGAACAGAGGGCGGAGCACTTATGAGAATGCCCCACGTGCTGTGAGGCCAGTTTTATAATTAAGAATCAAGAATCAAGAACATAGTTTTAGTGTTCCTGATAACATATTTGTTTTTAAAAATAGGAGACATCTCTCCCAAGATTTGATATCCTATGTTACATCTATGTTGTATTTCTTTTGTATTTTTTTCCATTCGATGATACGATGCTTCCAAGATAGTGAATTCTTTCACCTGTTTAAGTTCTTTGCCATCGATTAGAATAGTAATATTTCTTTCTGTTTTTGTGATTCGATTACCTCGGTTTTTTTCTGTGTTTATCTTCAAGTCCCTACATGTTGTGTGGAGTCTACTTATATATTGTTGTTGTTCTTTTGTTGTTGCTATTATTGCTTGATGGTCTGTAAAAAGAAGTTCGCTTATGAGGTTGTTTTGGTTGTCTTCTTCATTAGTGTTGTCAATGTCTCATATGCTATCGATAATGTGATGAATGATAAGAGAGATAAAACACATGTTTGTCGCACGACAGAGTGTATGTCAAATGTTTTTGAAAGCTTTACACTCGTGCTAATTGCCCATTGACCGCCTGTGTAACTACTTCTACACAAGTTGACAGGTGTTGTGGAACCCCATATTTTGATTGTATTTCCAAAGTTGTCTGTCTACTCTGTCCACGGCTTATTCTTGGTCGACAACTGCGATATACAATTCTTTGCTGTTTTCAGTTGTTTTTTCTGCCTGTTGTCTGAATGTAAAAATGGCATCTGTACAGCTTTTGTTCTTACGGAATCCCATTTGAGTGTTGCTAAACTGTGGTTATATGAATGCTCGTAATCTTCTTTCTAGAATTATGTTGAAAATGAATTACTCCAGTGTAGCTTAGATGTAAAATACCTATGTGCTTTGTACAATTTCTTTCGTTTCCGTTTTTCTTATTATATTTTTATTACAGCTATTTTACAGTCTTCTGGTGTTTCATATGTATTTCATATTATATTAAGCAACATATGTAACCATTTTATCCCTATAACTGTCGCTGCTTTGGTTTTTGGTTAATTAGACTTGTATGTTATCAGGCCCTGGGGCTTTGTGTGATGGAGCTGTTTGTATGGTATTTTATATTTCAACTAGCAATATGTTTGGTTCGAACTATTTTGTTTTACTGTTTACTATGTTGTTGTCCCATTTGTGTTTTAGATTTAGCAATTCTTTAAAATACTTTTGCAACCCTTCCATGATTCGTTTCTGGTCATTGATTGTCTTTCCATTTTCATAATTTATTATTTCTGTTGGTTCATATTTAGCTTCTTTGATTCTCATATTCTTAATTTTCGTGTAGAATTTCTTTTGTGCTTGTTTGCAACTTGTACTTAATGATGCGCCATATTTTGGTCAAGCTTTAGTTTCAGCATGTTTAATGATTTTCTGTGATATAGATTTAGCTGTCCTGTACTTGATATAATCTTTGCTTGCAGCTCATTTCTTGAATTGTTATCTTTTATGGCGCATGTGATTTCCTCGTTCCACCTTGATGTTACCTTGGGTTTTCGTTCTTAGCTTTTATGGCGCATTTGACTTCCTCGTTCCACCATGATTGTACCTTGTGCTTTCTACCTTTGTGTTTCATGTATCCACAATTTTCTTCCGCTATTTGCGTTACGGCTATCTTGAATTTGTTCCATTCTTCTTCAATGGGAAGGTTATATATATATATATATATATATATTGTATATAATTGTAAGTGGTTTGAGTGTCTACATCTTGTATGTAGTTAAATGTAATTGGATGCACATATTTAAACAGTATATGTTGCATTGGATCAAACGGCATGAGCCCACGAACCGCTGGATCAGCAACCATATTGTGTATATTGCATTTGATCAGATGACATGAGCCTATGGACCGCGGGATTAGCAACCATATTGTGCTTGTTGCATTGGATCAGATGGCATGCGCCCATGGATCGCTGGATCAGCAACCATATACTGTTTGTGTTTAAAGTTAGATGTTTTTTGTGAAACCCTCTCTCCATTCTAGGGACTTGGTATCTGCGGCACTACAACGGTTCAATTTTCCCATCATAAACACGTGCCGTCGCCGCAAAAAACGTTGGCTGCAACATACCTAAAACATTTTGTCTCTTGCCTTGGTGATGCACTCTTTTAGACTATATGCTGTCCATTTCATGATGTTTCCCTCCCATTTGTATCTGTGCCTACATCTTGCTATGCATCCCTCAACTCTACCTTCAAGTTAGGTTTACGATTATGTTTATAAACATGTACAATATATTTTTATTTTCATTATCCATGTTTCTGAGCCATACATTGATGTAAAGTTGATGTAGCCCTTAACAATTATTACTTTGAATATTTTATTTCAAATATTGACAACGTAGTTAAAGAAAATATTGTTTGTGTTAAAAGTGATATATCTAAGTACAATCTCAGTAAAATTAATGTAGCAGAAAGTGAACAGGAACTTCAGAGACTAATAGACCAAATAGATAACTTAAGTAGAACATGTGAACTAGATAATAACATTAAAAATACCTTGATAATACAAAAATTTGTATAAAAAAACATACACTGAACATACAATTATATTGAATAATGCTTTTTAATTTTTACTGTCACACATTGTGTAATGGAGATACACTCAAGTAGAGATTCTGTCAGACATCCTGTAATGGTACATACACTCAAAGTGAAGATCGGAGCATCTGTGTGTCTGTAGTGTAATAATGATGATTCGGCGACTAACTAGATCAGACTGGCTGGGCGTGTCGAATGTGGCCCTCGGGCCGTACATTGCTCACAACTGATTAAATGGTCATACAAGGATACATCCTCAGCGTTAGGGTGTGTAAGGTGGGGGGAGGGAAAGACATTTCTGCTTGTGTTATAAGTACTTTTTGTGATGTTCGTTGTGCGACTGTGAACTAAAAGAGGCCATCCCATTGACTTGAAAAAGACATCTTTAACATTGACTGGCTGTGTCTTCAAGAAAAGACAGCAGGTTAATCCAAATTCAAAGCCTTCGACTGGTTGTCTCCCGAAACAGACTCGAAAATTCTGATAACGTTTCATAAAAGTATATGGCAACATCCATCGACAAAACTTCCAATAACCTCTCTGCAAATTTAGCTCTCCTTTTGGTTAATGCAAAGGCACCAAATGCACTATTCTATAACACTGGACGATCAATCACGTTGGAAATCTAACAATCTCTCTGAAACCTAACTAATGACTAAACGAACTTTTCGGTGGTGAGTAATACACACAATATATTCAATGCTCTGTTGCAATGAGCATATGAGTTCGTTTGAAAATATGGCTTTTCATTATAAGACGAAGGAATGATTTCTCATTTTCTGGAATTTTATCACTCTGTGTGACCATTTTTCTCTCTTGCCAAATCATCAGAATAGTTCATATTCTCGGATAATTATATTCTTTCAGAAGCAATTTCATTAAAAGTGAACCATACATGGTGTCATTTTCTCGACGACCTACACAAATACCTGACTAATGTATTAGATTTCTATAAACAGATTAATAACCTTCTCCAAAGAACTCTTCTACCCCTGACGACGCAAGGCAAACAATGGATACAACGTATAGATTAATACACTTTCTACTATTTTACTTCTAACATAAAATCCTTTATCACAACCTACATCTATATCAAGTGACACATTCTCTCCAGAATATTGTCTACCTCGTGGATAATCTGAACGCCTCTGTTCCTGGCAAGCAGACCTGCATTGGTCAGAGACTTGTGCATATATTCATCAATGTCGCTGGTCCATCATCTTCTTGATCTTTCTCTTCTTCTCTTGACTGGCACTCTGCCCTCTAGAATCAGCCTTTCGATACCATCATGTCGCTTTATGTGTCCAAAATACTGTAGCTTCCTTCATATGATGATACCTAGAAGTCAGCCTTAATTTAGTTTCAGCAATTTCAAAACGTCAATGTTTTCTTTTTTCTCAGTCCATGATATTCGTAGGATCTTTCGTCTACTCAACTTACATTTACTCACTCCTAATTCTGAGATATTATCTATAACACTAGAATTAACAATATTAACTCTAACAATTTACAATAACACAGGAGCTCATAACAAATTCAACATGTGACGAATTCTCCCGACATTACTTTGTACTGCTTGCACTCCAAAAATTTTCTTCACAAAACTATGGAGTTCGAGGAATCATGCCCTGCTTCATAGACAGTTCCCCGAAAATTCATTCGCTACATGACCTAGCTGTTACTTAGTTGCTGGCACATGAACGATTGATCACTCAAGATTGATTATAATCCGTTATGGTCATGTTTTTGGACGTATTTTTGGATCTCAATCTTGCTGAATACTCATGTGTATTCACGTTTTTGACCGCAAATATTTACTACTAATCTACGTTTACTCTAGTTTGCACCACTCAAGGTTGACAACAATCTCTTCCAGAATATTCTTCTCTAAAATCATATTTTCTTAAACTAACAGTTTTTGGCAATATTTTATTCTTCCCTACCATTCTCGTGCTTCGGTCATGGCTGGTTAAATATTCACACTAACTCTGCAAATAACACCATCTCGTCAATACTTACTAACAGTTATTATCTTACGGTGTCTATTTTTTCTTTTTTACTTTTTAAAAGTACTATCTAAGCAAAATTAAGGACAACTGATTTTAATAATATCCTTCGACAATTTTCCACCCGGTAATCCTGACAGTCGGTCACATGTAAACAGCCTAAAGTACTAAAGATGTGAGGGATGGACAAACAGAGAGTAATGAGCTGTTGTAGCAAAATGTAAAGCACACTAACGACATCAACAGAAAAAAACGACCCTTCGACTAAAAAGTCTTCATCAGGTCAAAACAAACAACAAGAATTGAATATTACAAACAGAGCATCATGATGTTAGAGAGGATCAACAGAAGATGATAAGGTAGATAAGATGAGACGAAGAAAGAAAGCTGAAAAAAGACACATACTGCAAAAACAGAGGAAATATTAGAAGGAAAAAAGCAATAGAGCAAGTATAACAAATTAATTATAGAACTTAAATCAGTGAAAAGGGGAAACAAAAAGAGACAACAACAACATGGGATAAATAGCAGCCACATAGAGCAATCCTCAGTGTTAGGGAACAGCCAAACGTACTAAAGAAATGAAGGCTGCTGCAACACAGAGCAATCATGTGAGAAACAGAGATATGTAGGAAGTGTGCAGCAAAATATAAAACACACTAACAACATCAACAGAAACTTTGTTATTATAAGATCTGTGGGATAAATAACGTTACTCATTGACTTTTCCCGTGATTTTCATTGGCTGTTGTCTCAATGAATATACAAAGTGACCAATGGAAAGTATCGGAAAAATCAGATTCGACACTTTAGAAGAATGATCCCCGATGAGCCAACAGGGCCATATATCTGACGAAATACACATTATATGTCGCTTTAGTGTATCTGCCGGGAACACAAAATATTAACTACACATATTTATTTGTGATATGCCTCACATTTCAAAATGGTGACATTACTAAAAGTGTAACTTTGATTAAAAATTGATTTATAATTTTTACTTTTTTTTCTGTTTACTATTTCTGGAGACGACTCCACGGAAAACCGTTCGAGACCCTATTTGTGGTCGCAATCCATGGGTTGGGTGGGAACCTGTGCTTTACTATATGTGTTATCGCACGCAGCCACCAGTCTATATAGTAACGCGTTGTAATGCTATCACAAAGCTATATTGTTAAGTCGTTGTATTTACATAGCTGTCGAGTCCCTAGTTAATGCTTTAACATAATTAATGCTGTCGTTCTGCACAGATTCCAGACGGGCTGTACTCCGGTAGAACAATTAAGTGGATCTCACAATACGAGTCCCTCGTCAAAACAGTCCTATGGACTTATATGTAATCATTCTTCTAAAGAGACGATATTTGATTTTTCCCGTGATTTTATTGGATGACAAATCAAAGTATACACACATTGATCTATTAAAACCACGGTGAACGTCAAATAGCGTAACTTTAAAAGGATGAGTCCACAGGACTGTCTTCTCAAAGGACTCGCACAATACCAAATCTCATGATTCACGCTCAATAAACATTGACACTTGCTATCAAAATTCTAACACTAACTAACCCGTGTATTATCAAAACCAGGAAAGTGAGCCGCGGCCGTCTACGACACGCGACCTAATGACTAATGAGAAATCAATCCTTCTCAATGACTAATGTGACTATTCTCGTGTTTCGCATTGGTCATTATTAGTATATTTTGTATGATTGCCAATGAAAATCAAAGGAATAGTCAATAAGTCATTTCAGAAACGCTAATGTCCCATTAGCCAAAAGGCCTTATATCGTCTAGGGACGGCCAAGCCCAATAACTATTTACATTTGTTAGCAAATTTCGAATACTGACCAACTTATGTGTTACCAGAGCCTGGAGGTTAAGCAGCAAATAGTAACACTATGACCTTCAATGATCTTCGTATAGAGGTATGCAATGTACATAGACATAGGGTGAAGTGAGGGAGAGGGTTCAGAGTTTATTTTAAGAAAATAAAATCTCGTATTTGTAGAGGTGACCAAATAGCAATATAAGGCATGTGTACTCATCGGGAATTATCCTTCCAAAAAAGGCTAATTGACTATAATAAAACTATTTCCATGATTTTAAATTTTATGTCGACATAATTATAGTGACCAATGAAAATAACTGACAAAATCAAATGAGTCACTTTAGAATGCGGTTTCTCCGTCAGCCAATAGGTCTTATTAAGTTGGCAGCCTGGGTAAAATCATCCATTTAATGAATCGTCCATTAGAAATGTAATTTCCTATGAAGATAATTATAATCCAAATGTCGATGTTTAAAGTCGCATAGCACCCTCTTCCTTTATTGATTGTAACTACGACCATGGTAAGAGACATAGGCGACTAAATAAGATTGTTCGGGAATCCTCTTCATCTGTATTCGTTGTCAAACTCCTGCAAATTAACTGATTGTAGACCATGGAACCAAATTAATTGTGTCATGGTTTACAGATTTTCTGTGATATTGCCCTATCGCCTTTGGCTACATCCGACTTGGCTTCTGAGTCACTTTTATAGGATGGGATAGCCAAACCCACCTCATAACGTCCTTAGTCACATCTTAAGACATAAATGGAAGTGAAACAGTGTTGCTTTTCTTTGCTCCACTTTATTCGGGGCTCGGAAACTACGAACAGAGTAAGGGTTATACTCCAGCTGTGAGAGTTCGGCTTAAAACAAGTATATCACTGTCAAGCTGTAAACTGCGACACATAACACTCAATTCTCTGGCAAAACTTGAAACAGGGTAATGACGTTTTGATAGTAAGTGGTAACACACACACACACACACACACACACACGCACGCACGCACGCACGCACGCACGCGCACACACCAACGTTTCAATTTTTTTTATTTTATACAGGAACACATTCTTCTTTTCTTCTTCTTTCTGTCCTCATGCACCTTTCGGTGTTGAGGGGGAGAGTGAGTGTACGGTCTTTTGCCCTTCTATTTGCCTCTTCTGCTGTTATATTTCCGAGTGTCTCTAATACAATCTCTATCCATCGTTTACATGGCGTCTATTAGGTCGACTGTTTTTGTATCATTTGTTAAATGTTCTTTGGATAATACTTTGCTCTTTCTGTCTGGTTATGTACCATTTAACTTGTTGTTTCTGGATGTATTCTATTGTTGACTTGATCCCTAATTGTTTCCTTAGTGCTTCATTCCAGATTTTGTCTCTCAAGCTAACTCCAATCATACGTCTCACACATTTCATTTTAGTGGTGTTAATCTTACGAATTGTTCTAGAATCTAATGTCCAAGTTTGACACTGATAACACAATGTTGGTAAGAAAAATGGTGTTGAAAAGCGCTTTCTTTGTTTCTAGTGTAATATCTTTGTTTCTTAGTAAAAGTGTTAATTGACCAATGACCCGACATGCCTTATTACATCTTGCGTTTATCTCCGCCTCTTGTCTGCCGTCATATCTCAATGTGCTGCCCAGATATTTAAATTCATCTACTTGTTTTAGATGTTTATTGTTTATCTGTATGTTGATGTTCTCCTTTTCTCTTGCAATATTCATTACCTCTGTTTTGTCTATGTTGATTTTCATTCCAAATTGCTTGCCTGCTGTGTCTATTGTTTAGGTGGTTTTGCAGGTTTTTAAAGCTGTTGTGAAATAAAACCTGGTCATCTGCAAAAAGCAGTTCATTTGTTTCATTAAAATTTGCTGTTTTGTTTATATGGTCCATGTATGTAATACAATGTAGTGGGGACAATACACATCCCTGTTTTACTCCTGTACTAATCACAAAGTAAAAAAAAAAACCCATTGGCTACATAATACAACGAGTAAGAACCGCATTATTGAGGTTCACGTTTACATGGCAGAGCTAAATATAGATACGGTTCTCTTACATCGTGCTAAACAAGAACTAATTAGAGAACGAATGAAGTCAAGAAAACTGATTGGTGCATGAATCGGTGGAGGTAAAATAGACTTATCAATTCACAAAGAAAAATTCATTAACTACACTGGAAAGTAATACTAAACCATTTTAGGGGCATACTAATGAGAAATGTAGGTTATAAACACATTTTTAACATTTGGAATAAGTAATGAATGACTAGAGAGAGGATGATATTGGAATAAGTAATGAATTACTAGAGAGAGATGACACTAAAGCACAAATCAATAAAGCTTAGCATCTTCGTAATATAAATATGTGTTAACATCGGCACTGAATGTCACTAGTCGATACCCCTGCATGTGAAGTTTCATGATCCTTTACTTCAGCCAGCATGGCACAAGATCAATCAATCAAATCAATTGCTGAGTGGCGTAGGCGATCATGTTCCATAGCTCTCTGTCTCCTGTTTTGCTAACAAGTTCATATTGTAGCATTCTCCCATGCCGTGTAGACAACCCATCCAGCAATTTCTATTGTTTTCATCCCCATCTCTTTCCCCTGATCGTTTCGGTGCATACTAAATGTCCAATGTTTGCTTTTCCCATCAGAATTTCATCACATGCCCAATCGATCTTGAATGTGTGCCTCACAATTTTGCTCTAATTTGTGGTTTTATTCCAGCATCTCTGAGAACTTCTACATTAGTTTTTATCTTTCTATAGTATCATTCTTTCTAAAAGACCATATCGCAGTGAACTCCAGTTTTCTTTGAGCTTGTTTGCTTACTGTTCATGCTTAGAAAATAATTGCTTTAATATAAAACCCTAGCACTCGAAGTGGCAAATACACTGACACTGCTCTTTTTCAGAGACTGTTTCTAATTTTTTGAAATGCGGATATAGCTTGTGATATGCCATCGCACATGATAATAACGAATATCACATTCAATCATTTGCACTACAAGCGATGGCTGGACACAAAGATTTGTTTTAGAAGTTGCTAAACAATTTCTATTCTATTTTTGGCAGAGGTGCCTATATTTTAAGCATCGACTTTTTCTTGTCTGCGCCTCGAGGTATTTGAATAATTAATGGCCCAGTGTTAAGACTATTTTCTTAGTACATCTATTGCAAATATATTTTCTTGGTTGACATGAGGCAGACATCCCTAATGGGATAGTTGATTGATTAAGCTTGGGAGTGCTCATTTTCTAGCAAACATGGGCATGTTCTTTGAGTGAAGTGAAACGGAAGTTGAAAGGGGTGTGGCTGACATCTCTAGTAAAATATGAAGTGAATGTGAGGGAAATATAGATGTGAGGAAAAGATAGATGTGAGGAATAGATAGATGTGAGGAAAAGATAGATGTGAGGAAAAGATAGATGTGAGGGAAAGATAGAAGTTAGGGAAATATAGATGTGAGGAAAAGATAGATGTGAGGAAAATATAGAAGTGAGGAAAATATAGAAGTGAGGGAAAGATAGATGTGAGGGAAAGATAGATGTTAGGGAAATATAGATGTGAGGAAAAGATAGATGTGAGGAAAAGATAGATGTGAGGAAAAGATATATGTGAGGGAAAGATAGATGTGAGGAAAAGATAGATGTGAGGAAAAGATAGATGTGAGGGACAGATAGATGTGAGGGAAGAAAGATGTGAGGAAAAGATAGATGTGAGGAAAAGATAGATTAGAGGAAAAGATAGATTAGAGGAAAAGATAGATTAGAGGAAAATATAGATGTGAGGAAAAGATAGATGTGAGGAAAAGAAAGATGTGAGGAAAAGATAGATTAGAGGAAAAGATAGATTAGAGGAAACGATAGATTAGAGGAAACGATAGATGTGAGGAAAAGATAGATGTGAGGAAAAGACAGATGTGAGGGAAATATAGATTAGAGGAAAAGATAGATTAGAGGAAAAGATAGATGTGAGGGAAGTCGTTCGTTGGAGGATTTTATGATGATCGATGTTCGAGCGAAGATCTGTTGAGGGAAGATCTGTTGAGGGAAGATCTGTTGAGGGAAGATCTGTTGAGGGAAGATGTCGCGATAGAAGGTATTAGTGCTAGCATCTATGTCAATGATATGAAGATGATATGTGCGAGGAAACATCTATTAAAGGAGGATATGAATATGACAGATGTGTAAGGGAACTCTAATGATGGAGCATCTGAAGATGACAAATGTGTAAGGGAACTCTAATGATGGAGCATCTGAAGATGACAGATTTGTAAGGGAACTCTAATGATGAAGCATCTGAAGATGACAGATGTGTAAGGGAACTCTAATGATGGAGCATCTGAAGATGACAGATGTGTAAGGGAACTCTAATGATGGAGCATCTGAAGATGACAGATGTGTAAGGGAACTCTAATGATAGAGCATCTGAAGATGACAGATGTGTAAGGGAACTCTAATGATGGAGCATCTGAAGATGACAGATGTGTAAGGGAACTCTAATGATGGAGCATCTGAAGATGACAGATGTGTAAGGGAACTCTAATGATGGAGGATCTGAAGATGACAGATGTGTAAGGGAACTCTAATGATGGAGCATCTGAAGATGACAGATGTGTAAGGGAACTCTAATGATGGAGGATCTGAAGATGACAGATGTGTAAGGGAACTCTAATGATGGAGCATCTGAAGATGACAGATGTGTAAGGGAACTCTAATGATGGAGCATCTGAAGATTACAGATGTGTAAGGGAACTCTAATGATGGAGCATCTGAAGATGACAGATTTGTAAGGGAACTCTAATGATGGAGCATCTGAAGATGACAGATAAAATAACAGTTAAAACATATGTTTGGTTGATCATTGATTGAGGTCCTCTCAAACAAACTCATTCCATCATCACATCCAACCTCCCAAACTCTATGAAGTCTTAAATAAAGCACATCAGACCGTTTTGTACGCGTTTAGAGTCAAGTGGAGGTGAGGGGTTCTTAAACTGGATAAAAATGATCTACATAATTTATGGAAGCCCCTTTGTAAATGAAGACTTCTATAAATAATGTTACTTACTCGTAATTGACCTGTTGGTAGATCAGACACATGCGAACTGAGTTACTGTTGAACATTTGCAAGGTACTTGGGAGTGGCAATGATTTGATTGATTTGGAAGTAATTAGTTGTTCTTTAAGAGCGTATATTGTGTGGCAACGGTTTAGAGGGAAAATGTTAGAATATTGTTGTTTCTGCATGAGATTATTTTCTATAATAACGAATAGACATTGCTGACAAGAATATCATGTTCAGAGTATTACTTTGGTATCAAACATATCGTACGGTTAAGCCATTTCCTTTGTTCTCAACAAGTTTCCTGTTCGAATCAGGTTCGCATCATCTTGTTTATAGATTTTTCAGGAAGATCCCTGAGAATTATCGCCAGAAGCTACGGAGTTACGTGCTGTGAGTGATTCTTGAGGCTTGCAGAAATTGAACCAGGTCCGTTCTTGTGGCATCGAATCACCATTTAAGGTGTGTACTCAGGTCACAGAGAACGGACCAATCGAGACAAGGACATAACAACACTTGTGTTATGGTTGGTATTATGTATTATTTTATTGATTATCCTCCTCGCACACCGGACATAGCTGCTCAGATTTCCGCGTTAGTAAATCTCTCAGGGTATAACGTATGATGATTCCGGCTCTATGTTGATTCACTGCTCTTTTTGAAATCTTTTGTCAGGTGTTCTTTACGGGCCACGCCCATCTTCACTCCCAATTCGCGGATTCTCGATATTGATTCATGCTCATTCATCTCAAAATCTTCTGATCGTGCGGACTCACCAAAAGCAATGAGTATGTCCGCTCGGTCCATAGGTTGACCATCGGAAATAGCGACGAGTTTAGCTAATTGGTCTCTGGTTAGCACGTTCATTTCCCCCCACGGCCGTTATGGGTGGTACTCTCTTCCCTTCCATTGCGAGGAACAGAGTATATATCTGGAACAATCCGAGTACAATGAAGTCTACCCTCTACTCCGTTTGAGAGTTTTTTTTAATGATGGGACAGTCTTACGTGAACGGTTAGTCGTATACGTAACCAATGGTCGACAAGAACTTTCTTTCTTCGTGTGATCAAAGAGAATAAAATTATGTTTGGAAGTGAAGATGTTTATGAGCAAGAGAAGTCTACAAGTTTGATGTTTATGTGTCTTCATGTGTTTATGTGTCTTCAAGTGTTTATGTGTCTTCAAATGTTTATGTATCTTCATGTGTTTATGTGTCTTCATGTGTTTATGTGTCTTCAGATGTGTATGTGTAGTCAGATAATTTATGTGTCTTCAAATGTTTATGTCTTCAAATGTTTATGTGTCTTCAAGTGTTTATTTGTCTTCAAGTGTTTATGTGTCTTCAAGTGTTTATGTGTCTTTGTGTTCATTTGTCTTCATGTGCTTATGTGTCTTCAAATGTTTATGTGTCTTTATACGTTCAGCTCGAGAACGCCTTGCTCTCAAACGCGTGGTGTGAGACTCGAACTTGGACAAGGGGTACACGATGTCGGTGAATGACACCCCGGCTAAGAGGGCGAAAGAGCCAGGGTCCAACTACTCTGTTGAGTTCTTCCCCTTAAGGAACCAGGCTCACGGATGAGAAACGGTTCAGTACCCAATGGGCACAGGCACAGCACGTCCAATTACACGAGGCAAGTTCATAGACAGTGGAACACCTCGTTCGAGTCAGACGAGAGCAAAAAATCATCTGGGCGAAGAGTCTCCACTACGCGTGCCTGGAGACAGATATAGAGGCTGTCACAGGCTAAGGGTAGCCTACCCGAATTGTCAAGGCATGCCGAAATCGGATGTGCTAGGCCTACAAGGCGCATAACGGTGGCACAACGTAATCACGCTCCCGGCGGAAATCGCACGGATATCCGTGATGGTTACAATGGAGGGAACGAAAAACAAAATAAACAAACAATGTGTCTTTATGTGTATTTGTCTTCATGTGTTTATGTGTCTTCATGTGTTTATTTTTCTTCATGTGTTTATGTGTCTTCTGATAATTTATGTCTTCAGATAATGTATGTGTCTTCAGATAATTTATGTGTCTTCAGATATTTATGTGTCTTCAGTTATTTTTTGTGTCTTCAGATGTTAATGTGTCTTCAGATGTTTATGTGTCTTCAGATGTTTATATGTCTTTGGTCTTCAGATGTTTATATGTCTTCAGTCTTCAGATGTTTATGTGTCTTCAGATGTTTATGTCTTCAGATGTTTTTTTCTTCAGAATTTTATGTGTCTTCAGATGTTAACATGTCTGCAGTCTTCATATGTTTATATGTCTTCAGTATTCAGATGTTTATGTATCTTCAGATGGTTGAAAAGTTCAATCTTGACCCGTACTCTGCTGCAGTGTGAACATAAATTCTTATCTTCAGACATTGGAAAGCAGTCTTGACCTATTATTACATTTTGCTCCTGTGAATTGCTAGCAACGTTCTGCTAATGTCCCTGGTTTGTTTTCTTTTCCTGAAAATAAATCGCTACCAAGAGTATTAATCAAACAACCAACCAACCAAATAACCAACTAACATTCCAACCAACCAACCAGCCAATCAATAACATAATTACCTAGTTAAGGGCTGTCCATAAATTACATCAGCGATGTTAGCCAATTTTTGACCTCCTGTCGCCCCTCTTCCTTGTCACAGTAATCTGTCAAGAAGTCATGGACCTCCCTGCCCCTGCCCCTCTAAGAATTTAAGCCGAAAATATACCAAAATATTACACGATTTTTTTCAGATTTTTCAATAAAATTGTTTCTAATTCAGACAATGTAATTAGTATATAAAATAATTTTGTTGTCGTCAACATTTCTCAAACTCTCGCCCCTTTTCAACAACTGTCAAAATTGTTCACACCCCCTCCCCCTTAATTGTTCATCGCAATTTGTGAATAACCCCAAACTAAATAATTTAATTAAACTATTGACAAACAAAATAACGAAACAGCAGATGAACGAACGGACCGATTAAAATATAATTAACTATATAGTAAGTTGCTGTAATATTTCTCTATATCTTTCTTTCAATGTTCTAAAATAGTTCTACTTTTCCTTCAACTTTAAAAAAAGATCAAATCATCATTTCTTTCTCAGCACAACCTCCTTAACATTCATTCTACGCCCTTCCGGCTACCATTTTTGTTATTCCTATAATCATGAATTAATATGTCATCTATTGGCTAGTCATAATCCGGCCGAAGACTAAATGGTGGTCGGCTTCATTTCCTGCGGTCTGGACTTTATTACTCTGCAACTAATCAGAGTAGTGTCTCTATATTATTATTACAATAGTTCTTGCTTGTAATTTAAGACACCATATTAATCTTGCAATGGACAGAGAGCTTGAGACAATAATTCAGAAAGACAACTACGTAAATTATGAACTTACACCAATGTTGAAACATACTCCTTTCCCGGCAGAAACCAAAATGCAAACCATAAATTCAATATTCATCCCAACAATATGTATTCAATGTCAGACATGGACACTAAATAAAGAACAAGAGAGAAAGCTTACTAAATGTGAAATGAGATGTCTAAGAAAAGCAGCAAACAGAACAAAAAGAGTACATGTGAAAAGTTAAGAAATTACAAGAACTGTTGCAAACAACATCTGTGGTCATCACATTGGACAAATAAGAGATTGAAATGGTTCGACCACCCAATGAGAATAAAAACTTATTGTCTAGCAGTGTGAGCATATACTATGAAATTGTAAACAGCAAGATAGAGACGAAGACCAAGAACAAGGTGGATTGTAGGAGTTACCAACATTCTGATACGACACAGTATTACTGCACATCAAGCTATCAAGCTATGCATTAGCCTTAAAACCAAGTGTCATAAACAGCATAAGCCTCGCAGCATAAGCAGAGAAAAGACCACACATAGATAGATGTATAGATTAATCTTGCTAAGTGCAATTTCAGCATATACTAGAATTTGTTACAAATTCTAGAATTTTATTTTTGTAGATTTTCGTGGTCTTGTTGTTAAGGAATTTATTAATTGTTCAAGAGGTTGAGGGGATACAATCGGAACACGACGTGTTTTATGTGTATGTTTCAGTAGATCATTAAGTTTATTTTATAGCATGAAGTACATTTATGTGTTCATTGCGATACTTTTGTGAAACAGCTTAAATGCTCTGTTGTTTGTTTGGATCTTTCTCTAAGCTGAATACACCTAATATATATTTCCTTACGCTGCTTAGATCTAACATATATTTTGTATGCTGGGTAGATATAATATATGTGGAGCGCTTGGCCGTACGGCTAGAACGCCGGCCTCAGATTCCTGATGTCTCGGGTTCAATCGGCGGTTGGGACAAGGATTTTTGTCTTTCGCATGTGCAATAAAAAATCGTCCTGTACACGTCGCGGCGACAGCTTTGGCAAAGCGGCCTTTATTTCCACAGCTTTAACAGCCAAAGCCTCCCTGCACGCCTTAACAGAAAAACACGCAGTAATGAAAGAAAGAAAAGTTGATATAATATATATTCCCTCATCCTTGTTAGATCTAATATGTATTTGTTGGCTAAACACTTTTACAGTTAAGCTGAGAGATAGAGCCTGCATCGAATTGTTTAGCTCAATGTGGTTAGATATTTCACAATGCCATGGACTAAATGCGATGAAATGGTTTGCACACATGAGCAGACAATCATCAGACAGCGTACCACAGCAAGCTATGCTACACAGATACAGTGAAGGCAGACCTATAGACCGACCACGAAAACGATGGACCACCGAGATAAAAGAGGCAACACATTCCACAAATATACTCAGATAGAGGGCTGTCACCAGAAAACTCTTTTACCCCTGACGTTGAAGGCAGCAAAAGATTTAGCGAATAGATAGATAGGCATGAACTAAACAGCCTTCTGAATCTACTTGTTTAGTTCAATTTTGCTATATATGGTGCAATGCCATGTACTAAACAGTCTTCTATGCTGAAAGGAAATGTTCCATAACTATCGCGTAATATCGAGACATCCTGCAGGCACAATGATTGATTCTATCCCATAATTCCAGACATGGACCTACATCACGCTATATTACACAGGAAATATTACGTCTTCTGTGCGTGTTCCAGACATGGACCTACAAAACACAATATTACACAGGAAATATTACGTCTTCTGTGCGTGTTCCAGACATGGACCTACAACACACAATATTATACAGGAAATATTACGTCTTCTGTGCGTGTTCTCAAAATCATTCAAATTAACATGATGGAATTCGGAGAGCTCTATAAGTTGTGTCATGGTGTATACATTTGCTGCGATTTCTGCGCATTTTGACCTGACACATCAGTATTCAGTATGTTTTCTGGGTCACTTTGACCCTATTGGGATGAGACAGCCGACTTCACCACATAAACTCCTAGTCGCCTCCTACGACATGCATGGAACAAACAGTTTTGTTTATCTTTTTTCAGGTCCCGACAACATACCTGCCATTTGGTACAGTAAACAACCCCATATTCAATTACCTTAGCTACTTCTTACCACATTCTTGGAAAGTGGTGGCGTCACTATTCTTTGCTCTTCTTTTCCGGCAACACTTAGGCAGACTTGTGCAAATATATACGAGATAGAAAGATTGGAAGTAACAACAGAGATTTCATTCACTCACTCTAGTACATACAGTGAATGATCTGTTGCAGCTTAGAGTGTATTTCAGACACAACAAATACATCAATACATCGAGTCTTTCAAAACCATTGAAGTGCGCCAACAACGTCCTCTACCTACAATTTTATACTGAAAGCAAATGTCCTGAAATTTGATTGTTTCTTAATTAAAAACATCAGCATTACTGCACACAGGATATTCCCGTAAGTGCTCCGCTCTCCTTTCCAGCAGCCCTCCAAGAGTACGCGGATGAAAAGTCCCAGGGAACAGCCCTCCAAGAGTACGCGGATGAAAAGTCCCAGGGAAATGTTGATTATGTGATCTTCGGATCTTTCCAGAGATGACGCTCTTTATGTCATCAGTTCTGGTAACGCAGTTACTGTCATTCTTTTTACCTGCAGTGTTATCACCTCCAACATCATCTTCTTCACTGTGAAGTAAATCCACGACTGCCACTGTTATATCGGCCTTATCTCTTTTCAGAACAGTGCCCTCAGCCACATCATTATCCACCGACGTGTCTGCTCTTTCGATGGAGTTGACCCCTGCGTGATCAGATCATTAAATTCATGTAATACTCGTAATTTAAACAACATAGTTCTTCAGTAGCGTGACTCACTCCTTTCTGAACATGTACCTTTCTATATTAAATAGTATGCTGTGGGAATATGTGAATATCAACCTGTCTTGATATCCGGAGACTATTGATATAAGCACACTATAAATATATAACATATAAGTATAAAATTATATAACATATAAGTATAAAAAATATAACATATAAGTATAAAAAAATATAACATATAAGTATAAAAAATATATAACATATAAGTATAAAAAAAACAAGTAGCTCATGCATATAATGGGACAACACGACAACATTTCAGTCAGTACATGATTTCTTGTGCCTGGTACAATAATAGTATCATTATATCGCTGTCATTGGATAAAAGTTATCAGTAATCGATACGTCTCTTAAAAATTAGCAATCGGGTGCACAAACAAATTATCCAGATTGTGTACTGCAAGAAGGACTAATGAGAACGAAAATGTAAAAGCACTTCTTTGGACGATTTTTAAATTGGAAATGTTCAACAGTTTGGAATAATGGTTTCTGCATAAATAAGCTCTCATGATATTCCAACAAAGACTAGACTAGTTGTACAGTACAATAGAAGCATCATAGCGTAAGTTCTGCTTGAACTGAATATTCTCTAGCATTGTAAACAAAAATTCTATGTCTCTACGTACATTATTGATCATTGATTTATGAAGCATCGTTACAAAAGTTGGTTTTTATTGCTATCATGTTTCTAGTGATTTCGGTCGCTTTAAAAACTGAGATGTGTTACCAAATTACTGTAATGATATAATTAATAGAGGGCTGTTTTCACCACAATAATGTGTCTGTAAAGCTTAAAACAACAACAACAACATAATAATAACAATAATAATAATAATAATAATAACAATAACAATAATAACAATAACAATAATAATAATAATAATAGTAACCTATAACTCGTCAGGGCTGTAGGGGTGTCACAATGAGACATTTGGTGCAGAAAAATCTCCAACATTACGAGCATGGAAACTTCACACTCTGTCCAGTTCTTGATGTTATTCAGAAAGAATAACTTTGAGAATAACACAGTCGTTGTGCATAAATAACGAGTACATCAGAAAAACTCATAGTTTACGAGGCAGCAATTTTATCATAACTCGTTTATGCATGTGAAACATGGACAGTATATGTCAGACACGATAGAAGACTCAACCATTTACACCTAAGCTACAGTGGTAAGACACTCAACATCCATTGGTGGGATAAAATACCAGACAGTGAAGTACTGATGAAATCTAAGTCTGTAAGCATACATACAATATTGATGGAGGGGCAGACACGCTGGGCAGGACACATGATCCACATGAAAGATCATTGTCTACCAAAAAAGGCTTATATGAAGAACACCAGACTGGCAGGACGACAGACGAAATGTTTTAAAGACACTCTTAAGGCATCTCTGACTCACTTAAAAATAGGCAGAAATCGAAGGAAAATCTTGCACAAAACATTGTCTATTGTCTATCCCCAGGTGGTGTGTGATCCACTCTTGCCGTTAAGCATATGTGTGATTGGAGCTCTAGCTTGCGTTATATCGCCAGATGTGTGGCTTCGGCTGTGCTATGACCGTGTCTGTGCAGGATGTCCCTGACGTTTTCTATCCATTTTTTCCGTGGTCTTCCTCTGGCTTTGTACCCTGGTCTCATAAATGAAATTAATTCAGGTGTTTTGTTCCCCCAGCCCGCAAATATTCAACGTAGCTGATTTGTATGTCTTCTTCATTTTATCGTTAGCTCTTGAATTCTTATTCACTGCGGTATTAGTACTATTACTCCACAAAACATATCCAACTAAAATCGCAGAATCAAGAATGATACATCAGTTGTAGAGAATCCCAGATATCAAGCTGCATAACAAAAACGCGCTAGAAGAAGTGCAAGAGCTGCTCAATGCCCACAGACTCCTCCTACACATGCTCAGAATGTGGAAGACAATACCAGATACGCATAGCCTTCATTAGTCGCAGTCGGGAACGCCGCAGACATCGTCATCTTCATCACCATCATCCCGCTTGAGCTGAATGGTCGTCGTCGACATCGATGGACGAACAACATCAGCAAAAGTGTTGCCAATTTTGTATCCCCAACCTCCATGTCAACAGCTGTCTAAATTTCAGGTAGTCTTGCCCCTTTCTTAATTACGTAAAATATCCCCAATCTTGTCAAACATGGCTTGTTTCACATTTTTAGATTATATTATGGTTATACGTTGTGTGACCACCAATGCAAATCAAGGTTATAGTCAAATGTCATTAAGAAAACTAGATTTACAATTAGCAAGTAGGTCTTATTGTGTAGAAGGCCATGGCTGAGAAATCATTGACAGAGCAAACCATTAATAGTCCACTAAATGACACAGTCTGTGGGCTTCACTGTTGCCATCTTGTTCCAGCACTGCAGTCTAGGTTATATTATAAATAAAAGTAGCCATGACGTAAATAACTGTTGGGTAAAGTATAGTCGATATGATAGTAAAGTATAGTCGGTATGATAATAAAGTATAGTCGATATGATAGTAAAGTATAGTCGGTATGATAATAAAGTATAGTCGATATGATAGTAAAGTATAGTCGGTATGATACTAAAGTATAGTCGATATGATAGTAAAGTATAGTCGATATGGTAGTAATTTGCACTACTTTAGAATATAAAATCCAAGAGCACAGCAGTGGGTGATAACACGTCAAGATAAGTAAGAGCTTTTAACATGGGGGCGGCTGCCTTCATGGGGGAAGGGTGATACAGTCGAGGGCAGCTCATACGAATTAAAATAATGCCGAAAACGGATGTGGTGAGCCTCTATGGTGCAGAGTACACGGTAATATAACGTACTTCATCTTCTCTTGCTGAAACTATACACAAAAATTCGTGATTGCTCAGCGACGACAGGCCACCCATTCTCTTGTTGTATGAAGACTGTAGGATACAGACTGTTCACCTCTCTCTCTCTCTCTCTCTCATTTTCCCTCGGTTATTGTCCTGAGTGCAACTCTTGTCGATCTTCCTTAGAGGTTGTTCATAAATTACGGCAAGAATATTTTTTGCTTGCCGAACACGGATGTGTCGGGCCATGGAGCAATTAAAACTGCGACACATCGCATTTAAATTCTTTGGATTACATCCTGCTGGAAATCTAGTAGGACCATGGTCTTGCTATAAAGGAGATCCAGTGGGAGTTTGAGAAGGTACGCTGAAGAAGAAGAAAACATTTTTTGAACATTTTTTAAAACTTGTATAAAAACAGTAATTTTTACGTCAACTTTTAACAAAATTATTTTTATAAACATCAGTCAATCCTTTACTTCTTACTCCCATCCCCTATTTATTGACCTAATGTATAGACGTATGTATACTAATATGGTTGTCAAGAGGTATGGTATTTGTGCATACGTTTCTTGTCATATATAACACACTTGTTATTGTCCAAGTGTGTTAGCTATCAGAGAGGTACTACCCTTTTAATAATAAAAATTTCAACATAAACTGTATAAAACATTGTTTTCAACAATTGCTGTTGTTGTGAATACCAACCATGAACGCAATCATATCGTGAGTACCAATTGAACGATCGGCTAGTGAACCACGTTCCCTCTATGTAATGTTCATCTTACTGTATGGTTATTTATATTTAGAATGGCGTCAGTCTGCAAATATGATGAATGTTTTATCATTCATGATGTCCCATTCAACATGAATTCGTGCCTAAAGTTCTGGCATGACTGTCTACCTACATTATAGAAAATTAATAAAAGGTAATACTGCTGTGAAACGGAACAACAATTGTACATTGTTTTCATTGTTTTTCACTGCTTGTTTTTTTAAATTATATTCTTCAGAAAGACCTAACGGTTCGAAACGTTGACAAATGTCTTGGGCATTGTAATTTGTATTTTTTGGTGTTTACACCCTATAGCTCTGTAATGATTGTCAGTTCCGTTTGTGAAACTTCAAAAACCCGTGTTCTACGTAAGTATCTACAGTATGAAGACCTGCCCACAGAAAACGTAAACATGACATGAGAAGCCCATTTTGATTATTTCCGTGAATATATCAAACGACGTATTCTTTCCAGAATGTTGTCTTCGTCGTGGATACTCTAAACGACTCTCTATCCCAGGCAAGCATGTCTGTATTGGCCAGTGACATGTTCATACATACTAAGATGTCGCTGGTCCATTCTCTTCTTGGTCGTCCCCTTCTTCTCTTACCTGGTACTCTGCCCTCCAGAATCAAACCTGTCGATGCTATCATGTCTTTTAAAGTATCCAAAATACTGTAGATTCCTTCTTATGATTGCATTTAGAAGTCACCCTTAATTTTGTTTCAGTAGTTTCAAAATTGCAATGTTCTTTTTCTTTGTCCATGATATTCGTAAGATCTTTCTGTTGCACTTCATTTCAAATAAACTTATTCTTCTGGATACAGTCTTGTTGAAAGTCCAAGTCTCGCAGAATTATCTACTTATATGGTACATTTGTTTCAAACATTATTGATTCAAACATCCTACTGTATACCACTCGGCTACGAAGCCAGTGCACTAACCATTAAAGTACATTGACTCTCAACATATTACGCCCCGAACCTGTATGAAAAAAAATAAAAAAATTCGGTTTGTTGTTGCTGTAGTCAAGCACATGCGATGTGTTGGATTGTTTAATAAAAGCTTCTGCACTAATGCGCAGTTGTATGCAGAGAAATGTGTTTACTTATTGATGGCGTTAATCGATGACAAACAAGTTCGTTATTGATTGGCGCAATGTATCACCAGATATACACAACGATTCGTTTGTGTATGATGTGAACATGTATCGATGATGGTGTATTGATCAGTGTGTCATTTTTTAGTTGCTACCATATGTAGAACACCCAGCGTCCTTATTATTTAAGTTTTGTGTAGAATAGGTTTATTTTGTCTTGCAGTTCTCAGAATTTGATTTTTCTTTTCTGCATTGGAAAATCCTCTTTGTCTGTGCAGGTCACAGAATTGAATTTATATTATTATTTCATGTATTGAAAACATATATTTGGTTTTGTTTTCTCTCCGAATTGGATTTCCAATTTCTCTATGAAAGAACTCTTTGTCCTTCCAGTTCTCAGAATTGGATAACTTTTATTAACTCTTGTATAGAAAACGTTTCTTTGTTTGTAGTTCTAAGAATACGTTTCATTCTTACTCACTTATGTGTATATCAAACAAGTCGTTGTAGTTCTCGGAAATCGATATCTAATTTTCGTTTTCTTATATTGAACAAATATCTTTGAATTTGCAGCTCTTATAAATGTATTTCCATTTCTCGCTTTCTGTTTTTGAAAAAGTCCCTTTGTAGAAATACGTTCTCACAATGTAGTGTCCTTATTTGCACACAGCGGTTCTCACAACTCTGCTCCTATTTGTAGACATGTGATCTCACAACTTGGCCCTCTATTTGTAGACATATAATCTCACAACTTGGCCCCTATTTGTAGACATATGATCTCACAACTTGGCCCCTATTTGTAGACATATGATCTCACAACTTGGCCCCTATATGTAGACATATGATCTCACAACTTGGCCCCTATTTGTAGACATATGATCTCACAACTTGGCCCCTATTTGTAGACATATGATCTCACAACTTGGCCCCTATTTGTAGACATATGATCTCATGTTCCCTTTATTTGTAGACATATTTTCGCACTACTTTGCCCTATTTGTTTCTCTTCTATTGTCAATTTTCATTGCTCCTGCTTGAAATTGCAAGAAATTGTATTGTGTTTATTCTGATACTCCAACTGAAAGCTCTCTGTGAGCTTCATCCGGGGCTCTCTGTAAACTCCATCTAGTGTTCTCTTTAAACTCCAACTCGGCCTCCATGTAAACCCCAACTGGCGCTCTCTGTAAATTACAAGTTGGGCTCTCTATAAACTCCAATCGGGACTCTCTGTAAACTTTAGTAGGTGCTCTCTGTAAACTTTAGTAGGTGATCTCTGTAAACTTTAGTAGGTGCGTCTGTAAACTTTAGTAGGTGCTCTCTGTGAACTCCAACTGATACTCTCTGTGAAACGTCAATCTTACTAGAGTTCCAGCGTCTTATAGTCCATAGAATGAACATGTTTTTTCTTATCGAAGTAAATTTGCAGTTCTCATTCAGGTCCAAAGTAATTATTTTCCTTGAGGGAGGTGGTGGAGGGGGAGGAGAGCATTCGCTATAGACACCAAACATTATTGCTCCCTTTCATACTTAATAAGAACAATATATAAGTCGGTTAAAAATACAGACCATACCTCAACAGGTAGACCACAAGGTCTATAGTTGTTCTCAGCCGATACTTGTATGTATACATTCTGATCGTTCTCTCATATCGCTGATCACAGAAACTACCATTTGATCACATCTATATGATATTTGACCGTATCTTTATGATATTTGACCATACCTATATGATATTGAACCATACCTATATGATATTTGACCATATCTATATGATATTTGACCATATCTATATGTTATTTGATGGCCAGCTCACGTCTAGCGATTATAGACACTCATATGTGACCATATCTACATGATACTTGATCGCCACCTCACATTAAGCGATATTTGTTTAAGTTTCGTCATGATATAAATATTATTATGTTTATTGAGGTTCTAAGTGCTTGCTTACCTCTGTCATGAGGAATATTCTGGTTAATATTGAGGTGCTCATAGACTGCTTAGCTCTGACATTCTGGTGATTATCGAGGTTATCATAGCTTGTTAATATACAAATATACATCTTTTATTGTGAAAAATAGCTGTAAATTGGAAAGAAAATCTTGTTCGCTCCGTGACGACTTTCATGGCAAGCAAATTTAATTTTGAGTCCAAATATAAATGGCAGTTACAGAAATGTTTTACATGAAAGTATAGACACAACTTGTATTTAAATTAGTTCCATGAAAGTCGCTTTATTGTTTTGTATGTCAACATTTCAAGTGTTTCAATGTTACAATCACGATGCCGGTTTTAGTGCTTCAATCTGTGTACCTTACTGTAGGCCTAAACCGCTTCAGATGTGAATGTGTCGGTGAATAACATGGAAAGTTAACAAATAAATAAGATTGTCCAGGACAGTTTACAAAGTAAAGTATATTTACTAAGTGAAATAAAAGAGAAAAAAATACAGTATTGTTGATCATTAGCTAAGCTGTTGTTCTATTACAGACTAAGACCTGTAATAGAACAACAACTTAGTAATACACAAATGGGTTTTAGGAGAAACAGAGGATGTACTGATGCAATATTTATTCTGAAACAGCTGGCAGAGAAGTCAATAGAATACAACCAAAATTTATACATATCCTTCATAGATCAAGAGAAAGCATTTGACCGAGTAAACAGAGAAAAACTATGGGAACTATTAACAATTTATGGAGTATGCCAACATTTAATTAACGTTTGTAGAACTCTCTATAACAACAGCAGTTGCACTGTAAGAGCAGAAGCAGGCTACACAGAAGACTTTATGATTAGTACAGAAGTAAACAATGATGTGTATAGTCTTCACTACTTTTTATTACATACATATAAGCAAAACAGCAAATTCTAATGAAACAAATGCTCTTTGCAGATGACCAGATTTTATTCCACAACAGTATTAAAAACCTGCAAGACCACCTAAGCATAAAAGACACAGCAGGCAAGCAATTTGGAATAAAAATCAACATAGACAAAACAGAAGTAATGAATATTGCAAGAGAAAAGGGAACATCAACATACAGATAAACAATAAAGAAGTAAAACAAGTAGATTAATTCAAATATCTGGGCAGCACATTGAGATATGACGGCAGACAAGAGGCGGAGATAAACGCAAGATGTAATAAGGCCTGTCAGGTCATTGGTCAATTAACACCTTTACTAAGAAACAAAGATATTACACTAGAAACAAAGAACGCGCTTTTCAACACCATTTTCTTACCAACATTGTGTTATCAGTGTCAAACTTGACATTAGATTCTAGAACAATTCATAAGATTAACACCACTAAAATGAAATGTGTGAGACACATGATTGGAGTTAGCTTGAGAGACAAAATCAGGAATGAATCACTAAGGAAACAATTAGGGATCAAGTCAACAATAGAATACGTTCAGAAACAACAAGTTAAATGGTACGGCCACAAAACCAGACAGAAAGAGCAAAGTATTATCCAAAAAAAACCATTTAACAAACGATAAGAAAACATGCAACCTATTGGACGCCCTCGTAAAAGGTGGATAGATAGTGTATTAGAGACACTCGGAAATATAACAGCAGAAGAGGCAAATAGAAGGGCAAAAGACCGTACAATCACTCTCCCCTCAACACCGAAAGGTACATGAGGACAGAAAAAAGAAGAAGACGAAGAAGTTTATAATTAAACAGACCTTGCTGAGATCTGTACTGGAAGCGAAAGCTGAAGGTTGACATGCACAAGGAAGACACAAATAGTGGGATGAAAACATCAAAAGTTGACAAATTACGATTTACCAGAAGTTACCACCAAGGGAAAGACAGATCGTTAGAGATAATTGCACATAATATTCATTGAAGAAGCGATATCTTAATAATATAGTTTTAATAGTATCTGCATCGTATAGTTTTCAAGATGGCGGAAAGTATTCGCAAGAGGAAAATTTTTAAATAATTTGTATAGAAGGATTAGCATTTCAGTTTTCATATGATTAAAACGTGGAAGGATATTATCAGCTATATAGTTTAGCACAATCAAGGACAGTGATGGATAGGAAGTAGAAGCAGAATCAAATTTAGACTTGATAGGGCCCTAATCTATGTGAGATATGAGCTGTAATCTATGTTAGATATGAGCTCTAATCTATGTGAGATATGAGCTCTAATCTATGTGAGATATGAGCTGTAATCTATGTGAGATATGAGCTCTAATCTATGTGAGATATGAGCTCTAATCTATGTGAGATATGAGCTGTAATCTATGTTAGATATGAGCTCTAATCTATGTGAGATATGAGCTCTAATCTATGTGAGATATGAGATCTAATCTATGTGAGATATGAGATCTAATCTATGTGAGATATGAGCTCTAATCTATGTTAGATATGAGCTCTAATCTATGTGAGATATGAGCTCTAATCTATGTTAGATATGAGCTCTAATCTATGTGAGATATGAGATCTAATCTATGTGAGATATGAGCTCTAATCTATGTGAGATATGAGATCTAATCTATGTGAGATATGAGATCTAATCTATGTGATATGAGCTCTAATCTATGTGAGATATGAGCTCTAATCTATGTGAGATATGAGATCTAATCTATGTGAGATATGAGCTCTAATCTATGTGAGATATGAGATCTAATCTATGTGAGATATGAGATCTAATCTATGTGAGATATGAGATATAATCTATGTGATATGAGCTCTAATCTATGTGAGATATGAGATCTAATCTATGTGAGATATGAGCTCTAATCTATGTTAGATATGAGCTCTAATCTATGTGAGATATGAGCTCTAATCTATGTGAGATATGAGATCTAATCTATGTGATATGAGCTCTAATCTATGTGAGATATGAGATCTAATCTATGTGATATGAGCTCTAATCTATGTGAGATATGAGCTCTAATCTATGTGAGATATGAGATCTAATCTATGTGAGATATGAGCTCTAATCTATGTGAGATATGAGATCTAATCTATGTGAGATATGAGATCTAATCTATGTGAGATATGAGATATAATCTATGTGATATGAGCTCTAATCTATGTGAGATATGAGCTCTAATCTATGTGAGATATGAGATCTAATCTATGTGAGATATGAGATCTAATCTATGTGATATGAGCTCTAATCTATGTGAGATATGAGATCTAATCTATGTGATATGAGGTCTAATCTATGTGAGATATGAGCTCTAATCTATGTGAGATATGAGATCTAATCTATGTGAGATATGAGCTCTAATCTATGTGAGATATGAGATCTAATCTATGTGAGATATGAGATCTAATCTATGTGAGATATGAGATCTAATCTATGTGATATGAGCTCTAATCTATGTGAGATATGAGCTCTAATCTATGTGAGATATGAGATCTAATCTATGTGAGATATGAGATCTAATCTATGTGAGATATGAGCTCTAATCTATGTTAGATATGAGCTCTAATCTATGTGAGATATGAGATCTAATCTATGTGAGATATGAGCTCTAATCCATGTGAGATATGAGATCTAATCTATGTTAGATATGAGATCTAATCTATGTGAGATATGAGATCTAATCTATGTGAGATATGAGCTCTAATCTATGTTAGATATGAGCTCTAATCTATGTGAGATATGAGCTCTAATCTATGTGAGATATGAGATCTAATCTATGTGATATGAGCTCTAATCTATGTGAGATATGAGCTCTAATCTATGTGAGATATGAGCTCTAATCTATGTGAGATATGAGATCTAATCTATGTTAGATATGAGCTCTAATCTATGTGAGATATGAGATCTAATCTATGTTAGATATGAGATCTAATCTATGTGAGATATGAGCTCTAATCTGTTAGATATGAGATCTAATCTATGTGAGATATGAGCTCTAATCTATGTGAGATATGAGATCTAATCTATGTGAGATATGAGCTCTAATCTATGTGATATGAGCTCTAATCTATGTGAGATATGAGCTCTAATCTATGTTAGATGTGGTGCCCTTAACGATTAAGAATATATAGATAGTTAAACAAAAATAATTTGGGACCCCCGCTATAGTTTAGCTTATAAGTAAATCCGGCACCGAGTAGAAGTAACAAAATTGATTTATACCTGATGTAAAACCAATTCAGTGAAATATATAACCACTGCGACTGGATTGACAATCCAGCAGTGTCTAGGCCTATGTGTGCTAAAATAGAATTAAGTTAATAAAACAACGAGTCAACACTGCTACTTTAAATGTGTGAGTGACAAGATGGTAGAACTAATTAGCTTTATAGAGACAGGTACAATTTAAATTTTCGGATAACAGACATCAAGAAGAAACGGTAGAAATATCAAGGAAGTGAATAACCGCTATGCGCTGGTATAGAAAGGAGTTGATGCAAAAGAGATATCGCAACACAAGGGAGTAGGAATTTTGATACACACAAATAAACAAAACATATTGTAGATATAGAATATGTATAAGAGAGAATCATCCGCATACAGTTCAACAACAACGGAAAAATAACCAACATAATACAAGTATATGCGCCATGTAATGACAACAATAAATATGAAGAAAGAGTAGCATATGTCAAACAACCTATCTGATTCCATGTTATGGCAGACTTCAATGGCAGAGCAGAAAACAAATACTCACGGCACGAAATATGTCTTGACAACTACGGCGATCTAATTACAGAACTCATTAAAAAAAAAAAAAAAAAATTTGAAGAATGATCAACTTATGTCTAGAGTACGGATTCATCATCATCAGGTGCCATGCCGGGTGGCGTAGGCGGTCATGGCTCTCCACAGCTCTCTGTCCACAGTCTTATGTATCAAAGTCGTTGTTGTTTCCTTGCCGTGCCAGGTTGTCACACTTTCTAATATTTTCTCACGTTGTCGCCCTCTGTCTTTGGTGCCGTCAATCTTGCCTGTTGTTCTCTAAACCTGCCTGTCTCATGAAGTGGCCAAAAAAAGAATATTGCTTTTTTCTTATATTGTTGATTAAGGTCCGTTTCGGATTTAACTCTTTCAACACCTCTACATTAGTTTTTCTGGCAGTCCATGGTATTCTCAGCATTCTTCTGTAGAACCACATCTCTGTTGCCTCCAATCCCCCACTTTCAAGTTTGTTTATTGTCCAAGACTCGCCCTATACTATATAGGGGTTATATATAGCACTGCAGAACTCTCTTTCTCACCTCTAATGACAATGTCATATTACACAGTATATTTTTCATTTTTCTGAATGTTGTTTTTGCCTGTCCTATTCTGCATCTTATTTCTGTTGAACTTCAGAGTACGGATTAATGATAACAAATACCTTTTTCGAGCAAAGAAGTCACACCAAAACATGGTACAAGTGGGACAATTGAAATCAAATATCACAAATAGATTTCATACTTATTATGCATAATATAAAGAAACAAAAAAGATACACCATAGATGCAAGAGTGCTCCCTAACATAAAAATATATACAGACCCACAGACCTGTCATACTGAACAATGGTCTGTAAATAATAGCTTATACATATAAATTCAGGTAGGAAGCAGGAGGATAAATGAAAATAATTCTTAAAGCTGTCGGGAATGTAACCAGGTCCGTTCTAGCGTACCGAATGACCGTGCTACTCAAGTAAACATGTTTTCCGTACTTGACGAACTACATACCCCCCCCCCCCTAAAAAAATGTAGACATTTACTTCGTAAGGTATAGGATGCACAGATGCTAATTTTGCGCTACCACAGCTGAGCGAAGGGACACTTGAATGTGACCTACATCTAAACATCGCCTTCATCGACCAAGAAAATGCATTTGACAGAGACACTTTGGCTAATATTGGAGGACTATGGAGTACGTGGACAATTACTAGACAACATAAGACATTTATACAAAAACTGCCAGAGCGTAATCAGAACTACTTAGGGCACAACAGACCCATTTGAAAGAAAAACAGGCGATAGCCAAGGATGCATACTATCACCACTTCTGTTCGTAACATACATGAACAGAAAAATTAAAAAAGCAGACCCACAAAAACAACAACAAATACATCCCTGCAGAAGTATCAAATGAAGATCACAGCTCACTCGATGAACCGCTATTTGCCGATGATCAATTGTGAAATATGCGAATCTGAAAACGAATTACAGCGGCACACACACTTGCTCCATACAAACTGGGAATAACACAACATGAAACTAACACATCCGAAACAGATACTATGAAGATAAGCAGAACACCAGCACAGTTAAATATATCTGTCAATGGTACAAAACTAAAGGAAGTCCTAGAGTTTAAATACATAGGAAGCATATTTACGAAGGATCACAAACTCGACAGAGAGATTGAAACTGGTAATAAAAAACCAATGCCGTGACTTACCAGCAATAAATCTGCATAGCTACAAAACGACAATTGATAAACAGTATTTTAATACCAGTTCTGTGTTACTAATGTCAAACATAGCGATTGACAAAGACACTAGCGAAAAAGATCACAGTTTGCGAAATGAGATGTTTGAGAAAAGATATAAATGTCATGAGAAGAGACCGGAGGAGAAATGTAGATATCAAGAACGAAGTAAAGACTCTCTAGTCAAGACTACACCGAGAGGCAACAAAACAAGTGGTTTGGTCACGTCATGAGAATGGAACCTGCGCAACTAACACTTCGTGCATGTATCAGCAGAAGGCCGGACTACAAGGTACAAGGAAGACCAAGAACTAGATGCGCAGAGACAATCAAAGAAACATTAAATAGACACGGACTTACCGTTGCCAATGCAACTCAAATGGGCAAAGACAAAATAAACTCTTAATCCCCCGACCCACAACACTTAACGGCACAAGTGTAAATGACAATATCTAGATAGATAGATAGGTATTCATTGAGGAAACAACATCTGAATTATTGTAATACAATTTTAATATTATGCAGACATTACAAATATTAAGATATTCATCATTATACGTAGTCAATAGCTATCTGTTTCCTGATCACATTCCTTCTATATGTCTAAAGCTATTCTTTCTATATATATTACGAAGAATATATTAAACAAAATATTAATTCATTAAACATATTGAACGCATCAATATGCACTTATTAAAAGTGTGTTGCGCTGTCACTGGGTGATGATTTCCTGGTGAGAGAAATCCGTCTCCCAGCCAATTGGTTTATATTCGTTATAGTTTTGTGTTCTTAATTGTTTTTGTTGTCTTGATAAAGGTCCCAGTTGGACCGACACGTTGACAATTGTATTTGTTATTTTTTTTTATTGTTATTTTCTATATTTTATTATTTTATATTGACAGTTTTCTACAGTAACCTTCCTACCTTATTTGTATTTACCTCTATGTGTCTGGTTACTGCGGCACTTCCATTTTGTCGGATATACTCCGATATTTGGGTTATTTATATTTGTATATATTAAATAAGCTGGGTGATAAAATGCATCCTTGTATTATCGTCCTTGATAATACACCCTTGAGTTACTGTGGGCTATCTTTATTTGTTAGAACTTCTTTGAAATTTATCAACAACAGATTCTGCAATTTCGAGAATTATGTATTAAAAGCGGGCCGAGTGAGATAGATAGCCTACTCGGACAAGAAATGAGTATTTTAAACCCGAAAACAGCGATAACTATCACTATGTGTAACCTTCGACTGAACATTTATAGATTTGCAAGGAGTGAAATCTTCACGTCCTGCATGGAAGATTAATTCCTCATTCAGTTCTCTCGTCTCCTCCATATTTAACTTAATAATTTCCCTGTCCGTTTTTAGGTCTCCTCCATTTTTAACTCACTCAGTTCCCAGTTTTTTCCCTCCCGTTTCCTCCATATTTAGCTCACTAATTTCCTCTTCGATACTCCCGTCTCTTTCACATATAACTCATTCATTTCCCAGTCGATTCTTCATCTACTCTATTTCAAAGGTCTGGAATATTTTTCATATCGTGTTATCAATCTTCTTCTTAAATCTTCTCATATCACTTCCTGTTAAACTGAAATCTTTTCATATCACTTCTGTTGAACTTTGATCTTTTCATATCACTTCTGTTGAACTTTGATCTTTTCATATCACTCCTCGTGTACTTAGATATTCTCATATCACTTCTTGTTGAACTTAGATATTCTCATATCACTCCTCGCTTTCTAAAACTATTGTTCAAGGAAAAATCCTGGGAGGAAAGAGAAGAGGGGGGGGGGGGCAAAGAAATTCCTGGACTGATATCAAGGAATTGTCCGGGTATGATTTTTATAAACTCCGCCGATTGGATAAGGATTGAGGTGTTTGGAAGGTTTTATGTGTTGATGTCTCTAGTGTCACACCCCCAATACTCTAACTTATTATTATTATTATTATTATTATTATTATTATTATTATTATTATTATTATTATTATTATTATCAATAACTGTATGGACATGTCCTCAGTAAAATTCTGTTGTCAGGACAAATAACTAACTTTAATAAGATATGTCCTTTGTGCAGTGATGGTGATCGGACAGTTAACTATAATAGCTGTATCTACAGTCGATGATTGGTCACCATAATAACTTGCATGTTGATGGGACATTTACTGTTCTGGACGATATCTTAAATGTCTATCATATTGTCGAATGTACTTTGATCGATTAGGTAATGCCATTTGAAAGCCTCTTCCTCAGTGCAGAATTTCATCCCTTGATTTCACATCAAGGTATTGATGAGAAGCACATTTTGTGACTGCAGACGTCCCAATATAAAACTCAAATAATCGATGAGCTCCTGTGGAGCATTTGCGTCAATAATTTCCTCCTCCTCCTCCTCTCATTCTCTCTCTCTTTCATTTCTTCACATCACCAGTCTCTATTATTTACACAAAATTTAAATGAAAAAAATATCAAGTATAGGCGGACTTTGATTCCAGTTTTCTCTTGATTCCAGTTTTCTCTCGATTTGTGCAACAACAGACAACATCTTTGTTATACGATAATGATGAAGCTAAATGACCGTCTTAAGGAAGTAATTTTTGAGCACTTGAGAAATTGATTATAATTTGCCTGTGCTTGGAGACATACTTATATGTAGCGAACGTTTAGCTGCAAGAGATTTCAATAGTCCTTTAATTCTCTTTCATTATTATGGTCTTTGTTTTAAAAAAAAATTTATGTTTACTGTTGATAGACTGTGTCTACACAAATGTCTTCCTTTCAGTGATCGTTTTTTTTATTTTACAGCTTGTTAATTTCTATAACACAATATGATGAATTATTTATTTGTGGACGAGCTGGTTACTTCATCTATTCTATCAATCCACCACTAGAAAATACATAAAAGTTCTAATTAAATATATTGTTTTGTAGTGTGGCGCATGGACGAGAGATATTTGCTACCAGAGAGTTTGTCTCACTCCGGATGCGACTCCCGGTAATGACTAGGTTTTGCTCTGTCGAGGGTAAATGTATATATATTTTTTAAACAGCTCATCCTGTACACGTCGTGGCGACAACTGGGGTATACAGCTTTTATCACACAAGCCACGAACATAATCCCTGCAGCTATCTATTGGGAAACATGCAATATTGTCTGTTGTTTTCGGATAGTCATTGTTCTATGATCAACGTTTCCCCCAGAGAATTGTGCTGTAGATATACGTACGATATTGTCGGTTAGGTTTACTATGAGACCTGCATGCTAATAGGAAATCCAGCCTTTTTAACGACTCGTTTGACTATTCACATGATTTTCATTGGTCGCTATGATTATACTCTATGTGACAGTCCTTTGGCTAGATTTCTAGAACTGAAATGCATTAAATGTCCTTACCTGACATGCGAAAGGGAGGGGGATTTAAGGGGAGTTAGTTAGTTAGTCGTTGGATCATCGTCATTGCACTCCGGACAAGTCCATAGGTGCTCAGATCTTTCCATGAGTGTATCCGCCATTACACGTTGACTGACAGCCCCAGTACGTTGTTGAATGACCATCATTCTTTTTCGCCCACGAAAACTCTCCTTTCTAGCGACACCACATTTCAAACCAAGATCCTTTATTCTAATCATGGAACAAGAGTCATCGTCACTTGTAAAGTCATTTGTTCGTGCGTTTTCACGTAGGACATTCAAAATGTCTGCTTGATCCATCGCTCCACCAAAAGCCGTAGTAGCAGCGTGGGCGACCAATCTTTCATTACCCCGGACTCCCGCGTGTCCCGGCACAAAAATAAAAGTCACTGTTCGCACACAGGAATTATTCACTGCATCCAGCCACTGTTCTCGAACGTACCCGATTTAAGGGGAGAACTCCACAACTCCCCCTTTCCTTTATTTAGGCACGTGTTCTAATACATTGTGAATTCTTTCCGACAGGTGAAAACGGAGATGAAATGAGAATTCATTACAAAAAACAACAACAAAAAAACAACAGTATCCCTGAACAGCTCTGTTTCCCCATCAAACAGACCCCCTCTGTCCGCACAACAAGACATGCCTACTCTATCCCCACAACAAGACAGGCCCTCTTTGTTCCCACAGCCAAACATGCCCGCTGTGTCCCCACAAATAAACAGTCCCTCTCTATCCCACACAAAACAGCTCATCACAGCCAAACGGGTCCTAGCTGTCCTGACAGCCAAACAAGTCCTCTCTGTCTTCACAGTCAAACATTGTTACAGAACAATAAATGTTCTTCTTTCGCTTCTGTACTCAAACTCCTGCATATAAGCTGGGTTTAGTCACGAGAATGAAATACCGTGTGCCATTGTTTACACTTTAGCTGCGATATCTGGGCATTCCGATCTCACGCTGTCGACTTCAGTATGTCTACTGTGTGACTTTGACTATGTGGGATGGATGAAATTTAATAAACACGTACAAATACTAAATGTAAATGAGAAAAAACAAAACAAAGACGTTTGGCCTTTGACCAGCAATGGGCCTTTGTCAGGAAACATTATAGCACAGCAAAAATTCAAATAAAAAGAATGTATATCACCGAAAAACATAGCTCAGAGTCATGATAGATATTGCTAGAGAAGAGATGTGATGAAATCTAATATACACATCTATAACTGTTGTCTCTAATTAGCAACAAACAAAACTATATATCTTCCTTCATTAGACAAAGGCGTTGGACGTACATCGGCCATGTTCTCAGAATGAACAGCATTAGAATTTCCCATCAGTCACTATATTGGGTGCCACCTGGAGTAAGAAGAAGAGGGAGACCAGGAGAAACTCTAGGAAGAACCATTAAAAGAGACAGCATGTCAATGAACCTAAACAACACGCAAGAATTGAAAGACCTGGCAACACAATGACAGAAATTGAAAGCTATGGTTTCTGCCCTATGCGCCACATATGGCCCTGGAGGAACATAACATAACATAACATAACATAACATAACATAACATAACATAACATAACATAACATAACATAACATAACATAACATAACATAACATAACATAACATAACATAACATAACATAACATAACTACTTAGCGAGGATGAGGAATCGATATCGAGTTTTGGCGCATTGCTTCTAAGTACAGTTTTTTTCCAACTGCATATTTACGTGCTGTGTGTGATACTTTCTGCAAACAGCTTCCTGTTCTAATGAGAAGCGAAGTATATATGAGGAAAACTTAAAATAACCTCAGTCAATCCTCTGTAAAATGAAGACAATAATTGTAAGGAAAATATTCTCGCTAACTAACACAGGAAATGGACAAATAAATTACGAATAGATTTAATCGAGGCACCACATGGTGCGACCATGTATTAGAAATTGTAAAATCTAGTTATCGTTCCGTCTTTTTTGCCGTGGGCATAGTACGGTTGACTATATTAGGTTTATTCAAATATGTGCAGTGCGCTGCTGTGCAAGTATTCCATAAGAAAATATCATTATAGAAGTTCAGAGTAAGACAAAAATATTGTATTTGTTATTAATATGATTGTTCGCGTGTCATGATTTTTAACACTGCTTTTATAAGAAAGTCATGTCATTTTTCTACAATCCACCTTGTCATATTTCTTCTTACCTCCATTGTTGTATTGCTACAGGTAGACCCAGGAGCAGAGTAATAATGTTTTTCTAATCACTAAAGACATATAATAACACACACAAATCGACGTTTCGACAGAAAGGCCTTTATCTGGTCAAAACGTAGAAAAAATTAAATATACACAACAGAAATCGACAGGTAAGAACTATATGTTTCACTTAGCAAAGTAAATGTAGTGTATAAATTGAACTGGAAGAGTAGTAACAAAATCAGAGGTGAGAGACAGCGGACAAAGAATATAAAAAAAATGTAAAAATGTAGCTACATACATGTATGATTTTTATGTAGCGTAATTCTATCAAGCTTCATCAAACTATTCCTGGATACTATCCTTCATGACTGTGAAATTTGGAGCAAATTTGTAATAGAAATATAGAAGAGACAAGTATTGATCTACTTAATGATGTACAAGAATGTACAAACGCTCGATAGTGACACAATATGGAAGGGAAAAGGGATAAGACCTGGAAAATTGTTGGCTAACACTGTTCCCTCTAAGCTAAAATGCATTTGAGCGAATATCTATCTCCATGGGTTTATAAATTTGGAAACTTTTTCTGGACAAAACATCAACCTAAAAAATACTCATCCTCTTCACGATGTTCTATTTATACCAATTTTATTATTATTATAGGCACAACTTCATACATGTATATGCACATATCTTGTGCGCCGAGTCCAAAGTTTGTGCGGTGATAAAAATGAATGCGTTCTTGCACGGTAGCACAGCTTAGCGAGAACATTGAAAGCATATATACATATATATTAGTATTCGTTCTCAAATTCCCACTGGCCCTCTCAAGAACAGGCATTCTCAACCTGTTGCTGCATTCATGTTCTCATAAGAGCATGTGCTCGCACTCTGCGAGTTAAAAAGTAATCATGCGTATTATCGAGAACATGCGGACGGTGCTTAGCATTTGAAAAGGTTGAGAACCCCTGTCCAAAGATAGTAATATATATATATATATATCTGTCCATCACCGTTTTGGTCTACCTCTTCTTCTACATCTATCCTCCAATATGTGTCTTTCCATGCCATTGTATCCCTTTATATGTCCGAAGTATTTCAGTTTTCTATGTAAAGTTGTATTCACCAGCCATCCTTCCTCCATATTAAGCATATTCAAAACATCACTGTTCCTTATCTTTTATGTTCACGAAATTCTTAATATTGTCCTATAAGTTGTCCTTCAGTTGGAATGCCGATATCGTTTTTGCTGTTGTTATATTTATTGTCCAAGTCTCGCAGCTGTATATCTAAAAAGTATAACATTTGTCTCTTTATAACCGTTTTTCCATATATTTTTCATTTCTTCTAATTTCGTTGTAGCAATCGCTAAACGTTTCCTAATTTCCATTGCACAATCACATAAGCTGTTTATATTTGCACCCAGATAATCAAAATTGTCGAGATATATATATATATTCAAGCAGGATGTAGTCCAGAAAAATGAGGTGCACCGTGTTGTTATTTATTTTGCGCCAATGACCCGACACGTCTCCTTTCGGAAATAGGACATAAAGTAAGTCTTAAGTGTTTTTGCCGAGGGCGTGGATCAAGTCATGTTTTCTAGCTGCTAAGCTCCTGAATGGATAATTGTGTTCCACGGAAGTAGAGTGTAATATAAACAGTGATTGTTATGGAAACTCGGTAGAATCCTTGAATATGGAGACGTATGGATACAGATCTGAACTTGGACGGAGATGATCTAAACAGAGACCTTACGCCAAAGAATAGAAGCTTGGGAGGGAGGGAGTGAAGTGTATTAAAGAATTATAGTTAGAAACCGTCGAATGTAGGGAAGAGAGAGAGGGTGTGGCCTTGGGAGAAATGATTCAGTAGCGTAACATGGGAAGCTTGAAGAAGTGACATCATCATAATCAAAGGCCGTCTCCGCAACGAAGGTTGGCTGCAACGTATCTCCAACATCTCCTGTCTCTTGTCTTGGTGGTGCACTCTGCTAGACTGTAAACTGTCCATCGTGTAATGTTACTCTCCGACTTGTATCTCTGCCTACCTCTTGCTCGCTTCCCTTTGACTTTACCCTCAAGTAAGGTCTTCAATAAGGTGTCATGTCTTTTAATGTGTCCAAAGTATTTTATTTGCCTGATCTTTATTTCTCTTAGTAATTCTTTCTTCATATTAAGTGTCTTTAGCACCTCTTTATTTGTTTTCTTCTCTTTCCATGATGTTCTCCCTATTCTTCTATATACCCACATCTCAAAGGCATCAATTTTGCCTTCTAATTGTTTTTTTAGTGTCTATGTTTCTGAAGAAGTGACATATACAGATGGAATTCCTGTGAATTTGTGGGATTATGAGAACATATTAAAAGTTCAGAGCTAGCATCGACTTGTCGACTCATCGAAATTGTCGTCAGTTTAATGAGTCCCTCGTCATTTACACATTTATGAGTCGTATCGATTAATCAGAAATCATCCTTAAATGTGAGAGCTATTTGACTGTGTCCGTGCTTGTTGTTGATCACTTTGTGCATAGTTTGTACTAGCAGTCAATGAAAATCACAGGAAAAGCTGAAAGGGAGACACTTAAAAATGAACATAACGAGACTACAGGACTCTATAGTTGACGGGAGACTCTACTCTGTCTTCCTGTCACACAACCAAATCTCTTTCTAATTCTAAATTTAGAACTCCTTTAAAATGAACCACAGACCAGCTCTCTCGGAATTGCCTGGCTATCTGGAACCAATCGGTGACAAGAAAATGCTTATGAGACAAATTATCTTTACAGTAGCGGTGCTAAACCCGACACTAGTTTATGAATGTGGATCAATGTGGCTTGGCAAACCAATTTGGAAACTTTAAACAAAAATTGCGGACCTGTGTGGCTTGGCAAACCAATTTGGAAACTTTAAACACGAATACTGGATCTATGTGTCATGAGCAATTTTAAAACTTTAATTTGAAACTTTAAAAATATATAAATGTGGCTTAGGGAAACTAATTTGGGAACTTTCATAAACAATTTCGATAATATTAATGCCGCTAATATAAGTAATAATAATTAGTAATTGAAGTTTTGCCAGTAGATAAATTAATAATGGTAATAATTACAGTAATAGTACTAATAACACTTTTGTTTAAAACAGTATTAGTCACTGTAATATAGTAATATATTTTTTGTAGCATATGCTATTGATGGTTAGGCCACAACCACAAACTCTCCTTTTTTTGACTGGTGATATTATTGGCAGCATTTCTATTATGAGTAGTTTGCCATTGCTTTCTTAACGGTCTGATGCCCAATTGCTATCTCCGCGATTCCAACCTTTTTCGCCAGAGACACGTTCTGTACCTCGCATCCACAGAGTCAGACAGTGGTAACAGTAGTTAATATCACATATTGCATTTGTAATGTTATCGATTCTTTTTTATTTGAGTTTTTCTAAACTGGATAAATGGTTGTACAGGTTTCCGTAAATTACGTGATTACGATAACGTTATATACGTTACGGGCGTTAGCTAGGGACAGTGACTCGTGAGTTTCGTGTGCTATAATATTTCACCGTGTTCTTTACTCGAAAAACAAATTACAATAAAATGCTATTGAGTATTGTTATATCTGTACTAAATACCGTGGTCGAAACAGGTGTATATGTGTTTACAAAGCAGAAGTACTGCATTGATCGTACATTTCAATAGCAATGGTGTTTCGGTGAAATCTTTTGTGAGAATGTTATATGATATCTGCATCTGCACACTGGCAACCTTGATACCCATTATTAGAAAAAAATCGTCCAGAAAGTAATGTAATAAATAAATTTCGAGCATATGATTCAGTCATAACACTGGACGACATACCACAAGCAACTGTGAATCATACATCGCACATTATGGTTACAACGTCAGGAGCACATACGCAATCCATCGAAAGATATTGTCTATCTCCGAAGGAACTAACAACCGTCGATACTGCGATACACACAAACATATATACCACAATTATGAATATGACGCCACTTCATGTGCTTGAACAATGTTTATATCAAGTTCGATTTGGAACGAATTCTCACTTTATAAAACGTCTTGAAAAAAAAATGTACCGTTTTATAGTGTTAAAGCTGGTGCATTAGACAAACTACCAGACAAACTGGAAATTCTAGAAGGTACAATGCTTATCTAATGGTGTTCTGTTTCCTTCTTGTACAAGCTACACATTACTTCAACTATACAATGTCTTGTAGAAACTACACATTACTTCAACTATACAATGTCTTGTAGAAACTACACATTACTTCAACTACATAGTGTCTTATAGAAGCTACAGTTTACTTCAACTATACAATGTCTTGAAGAAGTCACACATTACTTCAACTATACAATGTCTTGAAGAAGTCACACATTACTTCAACTATACAATGTCTTGTAGAAGTCACACATTTCTTCAACTATACAATGTCTTGTAGAAACTACACATTACTTCAACTATACAATGTCTTGTAGAAGTCACACATTATTCAACTATACAATGTCCTGTAGAAGGCACACATTACTTTAACTACACAGTGTCTTATAGAAGCTACAGTTTACTTCAACTAAACAATTACAGTTGTACGTCCTTTAGAATATAAGATTTGTTCTGAAAGTGTGGAACATCGCTGAAGGATGAAATCTTGTTGGTATGTAATAAAGCTCCGAAGAAAACTTCCATCGCAGTAAAGGATACAATAACTGTATTGCTAATAATTCATGGGGGTATAAACAGATAAACAAATATTTCAGGAGGAGTAACAAGCAAACAAAATAATACAATATATTATTGATATAATATATAAAAATAGATAAAAATAAAAATACAGAAGGGTTAAAGGGTGTAGAGAATAGATTTTATTGTATTCAGGTTAACCAAGATGTGCTTCGTCCTTCACAACGCTGGGGCACCCTGTCTGCCGAGAGTATCATATATGACATGAAACTTCGTAGTATCAAGCGATGATCCCCAGCGTTCTCCAAAAGAAATCCTCTGTGTAAACAACGTTGGCGAGGAAGATTCGAACCCACGACTTCTTGAGCACAATGGCAACTGCTTAACCATTAGGACATGGAGATCTTCTTCTTCTTCTTCTTTCGTTCACTTGAAGCATGTTTATATCTGTAATTATATCTCCTTAATAAATATCATTGTCTTTTGTAGTTCATACAGTGGCCCATAGAGCTTTGATTGCAATGTTATTTTCTCTGGCCAATATGTCTGCCACATCGTTTCATACTCAGAACAATCTTGAAGTATATGTTTGGTACTCTGTGCTGCCTGTCCACATGTACACATGGCCGTGTTGCCAATCTTGAACTTTGTATACATGTGACTGCGAAGTCGATTGTGTTTCATTCTGAGACGTAGAATTATAACTTGTTCTGATCTGTTCATAATGTGATAGTCATCTTGTGGTGTTTGTGGCTTTCTTATTGACTTGATCATCTGTTTTTTTCTGACGGTAAGTGATTGGTACATCTGGTTGGTTTTCGGCAGCACCTTCCTTAGCCAGTTGGTCTGCTTTTCTATTTCCTTGTACTTCACAGTGAGAGGGTATCCACTGAATGCTTAATCTATACTGGTAAGACAGTTCATTAAGTAGTTTTTGCAAGTCTGTTAGCTTTCCAGAATTGACAATTTGAAGTACTGACCTTGCATCTGACAGGAATACCACTGGCTGTGGGCCAGGATTGGAGTTCAGCAGTTTTTCAATTGCAAACCTAATTGCCTGAATTTCTGCATCATAATTATTATAGAATTTTCCTGGTGGTGTTCTGATCGTATCTCTAGGCTTGTGTGGATATTCTTTATATACACCTACACCTCCATTCCTCACTGCATTCTGTGCTGACCCATCTGTGTATACTCTGACCCATATATCTTGTGGATATTCTTCATCCAGGAAACTGAGGGTGACTGTCGTTCGTTGCACACTGTTCTGTTCGTCCTCGCTTAGTATTCCTTTCATATGGGTCGGAATGTTTATTGGCATTCCATGCCTTTCCCTCCAAGGTGTTTGTTCTGGTACAGACCAAATTGTAGGACTTAAGGGGCTGTCAACTTCAGGTAGGTCTGTAAGGTGTCTACGGAGTCGTTTAGCTTGGCGGATAACGCTACTTCTTTTCAGTCGCTCCATTGCTAGACTTTGATCTGAAATGTAAAAGGAAAGTTAACACATTAAAGGAATAAATAATTGGAAAGATAAAAACTGATTTATGACAAAAATAGAGAACAAGTAGAGGAACAGAAAATTAAAAAAAAGTAATCACAGAAATATGTTGAAAATGAGAAGTAAGAGAGAAAAAAAACGGAAGGATGAATAAAAAGTGCACAGAAAATTGAATAAATTTTAATTTCTTAAAGAATTAAATTATTTTAGCAAATTAAAATAGACATTGTAAAAAGACGAAGAAGGCAACACTAATCAGATGAAATCGATTTGTGATCTTGAGACAATAGAAGAAATCAGTTTTGTGATCTTGTAGCAATAACTGAAGTTATTTTATTTTATTAAGTCTATCACATAGTGGCCATTATACTTACTGTACGAATGCATTTGTGAGTGTCGTGTCCGTGTTTGTGTATGTGTTTGTGTGTATGTGTATGTTCGTGTGCATTCGTGAGTGATTTTCTATTGAAGATGGTGATGGTAATAAGATAATATCTGTAGATGTGAGCAGGTAACTCTTGACCAGCCGTATTATCTCTAACAAAAGCACAGGTTATCCTCAGTTAATAAGATAATATCTGTAGATGTGAGCAGGTAACTCTTGACCAGCCATATTATCTCTAACAAAAGCACAGGTTATCCTCAGTTAATAAGATAATATCTGTAGATGTGAGCAGGTAACTCTTGACCAGCCATATTATCTCTAACAAAAGCACAGGTTACCCTCAGTTAGCTACCGAGATTATCTATACAATCTCGTATAAGGTTGTATCTAAGCCATAGTTGTGTTATGGGGATTATGGATACATATTTAGTCTCGAAGGGAGGCATATGTTCAGCAGGACTTCAGAATATCAGGTCCTGTGATGTTCGGATCTTACACCTCTAGAGTCTAGATCAACCATTTCATCATTCCTATGTCAGATCGGTTGACCAATATGCAATATTGACATACTTAGTACTCCCCATCACCCATAAGTCTACCACAAAATGACAATAGTGCTGAATAGTCTGTTGTCCTGAATTTCTTATTATTTTTTGTCATAGGTGACAGGTTGTCAGTCTCTCCCCCCCATCCCAACTTTCTTTAGTCGTCTCCAACGATATGCTTGAAATAAAAAAACAACTGTGGCCATATTTTGTGTGTACTTAACAAGAAATAAAGAAATCAGTCTCCACACGGGTGTCTTTCAAAGATAGATTACAATGATTTTACGTTTTCTGTTTATGAACAATTATAACACAACACAGCTGTTTTCGTTAGATGACTTATCAATTATAAATTCTACTTGTTTTTCCTATAGAAAAGAAGTGACATTACCACAATGAACTGAAAATGTATGTTTGTATGCACAATATGACCTTCACCTTTCACATTTCTTAAATAATCAGTAACTGCTTACCTTCATGTCATAATGATGTTACATGAATATTAAACATGTACACTCTCACAACTCAGTACTTCTTTGAAACGATATAAAGGGATTGGAACAACTAATCAAGAACACAAAGAAATATAGCGAAGCACACAATTTGTATTTAAACACGCAGAAAACAAAAATCATGTCAACAGATATAACAACACAACAACAAAAATCAGAATAGACAATACCGAGAAAGAATGTGTGGATAAATTTGAATACTTAGGAGCAAACATCAACGGTGCAGGAGACTGCATGGCAGAAATAAGGAAGAGATTGGCAATGGCATATTGCAAAATAACACGGCTGAAAAACATATGAAAAAAACAACAAAATAGAAACGAAAGTGCTAATGTTACGAACTTTTATTTTTCCGGTGGAACATACGGCTGTAACACATGGACTCTAAGTAAAACAGCGGCAAAGAAGATCAACGCCTTCGAGCTGAAATGCTACAGAAAGATACTTAGAATATCATGGAAGGATAAAATCAGAAACTCAGATATTATAAACACACTGAATATTCCAGAATGTTGGTTACTAAACACAATAACAAAAAGAAAACTACGCCTGTTTGGTCATATAAAGAGACATAACTGTTTAGAAAGACAAATAATGGAGGGAAGAGTACCTGGGTAGAGGAGAAGGGGCAGACCAAGAAGACGATAGACTGACGACATTAAAGATAATATGAATACATCGCTAGAAAATGCAAGCCACATCGCCCAAGACAGAGAGAGGTTCAGAGAGTTCATTGGGAAGACAACGTTCTGGAAGGAATACGTCACATGACACACTCTCACATTTTTGCATCAGTACATAATCGGACACCGGACAGTCCACGACCATCTAGATATATCAACAGGGACGAAGCATGCGTCACACTTGGGTTGGGGGGGGTGTGGGGTGTTACATTTAGATAAACATATTTTGAAGCAATTATCAAAAATTTAGCTAGAAAATATAAACATTTAAAAGATATAATTGAGCTATGATCTTACGAAGTGTGTCACTTATCATGCTATATTAGAGTTTTTCCCGTGCCTTTCATTGGTAGGCGACACAAGGTAGGTGTTACAAGGTAGGCGACACAACGAAGGTGACACTAGATAGACGACACAAGGTAGGCGACACAACAAAGGTGACACTAGGTAGACGACACAAGGTAGGTGTCACAAGGTAGGCCACACAATGAAGGTGACACTAGGTAGGCGACACAAGGTAGGTGTCACAAGATAGGCGACACAATGAAGGTGACACAATGAAGGTGACACTAGGTAGGCGACACAATTAAGGTGACACTAGGTAGGCGACACAATGTACAAATAACGAGACAAATAATCTATCGTATTTACCAAAATGACTAATGCTCCGTGCGATCAGCACATACGACATATGTACAACAATCTGAACACAATTATAGAACATAATTTTCAGGCATTGAAGTATGTTTGTTTTACTTAATCATATGCTAAAGTACTTATCTATCCATCCATCCATCCATCCATCCATCCATCCATCCATCCATCCATCCATCCATCCATCCATCCATCCGTCCGTCCGTCCGTCCGTCCGTCCGTCCGTCCGTCCGTCCGTCCGTCCGTCCGTCCGTCCGTCCGTCCGTCCGTCCGTCCGTCCGTCCGTCCGTCCGTCCGTCCGTCCGTCCGTCCGTCCGTCCGTCCGTCCGTCCGTCCGTCCGTCCGTCCGTCCGTCCATCCATCCATCCATCCATCCATCCATCCATCCATCCATCCATCCATCCATCCATCCATCCATCCATCCATCTATCTATCTATCTATACGCTGTATCTTTTGTATGCTTTGCGGCGTCAGGGGTAGAATTCCCTGGAGATGTGTTGTTTGTAAACTTGTTCTTTGATTTCTGTGATCCATCTTTTACAAGGTCTGCCTTTGGCATTATATCTGTTATGTCTATGCATCATGGCCATCTGTTGCATGCTGTCTATTGGTAGTCTGGAAGCGTGTGAAAACCACTCGATCTGTTGTCTTTTGATGTGTTCCAATACTGGCAGTGTTTTGGTTATCTGTCTGATGTTATCGTTTCTAATTCAATCTCTTAATGACACTCCGAGTATTCTTCGTAGACATGCCATTTCTGCTGTCACCATTTTTCTTTTGCCTTGTGCGCTGTCATTTTTCAGGTTCGGCACTGATAGCACAGTGATGGGATAATAATAGTCTTGTATAATGCAACTTTAGTGTTTATGTTTACATTTTGTTCGTAAAAATACGTGTCATCTGTCCCTTTGCCTGATATCTGGTATACTCTGTTGCATCGATTTTGTATCTCGTGCAACAAAGTATATACTACTTTTCCCTACTTTTCTTTATAAGAAGTATAAACATTCTCACAAAGAAGATCATTACTATGTAACAGTATTTTACGAGTATGTCCGAGGAGATTGGCATTTGAATCTTGTTAAAAACACACATTAACGTGCGTGATGTCAAATCTAAGCTTTGAAGACGTATATATACAGTTGTCTTGAAAGATAAAAAAATATGTCGCTGTTGCGGAACGCATTTAGTTATTTAATAGTGATAAGATTTTAATGTTATAAATATTTCAACTGTCAAGCTTTGATGTGGTCACCAAAGGGCAAGAGAAAACGAGGAAGACCATAAGAAACTTTACGTAGAACTATTACAAGAGAATGTTTCACCATCGGTATCAGAAACAATGAAAATCTAAAGCAAATGTCAATGAAACGAGAGACATGGAAATCTATGGAATCCGGCCAATGTGCCGTCTTTGGACATAGAGCAGGGGTGGGCAAACTTTTTGGGCAAAGGGCCACATTGAAAATTGTAAAGTTATTGGAGGGCCACATATAATATTATGTATATTTTTTGTTTAAAATTCTCGGTAAGTAATCAATTAAATATTTTTATTGTAAAGAAAGATAGTTTTACATAATGTAGATAACTTCTGAAATAAATTACATTTCTAACAGACTTATACTATAACAGTATATTTTCTAATATGGATAAAAGGTTTTGCAAATATTTTAACAATATTTGAAAAATATTATGTTGCATACAGTTATAATATGGATAATATAAAGTCGAATTAAAATTCCAATGGATTTCTGCGTAATATTGATGGAAAAAAATCATTTGTGGCGATCGTTCGTTTATTTAAAAATGTGTTTGAGGGCCGCAAAATATGCAATTGCGGGCCACATGTGGCCCGCGGGCCGTATTTACCCACCCCTGACATAGAGGAATAACTAACTAACTAACTAATATTAAAACGCCGCATGCACACACAAAAATCTTTGAAATTCCTCTGAGAATATTTTTTGTTTTTAAATACATAAATATGTTTCTTCTTTTCTATTCATACATTATTGCAGAATATAGTATGTATTTGTGTATTCGCACTCACATTTTTCTATGAATATTATGCTATTTTAACATATAAGTATATGTTAAAGTATATAAGTAAGTGTATTTATTTTCTAATGTTTCTGTAACTTTTTAGGAATGTTTGTGTGCACTGTCTCATCTGTATATATGTTGTTATGATTATGCCCGTACACATTATCTCCAGCTTATATGTGATTTTGCATATATTTTCTATACTAGAAAATATATATGCCTATATATACATATATATATATTTATATATTAGATATCTGTACATTTGTACTTGTATGTTACTTGTATGTGTACCTTAACTCCTGTAGTGATAAACAGGAACATCTCGTGAGTTGAATACATACACTCGTGACAGAAGGACATCACTGGAGACTGAAGAGAGTTTGTTTAGTAGACGGTTGGGCGGTGCTCCAGGAAATGATTCGTGAAAGAAAAGAAATATTTCTGGATTTCACACATGAGAATATTTTAGAAAATTGCGTTTGCCCTCTCTTTTTATGTTTTTCCCAGTTGGTCAAAGGGGTTTTGGAGTTTAGGAGAACGTAATCTCTTTCTCGCAGACTTGGGGACTTTTCTTGCGTACTTGAGGATCGAGGTAAATTCCCTTCTGGAGAATCGAAACGCTGACATCGAATACCGGACAAGTGTGGGTAAAGGGAGGTGATTGATCGAGGAAAAATGGACAGAAAGGGAGAGACCGATGGAATAAACTCGCAGCCTCTTTCGTAAATTATCATGGTTCCCTAGACTCGTAGACAGCATCCCGGGGGTTTATCTGTGAGCAGATTTGGCCTAGGACATGCAAACGTGAGAGGAATACAAAGGAGAGATCTATACACGTTCCGGCACTTTCTCAGTGAAATTATATATTTTAACGTCATTTGGTATCTTTTCTTGTGGACACTTCCTGTTGCGAATAATGAACGTTCTGTTAGGTAAGTCATTTTTGGTTCTTTAAAGTTTTTTTATATCTTGATTTCATGTGAGTAAATGTATTTGAAAGCTTATAACATATATATAACATATGACAAAGTTTATAACACATATATAATATATAACAAAGTCTATAACATATATGTTCATAATTACTCAAGATTGCAAAGTATATTTATAAAATATATTTATACAAGTTAATTTGGAGAAAAAAATGTCTTTAAACATCTGTTTCGCTGTTTGAGTCATTCTCTTAACCAACGCATTAGTAGAAACTTATTTTGTGTGTGTATATATATATATATATATATATATATATATATATATATATATATATATATATATATATATATATATATATATATATATATATATATATATATATATATATATATATATATAATTTTTTATTAGAGAATCCATAATCATTGTGTCGATGTAAACACAACTGTTGCTGTCAAATTGTTGGAGATACATGTATTGCAGGGTTGCCATGTCAAATTGTTCGAGATGCACGTATTGCAGGATTGCCAAATTTTTCCGGATTGAATTTAACAAATTTTACCTTTTTAAATTGTCAATTAATCAAGTACCATGCCGAGTGGGCGTGGGTGATCATATTTATTCACAACTCAATTATATCTGATGACGTCATTAGTTTTCTGTGCTATTCGTGGTATTTTCAGCTTCTTTATTAAAAATAAATAAAAGAAACCAAATCGCAGTAGTTTCAAGATCACGTTAAACCTTTGTTTACAGTTCATGATTCAGGTATTTAAGAACGAATTGTTCAATATATAACCTAGCATTCGAAATCGCATATTAATAGTACTTCATTGAATTTTATCTCTATTTCTCATTGATATTTTGTAATGCATATTTGGCTTGTGTTATCCTAATATTTCTATCAATGAAACACCAGAAGTATATTGTTAAAATGGTTGCAAGATGCTTGCTTTTATCTACTTGAATTAATTGTGTATCACTGATATGACTACTACATCAGAGTGATTTTTATTTAGTCAAGACAGGCATAACTTCTGTTTTATTATTGCTTAGCTTGGAATTGTCCATAAATTAATTCAACAATTGATGATGGAGGGTCTCTAAAAGTGTGAGTTTATTTACTCAGTGGTTGGTTGAAAGAAGTTGACGTCAACAGTCCTTTTTGTCTTAACACTTTGTAAGGCTGAGAAGGATGTGTGGGGGTGGGTGGGTGCTAGTAAGAAGTTTCAAAACAGCTTCACAAAACAGATTCACAAAACAACTTCACATGAATGTCCCACTAAGTCCGAATGCTAATCTCACGATACAAAAGATACAGGAGTGATAACTCTAAATGGCGGCAGTATATTTCGGTGGCAGTATTTAGATTTTTGCATTATACCTTTCACAATCTAAGAGTGGACAGACTATAGCTACTGTCTTAGACTGGGTATACCAATTAAATTGTTTGAATTTGTAAATGTTTTCTAGGAATGTAAAACACATCATGTATTGTCATCATACGTTTTCTGCAAACATTCGTAAGATGGCGGGGTAATTTTATTATTATAATTAAGGCAGGGGTTGGTGGTCCATGAATTTTGCCAGTTGTTGAAATGGCCTGTGGAGGAGCGGTTGAGAAGTGGCAATAAAAGACCTATGTGTTTATTTTTTCATACTACCATGTCTAACAGGGCTTGTAGTTGTCGTTGGTTCCCTTAAATCAGTTACAGCATCATTAGAATATCTCAGATTATAGCCTCCAACTGTTATTTCTGCTATTTATTTCTATTTCTGCTATTTGTATAATAGTTTCTGTATTTAGGGATTAAAGATTTGGTAAAATTACACATCCGTATCATTTCTTTTTTTTTGGTGTAATTTTCTTAATGTCGACCTTCATCGCATGGGATTATCGGTTAAAAGATCCCATGTTCTTATAATTCGTGACGTTCATAACATATTCAGGGTAACAACAATTTCAATTAATCTCAGTCTTTGCAAGTACATATGTTCACATGTCTAGTCTGATCTACTCTTATAATCTTTGCAAGTATATGTGTTCACATGTCTAGTCTGATCTATACTTATCTTTGCAAGTACATGTGTTCACATGTCTAGTCTGATCTACACTTATAATCTTTGCAAGTACATGTGTTCACATGTCTAGTCTGATCTACACTTATAATCTTTGCAAGTACATGTGTTCACATGTCTAGTCTGATCTACACTTATCTTTGCAAGTACATGTGTTCACATGTCTAGTCTGATCTACTCTTATAATCTTTGCAAGTACATGTGTTCACATGTCTAGTCTGATCTACACTTATCTTTGCAAGTACATGTGTTCACATGTCTAGTCTGATCTACTCTTATAATCTTTGCAAGTACATGTGTTCACATGTCTAGTCTGATCTATACTTATCTTTGCAAGTACATGTGTTCACATGTCTAGTCTGATCTACACTTATCTTTGCAAGTACATGTGTTCACATGTCTAGTCTGATCTACACTTATCTTTGCAAGTACATGTGTTCACATGTCTAGTCTGATCTACTCTTATAATCTTTGCAAGTACATGTGTTCACATGTCTAGTCTGATCTACACTTATCTTTGCAAGTACATGTGTTCACATGTCTAGTCTGATCTACACTTATCTTTGCAAGTACATGTGTTCACATGTCTAATCTAATCTTCTTCAACGTTTAAGAAGAAAAAACACTCATAAATTCAGTGTGCAAGTTGCCAAACTTGAAATAATCTTCGACTTCTGACATTTCTTCATCTTCATCTTCTTCTAAGTGCGTTCTCCAATTCTTGCTCGATATCAGAATGTAATGCAGACAATGAAATACACTGTGTCATCGTTTATAGATTGGCTGCGATATCTGCGTCATTCAAACTTTCACATCCGACTTCAGCATGTTCACTGAATAAATTTTACCAATTAGTTGTTACTATCAACCCACTCCCCTCCTCCCTTTTCCATCACTTCCTCAAAAATCACCACTAAAAACATGTGTATTAGAACAAAAACTATTTTAGTAACCACTAAAAACATGTGTATTAGAACAAAAACTATTTTAGTCACCACTAAAAACATGTGTTTTAGAACAAAAACTATTTTAGTCACTACTAAAAACATGTGTATCAGTATATATTGTGCCCGTGTGTTGCCGGGGCCGAAAAGGGGAGCAAAGAATAGCAACACTGTTTACCTTGCACGCATGTCGTAAAAGGCGACTAAGGAGGTTATGAGATGGAGTTGGCTGTCCCATCCCATATAGGGTCAGTGACCCAAATCCATGCTGAAGTTGGATATGTCAGGCCGAAAGGCGCAGATACCGCAGCAATGCTGTAAACCATGATACAACGCATTCCGTTCTCCGAACTACATCCTGCTAATCTGCAGGAGTTTGAGAACGAACTCAGAAAAAGAAGAAGAAGTATATATTGTTCAACATCTACTCAGAAATATAATGAGGAATGTGAGAGAAAACAATACACCACGCTGACTATCACGTCTTAAATATCAGTAGTTTTGAAATTCCTGAACTGTGCTACGCAGAAGACACCGTGCTTCTTTCAAATGATATAAAGGGATTGGAACAAGTAATCAAGAACACAAAGAAATACAGTGAATCACAAAACGTATATTTAAACGCGCAAACAATAAAATTAATAATGTCAACAGATATAACAACCCAAGAACCAAAAATCAGAATCGACAACACCAAGATAGAGTGTGTGGATAAATTAGAATACTTAGGAGCAAACATCATCGGTGCAGAAGACTGCATGGCAGAGATAAAAAAGAAATGAAATGGCATATTGTAAAATAAAGAGTTAAAAAAACAACAAAATAGAAACGAAACTGCTAATCCTGATAACATTTAATTTTTCAGTTGCAACGTACGGCTGTGAAAATTGGAAGAAAAGCAGCGGCAAAAAAGATCAACGTCTTTGAGATGAAATGCTACAGAAAGATACTTAGAATATCGTGGAAGAAAAAAAAATAGAAACTCAGATATTATAAACACATTAAAGATGCTTGTGTTGGCAAACACATAGTAAAAAATAAAAAATAAAAAAATAAAATAAAAACCAAACCTGTTTGGTCATATAAAGACACACAACTGTTTAGAAAGACAAATAATGGAGGGAAGAGCACTTGAGAAGAGGAGAAAGGGTGACCAATACGACGGAATGACGACATTAAAGATACCATGAATACGTCGTTGGAAAATACAAGCCGCTTATCCCAAGATAAAGAAAGTTTCAAGTTCATTGGGAAGACAAAGTTCTGGAGAGAATACTTACAATGAAACATATCCGACATCTATATCAGACATGCATATCAGACATGTATATCCATGTGTATCCGACGTGTATATCAGAAATTTATATTCAACATGTATATCAGACATGTGTATCCGAGATGTATATCAGATTTCTATATTCGACATGTATATCCGACATGTATATCTGCCATGTATATCCAACATGTATATCTAACTTGTATTTCAGACATGTATATCCGACGTGTATATCTGCCATGTATATCCGACATGCATATCAGACATGTATATCATACCAAAATTTGGCTACTCTTTGTCCCTCTCCTCCATTGTGAATCATGGAAATAGTTCAAAATTGCTAAGATTAAATTGATACAAAATTTTTACGATTAAATTGATATAAAATTGGTACGATTAAATTCAAATACAATCTGCCAAAGAAAAATATTGAAATTCTGAATTTCAAATTGATTTAAAAATAAAATTTTAAAAACCAATTACAGGTGAGAATCTACGCCGATGGTAATTGTACGTGCTCTCTATGCAAAAATCTTCACTTATATATGGGATATCAGTGCATACATGGCCATCTTCCTCCTAACTTAAACTAATGATGCTTCTGACATGGCGAAGAAACATTCAATAATTGCATTCGTAATCCTATTTCTTAATGAGGAAACGTCCTAATGAGAATTGGCTGTAATGAACTTATAACGTCATAATTCATTGATCGATTACAGAAGTCTGTTTTAGGAAGTCCAACTGTAAAGAACGTAAATACACGAAAGTAGAAGATATTAATTCGCTTAAATATATATAAATAGACAGACATTCCGACGGTGCGCTAGTCAGATCAAAAATAAGGGGCATAGGATTGCAAGTTTTAATGATGCAGGATCTGTCTACTGCTGATAGTAAGTAGGATTGTAATCCTCTTATATCATGATATGCGAGTTTGTTGTGACGTGATCAGAATTGTTCTTTTTTTGTAAACAGATGGGATGTTTAGTTGTAACCACGAGATGATAACATCGGGGATTCAGCTCGTTCGATGATGAGAGTTCTCTGTAGGTACTTGATGAAGTAGACCATATACCTTTGAAACATTAGCCTCCCAAGCTGGAGAAGAGTTTGACGGATAAAGACACGTTTCAGCTAATAAAACGTGTATTTTAAAAAAACAAATGAGTCGCAGAAATATACGTTTCAGATAAGAACACGTGTGTATTTATATTTGGTTTAATATTATTTTTAATGATTATCTTTTTTTATTTTATATTTTCCGTTTTTAATAAATTATCCTGACATGTCATTTATCACATACCAATTGTATTCTCTGTCTCTTATGTCGTATTCCCTATTTGCTTCATCTGTTAGTTGGTATCTCCAAACTATGTAGAACGTTCGTTATTTTTCGTCACCTTCTATATGTGTTTGTCCTTCTCTTGACAAAGACCTGCTGGTCGAAACGTCAGTCCCGTGTATTTGTTTACTTAATATTACATTTTAACCCACATGTTTTCTTATTGCTAATATTCATGTGCTTTTAAACATAAGTAAGTGTTTCCTACATTGGGACATACGTTCAAAATTTCATTATTGTGAGGGATCCATGTTTGCTAAATATTTACAATGAATTGACAGATGGCTTGCATATTGATATATGTGCACAATCATCTACTAAATCAAACTACTTCTCGCCATACGGTAGACTGTATTAAATATACTTTTGTTGAACTATTGTAAAATATACTCTTGTTTAAATATTGTTTATATGTGACATATTATGTGAGAAATACTGTACAAGAAACTGGTACTTGATGTACAAAACTATTGTAAAATTCAGTTCCGTATTTATATTTGGTATCAACTGTATAAAGATTATCTCCGTTGAACATTAGTTAATCCGTTCGCATTGTGCTCAAGACGTAGGGGGTCCAAATACGTGATCTTGTGCACAAATTGATGTTTTCGGATTTGATAATTTCAACTGATGATTATCACTTGAAGCTATGGAGTTACGTGCTATGAGTGATACTTCGGTAGACGACCTGTTGCTAAAGGGATAATTACATATGGTTAAATCCGAGTACAATGAATTTAATCATCTATGCCTTTTCAACCGTTTTTTTCCATTGCCTTACATATGAACCTTGCATACATAGTCAAATGTCAAATAATAAAAAAACTCCATGTTTGAGTGTGTTCACAAGTGATGATGACCATTTTTTACATACACTTTTGAAAATTCAGTTAGAATTATGACCATGTATAAAAGTTCGTAGAATGCTAATGAGCCCTATTCGAGTTATAAATGCTCTTGCACAGTTCGGACATGGAATGACCACTGTAGACGGATTTTATTCCATACGTGACTTTATAGCTACTCTTCGCTGTTGGGCTGCAGCAGTTCTATCTTTTCACAAGGTGATGCGCTCTTTTTGATTGTGGAGCGCCTTGTAGATCTATTTTGTGCAAGTTCTTCCCATGTGTCTTGATCTATTTCAAACGCTTTTAGTGAGGTCTTTAACGAGTCCTTGTAGCGCTTCTTTTGGCCACCTTGAGATCTTTTACCCTTCTCCAGCTCACCATAGAGAAGTATCTTTGGCAGGCGATAGTCTGGCATACATACCCAAATGACCTGCCCAAATGACCTGTCCATGTTTGTAACTGTGTGATAAAGATCGTATGCTCATGCTGTCGCCATGTAATGCACAGGGTGAGTTTTTTCACTTTATCCGTTGACAGAAAATCCCAGCCCGTATTGCGAGCTGAACCCTGAACCTCACGGATGTGATACCAACGCTCTAAACTGTCAAATATGAGCCACACTGCATACATAGTAGTTTCTAATATATACATATATTTGACAGAATATAAATGATAACTCTATATGTGTGGGTGGGCCGTCCCTTGTCTTATAATAATTAATATTGTTTTGACTCAGTCTTTATGGATCGCCCGTGTGTTGTCGTGGCCTGAAAGAGGAGCAAAGAATAGCAACACTGTTTAACTTCCATGCATGTCGTACGAGGCGACTAAGGAGGTTATGGGATTGAGTTGGCTGCGCCATCCCATATAGGGTCAGTGACCCAAATCCATGCTGAAGTCGGATGTGTCAGGCCGAAAGGCGCATATATCACAAAATGCTGTAAACCAGGGGTCGTAAACATTTTGCTAACTGTGTGCCAACTTAAGGTTTCAAATGATTCAGAGTGCCAACATCACATATCATTTTATACAAGTCGAGGCCAATATTCTGATTTTACCATATATTTAATTTTTATATTTTAATTAATTAATATATAGTGATATTCAATAATATGTAAAGTTGTAAACAACATTAACAGAAATAGAGTTTCTTGACAGATTAAAAAAAAAGTGTTTTTATTATTAATGGGAGCCTTGCCCTTGCATGGTCTTGGCCAATTGCTCAATATCGACTTCATACTTTGTCACTCTGAGTTTGACACAATTTTCTGAATGTTCAGGCGTTAAACTAGTACGCTGTGGATTTAGCACTGCTTTCCTATGATTTATAATCCATTTTATACAGGAAACGTGAAGAGTCTGCGTGCCATTTGAAATTGCTTGGCGTGCTAAGTGTGGCACGCGTGCCTTAGGTTGCCGACCCCTGCTGTAAACCATGGCACAACGCATTCCGTTCTCTGGACTACATCCTGCTGATCTGTAAGGTTTGAGAACGAACGCAGAAGAAGAAGAGAAGAGCCTATATGGATGATCGTGTCTATAGTTGATACGTTGAGATAGGAGTAATACATTTGTGTGTGTGTGTACAAATAACAGATATTAATTAGAACTGCAGTAAAATATGATGATAATTATGATATAACCTGTTACCCCTATACAGATGGCCAGCAAGCAGACTAGTGTAAATTGCAGAGACACATAATCACTACATTTAACACATGACTGCTTAATCAGATTTTATGGAGAAAGTGCTTTGCCCATTTGCACTAACACCCCTCTCACCTCTGTTTATTAATTCTAAGGGAAAGAGAATATTAATGTTCTTGGAAACAATTAGAACTGTATGAGATGTCAGTATTTGGTTTAATACACCGTGGACGGTCTTATAGTTTCCACATCGGATATTCTACAGGGGTTTACTACCTTAGCCTAAGATACTCCAGTGCTAACCCGTCACGCGGCATGTGAAGTAAAATTTATACCTATAAGAAATACGAAAATAGTTATATCCTTTTACAGATCACAGAAAAGACAGACCGAATCGACGTTTAATCAAATATCTTCTTACGAGCACAAAACGGATGAAATTCAAATTCTTGGATTGAATACTGATTGGTTGGGTAAGTAGCCTCTCGAGTATAACTTTGCATTCAGAAATCAAATAAAGTGTGTCTCAAACAAGAAGATAGACTACAATAAATCTCCTTTGTCTCCTGAATTGGTAGTTATTCAGAACAACTGTAATTTATCCATGTTATGAATTGTTTTTCTACATTACTGCTTTTCTTGTCACATTATTTATGCGATTTTATTTATTGTACCTTCATTTTTTGATTAATCTTTTATGGAGCATCTTGATGCATGAAAAACTGTGCATTTATTTGTATTCTTTGCATTTCTGTGTATTCTTTCCTGCATGTCGGTATTTAGCTGTTCTTCTGGCACGAAAAACAACTATGTTCTTCCGTAATCTTTGCAATCTTGAATACTCCTTTCAAAAATAATTGTATCCCTCTCTGCAATCTTATGACGCTATACACTTCTCACCAGTAGGCATGACGCTATACACTTCTCACTAGTAGGCATGACGCTATACACTTCTCACCAATAGGCATGACGCTATACACTTCTCACCAGTAGGCATGACGCTATACATTTCTCACCAGTAGGCATGACGCTATACATTTCTCACCAGTAGGCATGACGCTATACACTTCTCACCAGTAGGCATGACGCTATACATTTCACACCAGTAGGCATGACGCTATACATTTCTCACCAGTAGGCATGACGCTATACATTTCTCACCAGTAGGCATGACGCTATACATTTCTCACCAGTAGGCATGACGCTATACATTTCTCACCAGTAGGCATGACGCTATACATTTCTCACCAGTAGGCATGACGCTATACATTTCTCACCAGTAGGCATGACGCTATACATTTCTCACCAGTAGGCAGCAGCAACTTCTCTTTGTGTTGAGTTCTTACAGAGATGTACTGATGTCACACGAACTAAACATTTCTTCCAGTAATTCCAAACCATTCTCGGTTTCAATTGTTGTAACCCGTGTCATCAAGTAAAATATAATAGTAGGATTGGCAGTTTCACAATATAGAATATAATAGTAGGATCGACAGTTTCACAATATATAATATAATAGTAGGATTGGCAGTTTCACATTATATAATATAATAGTAGGAGGACAGTTTCGTTATATAGAATATAACAGTAGGATTGACAGTTGAACTGAATGGTACATACAACATAATCCCTTAAAAACTGACCACGTTAAGTATAAATATAAAATATTAGGCTTAAAATCATCTGCAAAATAAAAGAAAGGCCGCCCATGTGTTGTCGGGCCCGAAAGGTGAGTAAAGAATAGCAACACTGTTTACCTTCCATGCATGTCGTACATGGCGACTAAGAAGGTTATGTGATGGAGTTGGCTGTCCCATCCCATATAGGGCCAGTGACCCAAAGCCATGCTGAAGTAGGATGTATCAGGCCGAAAGCCGCAGATATCGCAGCAATCCTGTAAACCATGACACAACGCATTCCGTTCTCCGGACTACATCCTGCTGACGTGCAGGAGCTTGAGAGCTAACGCTGAAGAAGAAGAAAGAAAGCCTACCTCAAGCATAAAGTATGTCCAGTAACGTGAGAATTTTCCTCATAATTTTCTCTCATCTCTTCATACCATCTCGTCAATCGTTAATTTAAACAATCTGCAGTTGTTGTCGCAAGTCAGGGATATCTTCCTCATTTATCTCCACATAAAATCTCCTCATACATAAGAACCTAGACATCTGAACACGATATTTGAAGATATCAATATTTCTGGAAACTTGGTTATCATAATTGATTTTCGAATGGAAAAATGCCAAAATGACAATTTTCAGATTTTTGTTCGCTGAAGTCGATAGGAAAGTCGATTGTATGTTAGTGTATGTGCACAATATTCACCATATGACTAGAATTTGAATTAAGAACAACATATTATGCCCTGTGCTATGTCTGCAGACATATTGAACAAAATACATACATAGTTCTTAATAGATTTCACAGAAAAATGCGAAATCTTAACAAGGGGAGATAACAGTATACGAAAAAAAAATATTATGTAATATAATTTGGAAGAACAAGAGGTTAAAAAACTAATTGAATTTGTATTATCCAGAAATTAATTTTAAAGAAAAAAATAACTAATTTTATTTCCTTAGCAGAACACAAAAATCAATTGGTTGACGAAATAGAAAACGTTATCTTAAAGTTAGACAATAAATTTGTGCTAAGGTCAGTGCAATATTGTCATTTATTGTCAGAGTCAATGATATATTGAGAGTCCAGTGTAATATTGTCATTTATTGTCAGTCAGTATGTTGAGAGTCCAGTGTAATATTGTCATTTATTGTCAGAGTCAGTATGTTGAGAGTCCAGTGTAATATTGTCATTTATTGTCAATCAGTATGTTGAGAGTCCAGTGTAATATTGCCATTTATTGTCAGAGTCAGTATGTTGAGAGTCCAATGTAATATTGCCATTTATTGTCAGAGTCAGTATGTTGAGAGTCCAGTGTAATATTGTCATTTATTGTCAATCAGTATGTTGAGAGTCCAGTGTAATATTGTCATTTATTGTCAGAGTCAGTATGTTGAGAGTCCAGTGTAATATTGCCATTTATTGTCAGTCAGTATGTTGAGAGTCCAGTGTAATATTGTCATTTATTGTCAGAGTCAGTATGTTGAGAGTCCAATGTAATATTGTCATTTATTGTCAGAGTCAGTATGTTGAGAGTCCAGTGTAAGAGTGTCATTTATTGTCAGAGTCAGTATGTTGAGAGTCAAGTGTAATATTGCCATTTATTGTCAGTCAGTATGTTGAGAGTCCAGTGTAATATTGTCATTTATTGTCAGAGTCAGTATGTTGAGAATACAGTGTAATATTGTCATTTATTGTCAATCAGTATGTTGAGAGTCCAGTGTAATATTGTCATTTATTGTCAGAGTCAGATTGTTGAGAGTACAGTGTAATATTGCCATTTATTGTCAGAGTCAGATTGTTTGAGTACAGTGTAATATTGTCATTTATTGTCAGAGTCAGATTGTTGAGAGTACAGTGTAATATTGCCATTTATTGTCAGAGTCAATGATATGTTGAGAGTTCAGGGTCACATGTGCGTATGTTGCAAAGATTGGGGTGTATATAAGAAAATGTTTTCGTAGATAACTTTCTTTTTTGTGATTTTTATGATCCTTTTTGTGATCTCTTGTGAAAATCACGAATCGAAAATGGGGGGTGGGAAGGGGTGTTATAACTATTTTTGGCTTGCTTCCTAGTAAAAACTATGATCTTCTGATTTCCTAAGGGGGAGTTTGAACCCATTCCTCTCTCCGTTACCAACCGGCTTGAGTGAGTCACTGACCTTGGCTGATACGATTGGTCTGAACGTTTCATTGATAACTTTCAGATACTCTTTGTCGCCAACCAGTTGAAAGCACGGATGACTAAGTCATTGATTGTTATTGAATATTTCTAATAAGACACAATAACATCATTCCGGAATTACAACATGCGCTCAGTCTTCTCAAGCAAATATGTAAGTGTATGCATACAGCTGGTTCCCGTAGCTTGCTGGTTAAACACATTTCTCATTCTGTCCAGCAGACACCTAGTCCTATTAGTACCCACTGAATACCAAATATATCAAAGGTCAGCCAGTTGGAATGACTAGTCCGCAGACGCTAATACTGGAGAGATCTTTGCAGTAAATGTAACTCAACGTTGACATTCCGTGGTCGTGTTGAGAAACTGCCTTCAGTGGACACAAGGCAGTTCTTATCTCTATGAATTCATAGTTCGTAATGTTCGAAACGGTTTGTTGGAAAATATGTGGATGACAATTGGCTTCTTATGTGTGGATGACAATTAGATTATTATGTGTGGATGACAATTGGATTATTATGTGTGGATGGCAATTGGGTTCTTATGTGTGGATGACAATTGGATTTTTATGCGTGGATGACAATTGGGTTCTTATTTGTGGATGACAATTGGATTCTTATGTGTGGATGACAATTGGATTCTTATGTGTGGATGACAATTGGGTTCTTATGTGTGGATGACAATTGGATTATTATGTGTGGATGCCAATTAGGTTCTTATATGTGGGTTACACTCACACCGAACAAAAGAGTTCAGGTACTTATATGTGGATGACATTCTCAACGAACTAAAGAGTCCTGTTTTATATTTGTGGATATACAGCATGGATACATGACAATACATGTCCGGTATAGTGGTCTCTCCTGCATGCATAATAATGCAATTTAATACAAAAAGACATAGTAACCAAACCTACACTGGACGTAGCCAACAATCTACCATACCTACACTGGACGTAGAGAAAAACTTAGCATACCTTCACTGGACGTAGAGAAAACCTTAGCATACCTACACTGGACGTAGAGAACGCCTTAGCATACCTACACTGGACGTAGCCAACAATCTAGCATACCTACACTGGACGTAGAGAAAACTTTAGCATACATAAACTGGACGTAGAGAAAACTTTAGCATACCTAAACTGGACGTAAAGAACACCTTAGCATACCTACACTTGGCGGAGCTACCTAGTATGTTTGACTACAGGATTTACTAGAGGGTTGCCCATACATTACGTCCACAATCTTATGCCAATTTTAACCCCCTACCCTCCTCCCAGTTAACAAACTGTCAAGAATTCAGGGACACCCCTGTTTAATTGTGTCAACCCCCCCCCCCGCCTTAAAACAAAATGTTTTACGGATAAAGCAGGAAGAAAACTACGAGATTTTTGTCAGATTATTCCAAATTTTTGTAAACAATTTAATTGGTGTATTAATAAAACAGTATTGTTGACATTATCATTTATCACACCCCCCTCCCCTTGTTAACAACTGTCAAACTTTCAGACTCTCTCTCCCCTAACTGTTGTAGTAAGTCATGTATGAACATTCCCTAAGCAATATTTGAGTTATGTAGTTGCCATTGCTCTAAGAGTTGTCGCATACATAATTTAGGCATAAATTGGGCATGGTAAATTCACTATCCGAGATGAACTCTGTACCACACGGATACAATGTAACATAAATAAAATATGTTCTGTGCTTGACAAGACTATTGCGAGGGTTCTATCACTGTCGAGGGTAGAAGAAGTTCGTGAATAAGAAGAAATGTGTTGCGGCCTGTGTTGATAAGAAATTTTGTTACGACTGCTGTTCCTTTGATTGTGCGAGTTCTTCAAGAACTAGGGAAAACGAGTGTCTTATTATTGTTCTATGTGTTAAGCATCGGAGTTTGACTTTAAAGTTCCACGTTATAATCTAGCCCCCCCCCCCCGACAAAATCACATGGAGATTTAAGTATGACTTAAGTATGCCATAAGTGGCATAATACAAAGCATGTCCTAGTACATACAAGCTAAGTCCAAGACAACTGTAAGTCCTAGAAAGCTAAGTAAAGTATAAAGACAACTCACAATTGTTCCGCCGTAAGAGACTGTATGGATGTTGAATTGAGGCAAAAAAGAACAAACCTTAACTGTGATACATGGATGCGGTGTGATGCGGGACCGTGGTATATGGATGCAGTGTGATGCGGGACCGTGGTACATGGATGCAGTGTGATGCGGGACCGTGGTACATGGATGCAGTGTGATTCGGGACATTGGTACATGGATGCAGTGTGATGCGGGACCGTGGTATATGGATGCAGTGTGATGGGGGACCGTGGTACATGGACGCGGTGTGATGCGGGACTGCTCACTCATCTGATACATACAAGTCCGCTTTTCTTGATAAATGTTGCTCTATGTGACAGCTGGATAAGAAACCTTCCGTAACGTCCATATATTTCAATGTATAACACTATATTAAACTAGACACAAATACTAGACACAACGTCCATATATTTCAATGTATAAGACTACATTAATCTATACATTCATAAGACTAACGGTAATTGAACCAGTCAGTCCTAACGACATCAAATGGCCTTGCAACTCGAGTAAACAGAAAAACAACCACTTTACTTGAGTTGCAAGGCGATTCGGCGTCGTTAGAAAGGACTGGCTCAATTCTCGTTAGTCTCAAGAATGTTTAATTTATCCTCTTGTTTCCTACGTGAATTTACTTGTATAATCTAGGCAAGAACACCTCACACCTCCTGCATCATGCCCACTTACTCAAAACACGTATATCGGAATATATAAGTATTTTTAAAACAGGAAAAGTCTACCAAACACTCCCTGTAGGACACTCCCTGTAGAATACTCCCAGTAGGACACTCCCTGTAGAATACTCCCATTATGACAATCCCTGTAGAATACTCCCTGTAGAATACTCCCAATAGGACACTCCCTGTAGAAAACTCCAGTAGGACACTCCCTGTAGAATACTCCCAATAGGACACTCCCTATAGAATACTCCCTGTAGAACACTCCCAGTAGGACACTCCCAGTAGGACGCTCCCTATAGAATACTCCCTGTAGAATACTCCCTGTAGAACACTCCCAGTAGTACACTCCCTATAGAATACTCCCTATAGAATACTCCCTGTAGAATACTCCCTGTAGAATACTCCCTGTAGAATACTCCCTGTAGAATACTCCCTGTAGAACACTACCAGTAGGACACTCCCTATAGAATACTCCCTGTAGAATACTCATTGTAACTCCTTAAAGGAAGAAAAAAATATAGTATGATAGTTTTTTCAAATAGTCTCCCCAAGAGTGAAGACCCGCAGCTGTGGATAGAGAAAAGGGGGAAAAGTACCCCCTTTTCTCTCTTCCTGATCTAACAGGCCTTTCAGATAGTTGAGTGTTCATTGTGACTATGTAATGTTACTAGTAGTCCCATTCTTTGTTCCAAAGTTGATTTTTAGTGACGTTTTCACCTATGTATTGCCCGAAAGGGGACAAAGACTAGCAACACTGTTTACCTTCCATTCGTCTCGTAATAAGCGACTAAGGAGGTTCTGGTGTGAAGTTAATCGTCATATTCCATATAGGACCAAAATAACTCAAAAACCATACTGAAATCGAGTGTGTCAGACTAAATAGCGTAGATATCACTGCAAAACAACATACTACGATACAGTTCATTCCGTTGTCCAAACTACATCCTGCTAATCTGCAGGAGTTTGAGAACGAACACAGAAGAAAACTGATGTTTTCTCAACGTGGAAGATCAACTGAAAATAAAATTGCTGACTCTCCGTCAGTAGACGACATGTAAGTCTCCAGCAGACTTCATCATTTCAAATGTCAAGTCGATCCCAGGCATTTAACCAGAGAAGTATATTGATCGGTCGTCCCGCGGAGAGGTTAAAAACAAGGAACTGGCCACCTTATTTCATAGAGAAAACCTTCAGTCCTCTAAGATAAATGGTTCTCAACATGGACCATATGTCTCCACCTGAGTACACTACAGTTTATATCATAAGAGTACCATGGGAAAATAATTTAAATTCTGGGGCCGGGGTGCAGATTCGTCTTGTGGGGGAGGGGGAGGAAGGTGATGCATTAAATCATATTTAATAAGAAATATATTAGTAAGTTCTGGAGATAATTAGGAAGCTTTAGTTAAGTTCCAGGCTGTACTAGGAAACATTATTCTAAAAGAGTGCCAGGGAGAAATTAAGTTGAGAACCGCCGCACTAAAGCGAATACGATGTACGAACACCATACAACAAAAAGAACTATTAGCAAGCATGCGTCTATATATTTATTTCCTTGTTTTCTTGTCCACAGTAGAATAAAGTTTAGTTGTGTAAAGTAGAATAACTAAGTTGTTACGTAGAATAACGTTTAGTTGTGCCAAGTAGAGTAAGGTAAATTGTGTTACGAATAACGTCAATTGTGTTAGGTAGAATAACGTTAGTTGTGTCAAGTAGAATAACATGAGTAATGGCAAATAGAAGCAGTGTCTTGAATATCAGGTTTGAGAGACTTATGAAGGTCCATTTCCAATACTATTTCATAGATGTATTAATGATGGTATAGGTATTACTGACATGCTCGAAACAGAATAGTCTCGCTTCATCAACTTTATCAACAATTTTAACCCTGCTATTCAATTCACATCTAACATCTCTACTACTTCTGTCAACTTTCTTGACATTATTGTCTGCTATTCAATTCACATCTAACATCTCTACTACTTCTGTCAACTTTCTTGACGTTATTGTAACTATTCATCCCCCTTACCTCAGCACATCTATTTACTACAAACCTACTGATGCACATTGGTTTTCTGCTCTACACTTCTTCTCATCCTCCTGCTTGTCGCAACTCTCTGCCATTCTGCCAGCTTCTTCGTCTTCGTCGCTTATGTAGTGACGATGATGACTTTCTTGATAAATCCTCTGAGATGATTGATTTCTTTCGTAGATGTTCGATTCCTGACAGTGTCCTTTCATCGACATGCCTTCGTATCTGTACGTTATCTCGACTTGATACCTTGACTAATACTCTGGGTACTTTATCCTCCTCTGATAGAGTTAAACTTGTCCTTACTTTTCATCTCCATAACTCTACTGTCCGTGCAATCCTGTTCAAGGATTATTCACTTTTCCAGTCTGATTCTGAAGTCGTACCGATTTCCAGGACTTTACTTTGATTGCCTACATGTGTGAAAAAAATCCTAATGACATCTTTGTTATCAATGACATCATCGGTTACCTCAGGTGTTATGTTCCTGTTCACTTCGGCACTATTCGTTGCATACGTGGTCGTTGTTACACATGGCCCTATGTAGTTCAGATCCGCTTTGTTACATTTCCTAAGGCCACTTTTACTTTCGATGATGCCTTTACATGTGAATCCCATAATGTCATTTACGTTATCATATGTAAATATTACGACAAGAAGTATATAGGTGAAACGGGCTTACGATTGAGTGACCGTTTCTGTAGGCACTTTATGCCATAAAACATAGAAAACACACCCCTGACTGTCACCAATCATTTCAATGGTGATGGTCATCATGATACCCTCCATATCCAGGTCACTGCCCTCAGATCTTGCACCATGGATGACAAATTAATTAGCACGCTCTTGAAAATTGATTTATTTTTTAGTTTGGTAGCCTCAAGCTTTTGGACGTAACTCCAAAAATTAATTTGTTTAAATTTGTGTTGGTATGGTCCTTATTGTACTGCTATCCATGTTGTATTGGGTAATAATTTATTATATCCGTTATCATATCCCGTCCAATTTTCAACAAAACCTGCTTCCATGACTACATGTTTCCATATACATCATTGTCACCTTGAACTTCGTATTGCTTACATGTCAATAATGTATCTAGTGCATGTGTGGTGGTAACATTGTTTTTACTGATTTAGTTGTTGTTCAGTTTGCTTTATATATTCTCTAGAAAGTCGTAACGGTTCGAAACGTTGAAAATGTCTTGTGTATTGTAATGTGTATGTTTTCATGTTTACACCTCATAACCTCTTAGACTTAGTGATAGTCCGTCTGTTGTCTTCAAGTGAAACATCAAAATCCTGTGTTCTACGTAAGCAGAAGAAACGCGTATTCTTTAGATTATATATATATATATATATATAAGGTATGCTTAATTTAATTGATATTCTTGCATTCGTTCTGCGACTGTAGTACAGAGTCAAATGTGTTGTGTTAGGGTTTACAGCTTCACTGCGATGTCTCCGTCTTTCAGCCTCAAATATCCAACTTCATCATGACTTATTTGTCATTTTATCCCTGTATGGGATAGACCGGCCAATCCCAATCCCTAAAACCTAATTAGCTGCCTCTAACGACTTGTGTGGCATGTAGCAGTATTGCTATTCTTTGCTTTCCTTTCGGGATTCAGCTGGAGGCTGGCGCCTTCATTACTGAATTAGTAATCATTTCTCATAACTACTTGCAGGATTGACTGAGTAGATCTAGATCGACCGTCTTTTACATCTTTGTGCGTGTAACATTTCTTCCAAATTTTATTATATTTTTTTTGAGGGAATATATTAAATATTGTAATTATATAATTTAAAATTTTAAAAATGTTAAATCTACACATCCGCAATTAGCACACACAAATTTGAGAAATGAAAGTTTTATAAGAAATAAAAAACTTTATAACTTTATAGGTCGGAAGACCCTCTCCGGGGATACATGCAATAAGTGTCGGTGCATTGATATTGATACTCGATTTTGAAATACAGATGACTATTTGTTGACAGAGAAATTAGGATGTTCGACCGTAAAATTGAAAATAAGAATTAAATAATAAAATACATTATTTCTTGTTTATTTTAGAAAAGTATAATAACAACCTGAGATATTTTATTCAAGAACTGAATAACAACATCAGCCATTTGATTCATGAACTGAATAACAACATTAGACATTTGATTCAAGAACTGAATAACAACATTAGACATTTGATTCAAGAACTGAATAACAACATTAGACATTTGATTCAAGAACTGAATAACAACATCAGACATTTGATTCAAGAACTGAATAACAACATTAGACATTTGATTCAATAAATTGAATAACAACATTAGACATTTGATTCAAGAACTGAATAACAACATTAGACATTTGATTGAAGATTTGAATAACAACATTAGACAATTGATTCACTAACTGAATAACAACATTAGACATTTGATTCAAGAACTGAATAACAACATTAGACATTTGATTCAAGAACTGAATAACAAGATGAGATATTTGATTAGAGATGTAAATAACCGAAAATGTAAATCATAAAAGGTATACTAAGAATTGGATAAATCCGAACTGGAGCGTCAGCCTATATATCCGGAGGAATTTATTGAGACATGGATCGTAACATAGATTTGTCCAGTGCACGGTATTGATAATATCTGCACTTGTAACACAATAACAACCTCAAGGATTGAATAAATACAAACGCTTAGGAAGGATAAAAACTATAAATCTTGTTCTGAAACATGAACATCTAGATATAGAATTGGAAAAAGAAATTCAGGTATTGTAAAACGTCACAGAAAGAGACGGCTGATACTAAAAATAGCTTTGATTTCAAGTACATATTTACGAATTCTCTCTCTCCAATAGTACTTACGTATTACACAGGTTAATATAATCGTTTCATTCAGACACGACAGACTATATCTAAAACTAGTGGGAAATGATGTGCAGACAGGAAAAAATACAAATTACAATATACAAATCATATTGAACGTTTCTACCAAAAGGTCTTTATTAAGATAAAAATTAGAGCATGACATTTAGTTTCTCTCTCCACTACTGCCCTTCGTGCTGTTTCCAAATAGCGTAACTCATCTTGGCATATGCGATGGATCATTGGTCACTTTACGTATTCTTTGTACTGCCGTCCAATGGAAATCACGAAACAGTCATATATATCAAGATAAGTGACGCTTCATTAAATCAGCGTACAAAGCTATCACGGAGAAGGGCATGTGTTCTAGCTATACTGGTGAGATTTGTGTCATCATGAGAGATTACCAAGTTAATGCATTTAAATTAATGTGCTTCTCAACCTTATATCTAGATGTATGTGCTGACACCAGTCTGAGAAATAGTGCAGCCCGAGAGCTAGAACACAATAGCAAACATATGTTTATTTTAATGTGTTGTGTTCAGATATTATAGACATCATTAAGCGCAGACAGCGCGATGAACCTGGTTACAGCACGTGCATTCAATGATATGTAAGCACCAAACTGTTACAGAGCGTAAGCTCGTGTACATTTCGATTCATTAATTGAAATGAAAATTGTACTTTTCTGTCTAGATTCAATGATTTTACACTCGGAAACAAGCTCAACGCAGAAACACGCAAAACTCGAAAACACGCACAACTCGAAAACACGCATAATTCGAAAACACGCACAACAGGAAAACACGCACAATTGAAAACACGGACAATTCGAAAACACGCACAACTCGGAAACACGGACAATTCGAAAACACGCACAACTCGGAAACACCTACACCTCGGAAACACGTACAACTCGGAAACACGGACAACTCGAAAACAAGCACAATTGACAGAACGTTCTAAGAAGAAAGTCTTAAGGAGTAAATACTTGAGACTAACGGAAATTGAACCAGTCCGTTCAACGGCACCAAATCGCCTAGCAACTATTGAACATGCGTTCTTCCGTACTTGACTAACCGCATCTCCAATAAAAGATGCGATTTAATCAAGCCTTTCAAACCGTGCACACAAAGTCACCAGAACGGACCGATCGAGACAAGGACTATTACAACAACAACAAACATCCCGTGCAGTTATTGAAATATCCTCAGTAACAACAAACATTTTACATAATATCCGTAGTTAGTTATACAAGGGCCGATAGGTCTTCTTGTAAACATGGATAACATATATAGACAATACAATTTTGCTTCGAATAATTGTTTATACAAGTAAATATAAGTGGGAAGCCAGAGGACAATTTTTAAAAATTCTTGAGACTAACGGGAATTGAACCAGTCCGTTCAACGGCACCAAATCGCCTAGCAACTAATGAACACGCGTTCTTCCGTACTTGACTAACCGCATCTCCAATAAAAGATGCGATTTCATTAAACCTTTCAAACCGTGTACACAAAGTCACCAGAAGTGACCAAATTGTTATTATGTTTGTTGTTACTGAGGATATTTCAATACCTGTACGGGATGTTTGTTGTTGTTGTAATAGTCCGTGTCTCGATCGGTCCGTTCTGGTGACTTTGTGTGCACGGTTTGAAAGGCTTGATGAAATCGCATCTTTTATTGGAGATGCGGTTAGTCAAGGACGGAAGAACGCGTGTTCAATAGTTGCTAGGCGATTTGGTGCCGTTGAACGGACAAGAAGCATAAATAAACGCAAGATGTAAAAAGGCATGTCAGGTTATTGGTCAATTAACACCTTTACTAAGAAAGAAAGATATTACAATAGAAACAAAGAAAGCTCTTTTCAACACCATTTTCTTACCAACATTGTGTTATCAGTGTCAAACTTGGACATTAGATTCTAGAAAAATACATACGATTAACACCACTGAAATGAAATGTGTGAGACGTATGATTGGAGTTAGCTTGAGAGACAAAATCAGGAATGAAGCACTAAGGAAACAATTAGGGATCAAGTCAACAATAGAATACATCCAGAAACAACAAGTTAAATGGTACGGCCACATAACCAGACAGAAAGAGCAAAGTATTATTTAAAAAAAAACAACACTTAACAAACGATACGAAAACAGTCGACCTATTGGACGCCCTCGTAAAAGATGGATAGATAGTGTATTAGAGACACTCGGAAATATAACAGCAGAAGAGGCAACTAGAAGGGCAAAAGACCGTACACTCACTCTCCCCTCAACACCGAAAGGTACATGAGGACAGAAAGAAGAAGAAGTTGTGGCAAACAAAATGGTGACACAACAAATGTCTTCACAACATGCAGCTGGTAATTTAGTAGGAGCAGTGCCTCTTTTTCTTAGAAAAAACATGGGTATATGGCTTATACATGCGTATACCTAGGAAAAAGCACTGATAGCACCATTGTCCTGAAACAAGATTGATCCAGTAGGAGTTTTGAGTCTATTGTCTATACCAAGTGGTGTCGTCGTAGCTGCCACACTTGCCGCTGAAAGTAGGGGTTTGTGAAAGAGATGTAGTCTGTTTTCCAGAGCCTGGTGTGCAGCTCTAGTTGCGGTGTAGTTCTTTATATTAAGGATGGTCTTGATGTTGTCTATCCACCTTTTCCTAGGTCTACCCTTGACTCTGTATACTTATTCCATATTGTTATAAGCTCTTATGGGAATATCACCGACCGTTTCTAATCATCAAATGTCCAAACCATTTTATCTGTTGTTTCTGAGCATGAGGTTGCGTCTGTGGGTCTCACAAATGGCTCATTAGACAAACCACCCATGCAACAGAAAACCTTAGTGGATGACATGCCTTTATATTGAGGTTATCTTCTTATAGAAGCTTCATAGCACATCTATACAATCGCGTAGTCGTAACCTTCGACAACAGTTACCATGTTGTTCCGATAGGCCGACGTTGTGCTTGAACTAGTTAAGAGGACGGAGTGGGTAGGCGGAACAACAAAGAAACCTGTCGCAAGGGCCAGAGTTGTGCCCTAATGTCGACGTCTGTTTCGGCGTCATTAGACTCGAAACATCATCGAGTTGGATGGATGCTGGAACAGAGGGCGGAGCACTTATTGTAATGTCCCACGTGCCGTGAGGCCAGTTTCTAATCAAGAATCAAGAATCAAGAAGGATCTGTTGTTTCTCTATATATTTGATACATGATATAATATCTACTATCTTTCTGATGTTCTAATTGCGCATTTTGTCGAGTCTGGTCACTCAAATAGCCCTCCTTAGAAATTGTGTCTAGTACTCAAGTTCGAAAAACTTTCACAAGTTCGATCTTTCTCTTATTTGTAGATGTCAGTTGCCAAGTCTGTCATTTGGAAGCATAGTTTTGATATGAAAGTACTCTTAATCAATTGTTTTTTACTTCCATATTGTTTTTTAGGTGTAACAGCTGGTATGTCACATCATTTGCCTTTTGATATCTTCTGTGAAGATACTTCCTAAGTACTTGAACTCTTGATTGTTATATTTTTGTGTTCTCTTTTTGAATGTTTAAATGATTTAAATAGGAGTATTGAGTACAACGTTAAAGAAAGTACTTGGAAAACACAAAACAAAAAAAAATGTGAGAAAATCCTCTCTCCCCCAATTGACTTTTTCAAAAAGGACATAACAAACCCACAACATCGATGAAATTCGCTATCTTTTAAATTGCACTCCCACATTTCCCATATCGAAATCTTATCTACTGTTGGAAGAGGGAAGTTGGTCTACAATATTCCTTCTAAAGAGGTGGGGGGGGGGGGTGGGGACGGTGGCAGGAAATACTTTCAGAAACACTGATCGAGATATCCTTGCGTTTGACTTAATAGAGAAAATCATTCGGTCCATGAGCAACAATTTTCCTAAATTAAAATGTTCAGCGAGCAGATTTTGCGAGTCTAGTCTTGCCTTGTCTTTACTACCATTCGGAAATCTGTCTCTCTAAGGTTATCTTCCAGACGGCTGTTTAAGTTTTCGAAATCCCACCTTAATCTTGAAATACGCGACCACTAGACAGAAGCATTGTAATTATTTATCTTTTCGATAGTTGTAGATTACTATTTTGTTTAGGTATTATATTATTTGTTCACTTTCAATGCTGGAAAAATACTAGAATGTAGAGTAAATAAATAAATCATAGGATTATACAACTGTTCGGTTCTAATAGTCTACTGTTGCTGCTGTTATTACTACAGTACAACTGCTTCTGATGCAGAAAATATTACTGATACTACAGCGTTTTCTGATACTACTAGTACTAATACACAGCCACTACTACTACGAATACTAGTACTACAATAATAATACAACACTATTACTACTACTGCTACTACTACTACTACTACTATACTACAACAACAACTACTACTACTAGTAATATTAAACCACTACTACTACTACTACTACTACTACTACACTACTAATATTACTACTACTGTTGCTACTACTAATATACGACTAGTACTACACTATTACTACTACTACTACTACTAATATTACTACTATTAAAATACTTCTTCTACAATACTATTACTTGTACTATTACACATCCACTACTTCTACTACTACTACTACTACTACTACTACTACACTACTACTACTACAGTACTACACTACTACTACTATTTATACACTACTACTACTACTACACTACTACTACTACTTCTACACTACTACTACACTACTACACTACTACTACTACACTACTTCTACACTAATACACTATTACACTATTACACTACTACTACTTCTACACTACTACTACACTACTACTACTATTACAACTGCTGCTACAACTACTACTACTAGTACTTCAATACTACTTCAATACTACTTCAATACTACTACACAACTACTATTACACTACTACTACTACTGCTATTGCTACTACTATACTACTACTACACTACTACTACACTACTACTATTACACTACTACTACTGCTATTGCTACGACGACTACTACTACTACTAGTACTACACTGCTACAACTACTACTAAAACTACTACAACTGCTGCTACGACTACTACTATTACTGTTCACCACCACTACTGTTACAGATATAGCAATACTACAACTGCTTCTGCCACTACTACTACTACTACTACTACTACTACTACTACTACTGCCACTATTATTACTACTGCTTCTACTTTTACCACTACTGCTATCACTACTCCTACTACTATTACTACTATTACCACTACTACTATTACTATTACTACTACCACTAGCACCATCATGTTGATTCAAAATTTCTGTATATACTAGATGCTGAGATGAGAAACATTACTTCAAGCTCCATGCCAAAAATCTTATAGGCCTTAATTTTATTGAAAATGTTTCGTCCGTTCCGCCAACCCACAACGTTGCCCCATCTCTGATCTAAATGAAAAGTCGGCATATTTCATCATAGCTGTACACTCAAACATACACAGAAACATACACACATATAGCATTGTCAGACACACATCCTGCTGTGGAAACATATGTTATAGTATAAAACAAACACTGTTCAGTATAGAAATCTTACATGTTGTTGTTCGTCCAACACAAGTGATGATGACCATTTGTTACATCCACTTTTGAAAATTTAATTTTAGTTATGTCCTTGATTATGAGTTCGTACATGGCTAATGAGCCCTATTCGAGCTGTAAATTTCCTTGGACAGTTTGGACATGGAATGACGACTGTATCTTGGTCTATCCGTGACTTTCTAGCTGCTCTCCGCTGTTAAGCTGCTGCATTTCTTTTCTTTTCACAAGATGATACGCTCTTTTTTATTCTAGAACGCCATGTAGATCTTTTGTGTGCACGTTCTTCCCATGTATCGTGGTCTATTTCAAAAGCTTTCAGTGAGTTCTTTAACGAGTCCTTGTAGCGCTTCCTTTGGCCACCTTGAGATCGTATACCCTTCTCTAGCTCACCATACAGAAATCTTAGATGTATCGCATTATCAAATACCCACATTCCAGTGTCCGACATTGGAAACGCACATTACATTATCGGACAGACACATTCCAGTGTCCGACATTGGACACGCACATTACATTATCGGACAGACACATTCCAGTGTTTCGCGTTCGGCATAATCTTTTCAGTGCCCGGCGTCAGGAACACACATTACAATCATGTGTTACGGCTGTGTTACTTTAACTAACTGATGGCTGCATTTTGTATTGCTGCAAATCTGTCTGCATATGGCTGCCTAACCTTGTCATCGCAGGCATGACATGTTCTCTAATCTTCTAATGTCAGGTATGACAAGACTGCATAATCTTGAAATCTCAGGTATGACAAGACTGCCTAATCTTGAAATCTCAGGTATGACAGGACTGCCTAATCTTGAAATCTCAGGTATGACAAGACTGCCTAATCTTGAAATCTCAGGTATGACAAGACTGCCTAATCTTGAAATTTCAGGTATGACAAGACTGCCTGATCTTGAAATCTCAGGTATGACATGCTGTTAAATCTTCTAATCTCACGTATGAGAAGGCTGCTTAATCTTCTAATCTCAGTCATGACAAATGACATGACAGATTACATGACAAATGACATGACAGATTACATGTCAAATGACATGACATATTACATGACAAATTATATAACAAATTTCGATGTAAATTAACAAACACGTGGGATAACTTTGATTCTTTTTGTGGTGGGACAGCCAACGTCAATCTCAAAATCACCTTAGTTGTTTCTTATGATATTCATGGTATATCACATTGCTGCTATTCTTTTCTCACCTTTGGAGCCCGGGTGGCACATGTGTTAATCATGAATATCACAGGTGATTGTTCAGAAGAGATCAGAGTGAGATTAATAACGACATTACAAAATATTTTACAGAATAAAAAAAGATATGCATAGCAGTACACAAGGGAAGATATACATAGCAGTACACAGAGAAGAAAAGGTTACATAACAGTACACAGGGAATACAAATGTTACATAACAGTACACAGAGAAGAAAAGGTTACATAACAGTACACAGGGAATACAAATGTTTCATAACAGTAAACATGGAATACAAATGTTACATAACAGTACACAGGGAATACAAATGTTACATAACAGTACACAGAGAAGAAAAGGTTACATAACAGTACACAGGGAATACAAATGTTACATAACAGTACACAGAGAAGAAAAGGTTACATAACAGTACACAGGGAATACAAATGTTACATAACAGTAAACAGGGAATACAAATGTTACATAACAGTACACAGGGAATACAAATGTTACATAACAGTACACAGGGAATACAAATGTTACATAACAGTACACAGAGAAGAAAAAGTTATAGCGCAGTACACAGAGAAGAAAAGGTAAAATAATATTACACAGAGAAGAAAAAGGTAACATAATATTACACAGAAGAAAAATTATAGCGCAGTACACAGAGAAGAAAAAGGTAACATAATATTACACAGAAGAAAAGGTAAAATAATATTACACAGAGAAGAAAAGGTAACATAATATTACACAGAAGAAATGGTTATAGCGCAGTACACAGAGAATAAAAGGTAACATAATATTACACAGAGAAGAAAAGGTAAAATAATATTACACAGAGAAGAAAAGGTAAAATAATATTACACAGAGAAGAAAAGGTAACATAATATTACACAGAAGAAAAGGTTATAGCGCAGTACACAGAGAAGAAAAGGTAACATAATATTACACAGAGAAGAAAAGGTAAAATAATATTACACAGAGAAGAAAAGGTAAAATAATATTACACAGAGAAGAAAAGGTAACATAATATTACACAGAAGAAAAGGTTATAGCGCAGTACACAGAGAAGAAAAGGTAACATAATATTACACAGAGAAAAAATATAACATAACAGTACACAGAGAAGTAGAGGTAACATAATATTACACAGAGAAAAAAAGATAATATAATATTACACAGAGACGAAAAGATAACATAATATTACACAGATAAGAAAAGATAACATAATATTACACAGAGAAAAAAAGATAACATAATATTACACAGAGAAAAAAAGATAATATAATATTACACAGAGAAGAAAAGATAACATAATATTACACAGATAAGAAAAGATAACATAATATAACACAGAGAAGAAAAGATAACATAATATAACACAGAGAAGAAAAGATTACATAATATAACACAGAGAAGAAAAGATAACATAATATAACACAGAGAAGAAAAGATAACATAATATAACACAGAGAAGAAAAGATAACATAATATAACACAGAGAAGAAAAGATAACATAATATAACACAGAGAAGAAAAGATAACATAATATAACACAGAGAAGAAAAGGTTACATCAATAAAGAAGTTATTTTTTTCCTGTGATGATATATTGTTGTAAGAATTTAGCAGCGATATTCGCAATAGAAAAGAAAATATCAGCATTTGAAATTAAATTCTATAGAAATTCCTAGAATATTATAAACATAGAGACGATCCTTCACATGCTTCGGCAAAAAAATGAACATACAGCATAATTGGCTTCTCACAAACATCAAAAGCGCAAGTTAACATATGTTGGATAAATAAAAAGAACGAAGGGTTAGAAATACAAATAATAGAGAGAAATGTTTCAGGAACAGAGACGGTACAAAACGCCGATGGACACACGATTGTGTTGATATTTTGAATATAATACATGAAGAAGCTGGACAGATTTCACAGAATTAAGATACATATAGAGTGTAAGGATAACGTTCTACAAAGGACAATTTACATAGAAGAAGAAATGTAATTACTATAGAAATGGTCCTTCTCCGCATTCTGAACCCAGAGCACGGAGAGTCGTAATAAAGTTGTAATTGTGACTATGTTTTGAGAAGGTAAGTAAATATTTACCAAAAATATATAAAGAGTTAAGTAGCCTCTTGAATATTCCTGTAACTCACTAACGGGAAAAATACAGTATGCAATTTTTTTTTACGTTAAGCAATACAAGGAGTCGACGTTTCGACCACAAGGACTTCATCAAGGTAGTGACGAACAAACATATAATGGAACCACGAAATTAAGTGGAGGATTTACATTTAATATTCTGTTTGTTCGTCATTATCTTGGTTAAGACCTTTTCGTCGACACGTTGATTCTGTATAGTGTCCAACGCAAAACTGCCACTTAACCCTTGTATATTTTCGCACCAATATTTACTTACAGCACGAGTCTTACTACAGTATTGTCATCACTCAATCTTTAAGAACGACCGTGTGTTGCCGGGGCCTGACGGGAGCAAAGAATAGCAACGCTGTTTACCTTCCACGCATATCGCAAAAGGCGATTAAGGAGGTTATGGGATGGAGTTGGCTGCTCCATCCCATATAGGGTCAATGACCCAAAGCCATGCTGAAGTCGGATGTGTCAGGTCGAAAGGCGCAGATATCGCAGCAATGCTGTAAACCATGACACAATGCATTCCGTTCTCCGGACTACATCCTGCTAATCTGCAGGAGTTTGAGAACGAACGCAGAAGAAGAAGAAGAATCTTTAAAAAGGCTCATGATTACTATAAATAGCAACTCGTTCACTGGGATGTCATTTTCACAAAACTGGTTCATGTCTATGAAAGAGAGACACATTCTAACACTACGGTTAGTCGATAGCTAGTAGTGACACATTGTTCCCGGCATGCAGTTGACTGACACCAGATTATGTGAGAAGACTATGATTTAACATTGATCTACAGATGACGTGGTTTAGTTAGTTGGAACGACAGAACTGTTTAAATATTGGAAAAAAAACGGCTCACACAGAAGTCAGGCAACACGTTACTTGGGCCATGTTTCGATTTCAGTATAGGAACAACGTTTATGCACACGTATTTGCAATGTAATCCGCGTTTTATCTATATCTACCTATGTATATATCTATCTTCGTTAGTCTGCCTGTATACCTGCCTATTTTTCTGACTGGATGAGTCTGTCTGGATCAGTATGTCTCCATGTATCTATTGATTCAACTATTCGTCTATTCATCAGTCTGTCCTTCTCTATCTATCTAATCTTCCTGTGTGTGTCTGTCGCTCATTATGTCCTTCTGTGTCCACCAAGCTCACGTAATGCCAATGTCTATTTATAGATGCACATACCTAAAATTCTTATCCACCATGCCAGCCACGCGCGTAGAACGGAGGGAGGGGGTTTGGAGTGTTCAACATCCGCCCCCCCCCAATTAAGATATCAGAACATGACATTTAGTATAGAGATATAAGTCAAATCGTTGGTAAAACTCTTAGCCGTAATGAATTTTTCATAATCACGTCATGAAAACCCAAACCTCACGAAAATGAAATAATTGTCCACGGCCTTTTTTTGTAATGTAACCCCCTCATTTACTAAAACGTATATACGTCCCTGCCACCAACCCACCCAGTCGTCCATCCACCAATCTGTCAAGCCTTCATCCTGTATACACGTCAAACCATCTACAACATTTGTAAACCAATATGAACTATCTGCATAATCTAGCCACATGTACAATATGAACTATCTGCATAATCTAGCCACATGTACAATATGAACTATCTGCTTAATCTAGCCACATGCACGTGCTGTGTTTGATTTTGCATCTGACATATCACCCTATCGGGCTAACTCTACAGAAACACAGGAATTCAACTCTAGCCTAGGATAACTACTCATTCATCTGAATACCTTCACAATTGTGGAAAACACTGGAATAGAGCAGTGCGACACCGGCTATTATAATAACACAGCTTCAAATGTCAGTAGTCAGTCAAGCTGGAAGCGAAAACCGTTACAGAAAACACGATATATTGGTTTGTAATGAATTCACATGGCTGGAACGAAGTTTTTGTTATTTAGAAAAGTACGGTGATACAGATAGGGTATATGTTCATATAAAAAAACAGTGGATTCTAATCTCAAGCCGGGATGTATAGAAATGTAAAAATATCATCTCATATTACACCTGGTAAGATGTTATCATTGCATTTATTATCGTTACTTAGAATACAATGTGTGTATCGCATATATAATTCACTGTTGGTATCGTGATATAGAATACATTATAGATATCGTCATATATAATGCATTGCTCGTATCGCCATATATAACACACTGTTGGTATCGTCACGTAGAATACACTAATGATATCGTTTATATCAGTGAGGAAAATACGTACACTTGTTTGGTTTGAACACGTGTCGAGACGTGTTGGGGGATCACCCTGGCGTAGTGGTTAAGCTGTTCGCCTTGTGTTCAAGAGGTCATGGGTTCGGATCCGGCTCGTGTCGTCTTGTTTATAAGGTGGATTTTTTTCGGAGATCCCTGTGGATTATCAATTGAAGCTACGGAGTTACGTGCTATGAGTGGTACTCTCGGCAGGCGGAGGGGGACGGAGTACATATGGGAAACTGAGTACAGTGAAGTCAATCTTCTACTGCTTTTAAACTTTTAAACTTAAACGTATCGAGACACGACTCGATTTCGGAAATTATTTTACAAGGAACAGTCGAGGACTGAAGGTGAAGGGAACAGAGAAAATCCTGGATTGATAACATCATTGAATGATGCAGTCGTCATTTTTCTTCACTCCTCCGAATGGATAAGGATAGAGTTGTGTGGAAAGTTTTTTGTGTTAATATAACTAGCGTGGCAACCCTGCCGGGTTATGTGTCTTATTAGTATTGTTGTTATTGTTATATTATATATAACATATCGATGAAAGATCTGTTTAAGACTAACAAGAAAATAAGCTACACAATACTCAATGTCTCCATCTACTGTCTCTCCATCTACTCTTTCCATCTACTGTCTCTCCATCTACTCTTTCCATCTACTGTCTCTCCATCTACTCTTTCCATCTACTGTCTCTCCATCTACTCTTTCCATCTACTGTCTCTCCATCTACTCTTTCCATCTACTGTCTCTCCATCTACTCTTTCCATCTACTGTCTCTCCATCTACTCTCTCCATCTACTGTCTATCTATCTACTGTATATCTATATACTGTCTGTCTTTTTAATCTACTGTATATCTATCTACTGTTTATCTATCTACTGTATATTTATCTACTGTTTATCTACTGTATATCTATCTACTGTATATATATATATATATCTACTATTTATCTATCTACTGTTTATCTATCTACTGTCCGTCTATTTACCGGTTATCTATCTCTGTCATTTGTCTGTCTTTTCTATCTTTTCTATGATTTTGATGAAAGATGTCGCGGAATGAAATGACGATCAATTTTAATGGCACGTTTGGTTCCTTGATATGCAGTAACATTGTGACATCTCAGAATGTTGGTAACTCTTTCAATACACTTTCTACTTGGTCTATCTCTGCCTCTTATTGTTTCCATTTTCACGTTGTATGCTCGTGTTGCTGGCCATTACGAGATCATTAGGATGAGGTTGTTAAACCAGTCTTCAATATGTTGTTACAACAGTTCTTGTAATCTCTTTATTCATCACATGATCTCTTCTTGTTCTGTTTGATGCGTTTCTTAGACATCTCATGTCACACGAAGTACGTTTCTTTCTTATTATTTAATTAGTGTCCATGCCTCATTGTGATAACACAATGCTGATACCGTGATGTTTCTATATTGTGCATAATATTATAACAAATATCACTCTTTAGCAACACTTTTCAAAATCGCCAATTATAGTTATCTCTCAATATTTATGCTGTATATAACGAATGTTTGTTATTACGTTATACACACACACAACGCACACACACACGCATAAACACACACACACACTCACAGATATATATATATTATAGTTTGCTTATAAATTTGTAATCACACTATCAAGCGAATATCTCAGAACGTGTCTGTTAGATCGCAGAGATCCCTGGCTTGCAATATTAGATTTTGTGTTAATATAAAACAACGCATATTTGTTATCATTTAGTCCATAACTCCTATGAATTGTGCATATCGGTTAATCCTTTGAAGTTTTTGTCCATTGCAAACAAATGTGGTCAAAGTATATATATATTACAGTAAACATGATACTGTCAAGAAAAATTGCATAAAAATGAGCTTCTCCTAAAAAATACGCGATAGGTCAAATTATTGTATGGGTTGTAATAGTAAACGTCATTGCAATAAGCAGCAGTTAGTATGACCTTCGGTCACCTTTAGACCCAAGAGTTTATATTTCTTAACTACGCTTAAATATTGTTATTTTTATGCAATATAGCATAAGATGTAATTTGTTACCACTGAATAGTACCTAATGGTGTGCTCAACGTACACTTATTATATAGGGCCTCTATGTCTGTTCACGAAATACTTTCTTCAAAATCTGATGATTCAAATAGGTTGATTATTGTTAATGGTTGCACAAATTGTAATCCATCTCGGTATCAGTACTATGTACTTCCTCTCGGATTACATGATCCAAACATTTTTTTTCCAAAACTGAATGTCTGTTTTTGAGCCATGTACTCGCGTGTCAGAGCTTCAGCATTATACATTTTAATTATGTTCAGCAACTTGCCCTTTGACCTTAGCGTAAACTAACTCTATCGGGTTAATATCGGGTGTCGCTGGGAGTCGCAGAGAAGTGTGACAATATTGTTGAATCATTATATCAATATAATACACCTTTGTCTTAAGCTGTAAAACTGGGGTTTGAAAAACGTATAGTTGAAGTGGCTATTTTCCTTAATATACCATGTCTTAATTTGGTCTCTTGTATTTGATACATCTGGAATGTTGTCTTCTTGTGATACTGCATTGCGATAGGAAGAATTGTCCGTTATTAAACATGATGGTCCTTCTAGAAATGGAATAAGACTGTTCTCCATCAAATGCCTGAAAATATTTCCATTCATTTCAGTATAGTACTCCCTGCCCTATGCACATTTTAATTAGAAAATACGTCCAGCTTGATGGACTAGGCCGCTGTTGTTACGTCCAGCCTCTGTGAGTATAAGCCGTTGGTATGTGCTGCTTGTAATGCTTCTTTATGTTCACCATAAAAGATTACCATTCTTTAGTATTTGTGTGGTGATATTGACCCATGATTCATCCAAATATCATAAACTTAGCTTCTCCGCTCTCGGATCTTTCTCATGTATTTACTTCGGGCAGCAATCATGTATTCATTCATTCATTCATTTTCCTTTTCCGCTGAAGTTAGCGCATAGGGCAGAGGTCAGATCTCTCCAATTCTGTCTGTTCAAAGCTATTCTGTGCAGTTCGGCAATCAAGTATGGCTTTTCACAAATAATATTCCTGCCGCTTAAGGTTTTTCTGAAAGTGAAGCCGTGGGGTTCTTACATTTTTTCACAGAGAATATTTAGATTTTTCAATTGTGCAGTCGATCTGCAATTTTTTAAAATTTCCTAAGATTATTTCATTTTAGCAAACATTTTACCACCCGTGTGTTGCCGGGGCCCGAAAGTGAAGAAAGGAATAGCAACACTGTTTACCTTCCATGCATGTCATAAAAGGCTACTAAGGAGGTTATGGGATGGAGTTCGCTGTCCCATCCCATATTGGGTCAGTGACCCAAAGACATGCTGAAGTCGGATGTGTCAGGCCGAAAGGCGCAGATATCTCAGCAATGCTGTAATCCATGACACAACGCATTCCGTTCTCTAGACTACATCCTCCTAATCTGCAGGAGTTTGAGAACGAATGCAGAAGAAGAAGACGACGATCAAACATTTTCAATATCTCTCCTCATATGAAATCTGTGTCAAAGTCGTCAACTTGCATTTTTCTTCATTACCTTTACATGTATCCATTTTGAATTCTGTTTAATCCAACGGAAGAAAAATGATCTGTCCAGACCAAGAGCCCAATTGAGTTTGCTTTTTAGCGTTGTTAATATCACAATATAAATAACCCATCTTAGAGTCTTTGCAAAAAATGGTGGTAGAGAAAACGGTAGCTTTCTGCATTGTAATAAATTTGCACTTCAATTCATTTTGAATTATATATGAATATAAATTATGAGAAACCAACAAGATAACACAATAATAACATTTCGAATTAGGTATTCGACTTTGAGTAGACTAGAGTTTAGCTATTATTGTAAGCGTTGCAATTACGTCATCCAACAAAAAATACTGTATAAATGGCATTAAATGTCATGAGAATATCTCTTCTATAGATATACCACATTTTTCACATTTTTTCATTGGTGGCAATCCTGATGACACATCACAATGACCAATTAAAAGCACGAAGATATTCGTGCCATATAAATTCACGAAGTCTATCAATTACAGTGAAATCTCTTAATACATTTCCGTATGATAGTGGTTCGACTTGATGCGCACACAAAAGATCAAATGGTTCGGCCACCTAGTCAGCATGGAACCAGATCACATTCCATCGATAGCCTTCAATAAAAGATCATCTGTAAAAAGAAACAGGAAAAAACCTAGGCGAAAATGGATAGATGACATCAGAGACATACTATAATACTAACTCTGAACTATGCCAGCGGCATCGCAGTTAGCAAAAAAAAAAAAATAAAAAAAAAAGATTTCGGATCCCTATGAGGCCTAGCCACATACATGGATTGGATAACAGACTTAATGCGCATGAAAATAAAAACATAGTTGCTTGAACCGGAACTACAGGTAGATTCAGATGAATACTGTAACATATCTTATATTCTGCGCAAGTGAGAGGGAATATACATTAAATATTTGTCATTAAGTTATATAGGAACAATTTTAAACTACTGACATTTTTAGAAAGACAAACACTTTTGTGTAGCGTCGGTCTTAATCAAAATTTTCATTTCAAAGATCTCTGTGATCTAATAGATAATTTCTTAGATATTCTCCTCCAACGATGGTTACCAATTTGTGGGCGGACTATACATACATTTTGATCGGTCCAGACCAAGTTGTTATAATTTTACTGAATGAAGATTTAATATATGATTTGTCTATTTCCATTGGACAGTCATGCTTGCTAATCTAACACTGCGTCACCAACATTGGCTGATGGAACTGATAGTTTGTTATTTCGTGTATGATCTGTATGACCTGTCAATGAAAAGTACGGGAAAAGTCTGAAATACCAAGATAATCGACGCTGCATGAGCTCAGTGCGCAAACGATCACAGAGACGCACTTGTTTTCTGTGCGAATTGGCGTAAAACGGGAAATTCCGTCTATTTTTAGCAGTGGTCACCTCTTTACCTCTTTATAGTTTTCTATACTTTTAATTTCTGTCCTTATCTTGTTAATCTTCCCCGAATTTGTTTCAAAATATTCCACTATAATCTTTCCGTCTTTCCATATGATAGTGTTACTGTTGTGATATAAGGATTGTAATCTACAATCCATAGCGATAATGGATGTGACTGACGAGACAAATCTGAGCCACACATTTTTCATGGCATGTATAAGGAATCCTAGTATGTCAATAATCCTTCGTTAAACTGATGGCCTGTGCATAGCTGACACAAGATAAAACGCCTTCTAACAGGATCCGCTATATATTCCTCTCTCGTTTGTTTAAAATGTGACTGTATCTGTCATTTTTGTCTCCCCTTGTCTGACTTTGTTTGTTAAATGGAGGATTAAAACCTCTCGCCCAGGCACGATACATTCAACCTAAGACCGAAATCTATGTGGGTTATATCAGTACGTTTTGACTTTTATCTATGTGTGACATTATGGTCTGGGATAAGTGAAAAACAGTGCCTGCAACTATTGCCAAAGAAAGTATATAGTGTGAAGCATCTTCTGTTTAAGTGGCTGGAAAAGCTGTGGAGAATACCTGAAAAGGAGTAGAAGTCCTGAGAAGGAGTGAATGTCTTCAAAAGAATGGGTAACATTCTTGACATTGGCAGGAGTAGCACCAACTCTTGCATAGTTTCGGTGAATTTAGGCGCAGAAAAGAGCCATGGGAAGGAACTAGGGGTTTATGTTGGCCCTACGTATTAAGTAGGTGTTTGTTACAGCGTTATGTTTGTTACTGCGTTATGTTTGTTACAGCGTTATGTGTGTTATAGTAGTATGTTTGTTACAGTGTTATATGTGTGATTTCATCAAGCCATTCAAACCGTGCACACAAAGTCACCCGAACGGACCAATCGAGACAAGGACTATTACAAAAACAACAAACATCCCGTACATGCATTGAAATATCCTCAGTAACAACAAACACATAACAAAATATCCGTATTAGTTATACAAGGGCCGATAGATCCTCGATACAAGGGCGATTTACTTTTAAACATGGATAACATTAATAGACAATACAATTTTGCCTATACATTGTATTGTCTATATATGTTATCCATATTTACAAGAAGACCTATCGGCCCTTGTATAACTAAATACGGATATTATGTTATATGTTTGTTGTTACTGAGGATATTTCAAAAAACCTGTACGGGATGTTTGTTGTTGTTGTAATAGTCCTTGTCTCGATTGGTCCGTTCGGGTGACTTTGTGTGCACGGTTTGAATGGCTTGATGAAATCGCATCTTTTTTTGGAGATGCGGTTAGTCAAGTACGGAAGAACGCGTGTTCAGGAGTTGCTAGGCGATTTGGTGCCGTTGAACGGACTGGTTCAATTCCCGTTAGTCTCAAGAATTTTTTAAATTATCCTTGGCTTCCTACTTAAATTTACTTGTTACAGTGTTATGTGTGTTACAGAGTTATGTTTGTGATTGCTTCTACTAACCCCATCCCAGAATCTCCACGCCCTTCTTATGTTTTGACATTGACTAATATGCGATTTAGACTCGCTAGTTTTAAACTCAATTTTCAGTACAACCAGAAATATGTTTTAATCACCAACGGCTCCTAGCTTGACCCAGCTTAATAAAGTTGGTACCAGATCTTGCACATCAAAGGGGGATGGCTGATGCTGACTAAACTATTCCTAGTTGTTGAACAATGAACAAAAATGGTTATGGTATGCATGCATACAATAATATTAATTATGGAGGGATAGTTCCCAGAAAAGACAACAAGATATAGCCCAAATATTTAATGTTTACATGATAACAAAGACATTCTGAAAATGAAATTGGGGGGAAAAACATTTCTCACACTATTCTTCAATATCATAGAGAATGGAAGCTTAACTATATTAGGATATTAGAAATGTGCTTTTGTCTTCAAGTCCAGATAAATGGAGCAAAACAACAGCTCACAAACACAGCTATATATCGTACAATGACATTGGGTCAAAGGGCATGAACCCATAGACCACTGGATTAGCAGCCAACCAACCAATTAATCAACGAACTAACCACTTGACTTGTCATACTTGAGAATATTTCAAATATGCTTCTATTTAAATATCGCCAATGTCTGACGACAAAAAAGTATACACACAGTAACCAATGTCATCATCATCATTAAGTGCCGTCAGCGCAACGAAGGTTGGCTCAACGTATCTCCAACATCTCCTGTCTCTTGTCTTGGTGGTGCACTCTGCTACACTGTAACCTGTCCATCGTGTGATGTTACTCTCCCACTTTTATCTCTGCCTACCTCTTGCTCGCTTCCCTTTGACTTTACCCTCAAGTAAGATCTTCAATAAGGTGTCATGTCTTTTAATGTGTCCAAAGTATTTTATTTGCCTGATCTTTATTTCTCTTAGTAGTTCTTTCTTCATATTAAGTGTCTTTAGCACCTCTTTATTTGTTTTCTTCTCTTTCCATGATGTTCTCCCTATTCTTCTATATACCCACATCTCAAAGGCATCAATTTTGTCTTCTAATAGTTTATTTAGTGTTCATGTTTCTGAGCCATACATTAATATAGAATAGGTGTAGCATTTTATAATTCTCATTTTTAACTTGTTTGTAATTTGTTTAGATATTAATAATTTCCTCATGTCATTGAAGGTACTTTTAGCCATTCCTATTCTCCTTTTAACTTCTGTTTCACATCTGCCATCATTTGTGACTATGTGTCCACGATACTGATACTGTTTTACTTGAAGTTTTTCTTCATGTATATGTTTACCTCCTGTTCTTCTGTGTCTTTGCTGATTATCATGGTT